>OY720453.1:39510924-39959622 GCA_963082715.1 Harpalus rubripes
TATTTTATACAAATTCCATACAACAGGCTTCTATAATTTCAGTAAAATTATAAAATAAACGTTGTTATGTACTAGACACTGACATCTTTCAATCTGAATTTTCTTAATCGTCGTACCTGTTTCTATGGTTATAGCATGGCTGGCTGCTACATAAAATTATATAAATAAAAAATCGAAATAGCGCTACTTCCGAAGTAACGTTACTTCAAGAGGTGAAAATTCGGGTCTATATCTCTTTATTTGATCCATACCCTGTTGTGCATCCTATAGCACAACATTTTCTATTTAAACGCGAACTTATTTTGACCGCAACCGACACACTGCGGCACACCAACTGCCAAACGCCTGTCAAATGGTAACGGGTCGCGTTAGTATCTTTTGTACCAGCTAGTTATGTCAACGCATCTCGTACTCTCACCTATAGATACTACACCGTGGTAGGAACTGATGAAAACATATAATGAAATGAACAAATGCTGCGCATTTTATGCGAGCAAACAGGAAGCAATTACAGGATAAATATAAATATAATACAAGGTGACCATTTTATATGTTCCCGCCTGAAATTTTAAGAATAAGCAAAACCAAATATTTTTTATAAGCCACTTGGTGAATATTAGTACTTTAAATCGAATAATCACAGTAGGTATAAGAGCAAAACAAAATTTTAAAAACCAAGTCACTTATGAAATGTATCATGGATTGCCTAATCATGAATTTTCAGGCGGGAACTTTTAAAATGCGGACCCTGTATTAGTAACATGTATATGAGTACACAATACTAAATTTAAAGATAAAAATAAATCAAACAAAACTAAAAGATGTGATATTTTAATTCTATAGTAAACAGTTAGTTACAAACTGCAGAAAAGTAAGTACTTACATTACATTAGATCTGAACTTTTACAACGAATTTGAAAATATATCAATAAAGTTTGGATTGTTAAAAATGATAGATATTAAAGAATACTTTTCTGGCTCATGCTGTATGATTATGTAATTTAAAATATTTTTTATTAGTACGATACAATAATTGGGAATAAAAGAATTTTAATATAGATAATTTTAACGTAATATAAGAAAATAAAATACAGACTAAATTCTATACCGTTTTAAAATAGATATCGAATTATGTATAATCTGAAATAATTTTTAACGTAATGTAAGAAAATGAATTACAAAAAAAGAACAGATTAAAACATACTATCTAAAATTATTGAATTGTCTTGTTCCAGACTATGATTTTCCTGTACACGTCTTAAAATCATTACATATACCTATATATACAATCGGTTTATAACGTTGTACCATGTCTTCCGATGCGAATTCTCCACTGGTCTTGCCATAGATCTTCATTCTCTCTTATTTCTTCTTGGATTCCTGCAACCCAATTCCTTCTAGGTCTCCCTCTTTTCTTTTTGCCGCTAGGAGTTTACTGTGGTATGTGTTTTGCCATTACTCATTTGCTGTACGTGATCGTACCATCTTAATTGACTTGTTTTCATATCATCGGTTATAGTAATTGATACATGCATAATTTGTCATTAACATATCAAATATGACATGACAATGTTTATCTTTTTAATTTTGTACATCGATTGTGATATTATTCCTACCTTTCTGATCCTTTTCGACGTGTTTCCTTATACATTTTCCAAAATTCTATTTACAAAATAAAATATGTAACATAATAATAAACATGGTTTAAAATCATTACATATACCTACCTTGTTAAATTCATCATCTTTTCTTTAATTATTACATATTATTTTAACATTTTATTGCATTTAAAAGGAAAAAAACTGATAATTTGTCATCATTGACATTGACATAACAGCGTTTATCGTCTTAAATTTTCAAGGAAAACTGTGATCGTTACTGTGAAAAATATTGTTTAGTTAAAAATATTTGTTTTTTACCTAGTTACTTATGACACATTTGGTAACACTGTCCAAGTACATATGAACCGTCAAATTTTATAATTTTTAATTAAAATGGTTTAGGCCTTTTTTACCTGTGCGGATATAATCGCCCATTCTCAAAATGTATAATTATGAATTAAACTTCTTTCAAATTGTCTCCATTTCATAAATATTTCCATTTAAAGGTTCAAAATGACATGACAAACATGGCGTTCTTCGTCTTAAATTTTCAAGGAAAACTGTGATCGTTACTGTGAAAAATATTGTTTTTGTCCCAATTTTCAATCTTTATTAATTTTTTACTCGAAAACTATGCATCCTACAGAAATTCGTCCCATTAGAAGGGCCCTGAAGGCAATCATTTCCTACATCTTGGTACAAATTTCACAAAAATCGGTCGAACCGTTTAAGCTGTAGCCTTGTCTAAAGTTGGGCGATCGTCGTGATGAATTCAAATATATATATATATATATATATATATATATATATATATATATATATATATATATATATATATATATATATATAGAACTATAGACAGTGAATCTGATCGTTTAGTATTAGGACTAGCCTAAGCTCGGCTTCGCCGAGTTTACCCTAGGGCTCCGCCGATAGTGTTTTATAATAGTTTATACGTACATCCAATCTGTCTACGCACAATTTAAAACCAAAGTGGTAACGTCAACAGTCTTGTCAGATACCCAAGTTCCCCCTTCTATCAAACGAATTAACTTTATGCATAAAACAAAAGCCAATCAACCTGTCATAAATTTCCACACTTGTGTCTAAAAGTTCGTAACCAGACCTCTCATTTGATACCAAACACGACATATTTCTAGCACCTTTATACAAAAACAAAAGCCGACCGAGATGTCTATTTGTTGACACTTCTATGTTACAGCCCTGCAGAAAAAAATTCACATGATCCTAATCACTACATGGTTCTGACAACTTTATGTAAAAAACAAAAGCCGGTCAAGTTGATGTCAAAATTTTGAAAGTTCTATAGTTTAGCCATGCAGAAAACTTTTCATTTAATACCAAAGAGGATATACAGGTGTTTCATATAAGAGTTCAAGGCTTTGGAGTATGAATTCTGATACCAAAAGGGGGAAAAATCCCAATAAACATTCATGCTATAACGCTTTCTAACAGAGAGAGGTACCCAGGATTTTATTAAAATAAAAAAAAAACAGGAAACAGGTTATTTTTATTTATTTTTGTATTGGGTCATAAATAATTATTTATAAAAAGAATCCCAGAGCAAGTGTTTAAAATGAAGGGCATTACATTCAATAAATAAATCAGTATTATTTAAAAATACTACGGTAAATTACTAAAATATTACATTTTCATTAAATACAGAAAGCTTGGCAATACTTTTTTGTATTAGAAATATTAAATAACATGTGTAATAATTAAATAATTATCGGATTGAAATAAGTGGAATTTTTAATTAATTAAATCTCATTTAAATTTTAAATGAATTAAACAAATTCCATCAGCCAACTATTTTCTGCTATTTCAGTATTATGCTTTATTTAAGATAAATCCTCGGTATCTCTGTTATGAAGCGTTCTAGCACCAATGTTTATTGGGATTTTTTTCATGTTGGTGTCTAGAATTCATACTCCGAAGCCTTACATAGTTACATGAAACAGCCTGTATTTCTGACAAATTTATACGAAAAACAAGAAATGTTTTCTCATGGACTGTCATAGAGAATTGTCAAAAATACGACAGCTCGATCGGCTATTCTTTTTTGCATAAAATTGTCAATAATATTTCGGAAGTGTAGTATCTATAGCCGAGTGCACGATGTATAATGTATTACAAAGAATGGCTAAATAACCGGGTTAGTTCATACAGTATGCCGCTAGATGTCAGGTTTTTTGCGACCCGGTTTTTACAAAAATATTTGAAATAGTAAATTATTCCTATATATCGCACAATATTTTATATTTTCAATACATTACCTTTTATCTTTTGTCAGTTCTATGTATGTATTTTATACAAATTCCATACAACAGGCTTCTATAATTTCAGTCAAATTATAAAATAAACATAATGTCATGTACTTGACACTGACATCTTTCAATCAGAATTTTCTAAATCGTAGTACCTGTTTCTATGGTTATAGCATGGCTGGCTGCTACAAAATCGCACATTTTGGCACCTTATAAAGACTATGGTCCGTATTCTTACATCTTAAAGTAGCGCTACATCCGAAAAATCGCTACTTCAACTGTCAAATGTCAACTTTAACATTAAAATGAGAGATATAAAAATAAATTAAATTGTAAAAACCATTTATTTCTAATGTCATAGGTTTCATTTACAAATATATGAAACCTATTCTTATCTACTCATAAAATTATATAAATAAAAAATCGAAATAGCGCTACTTCCGAAGTAACGTTACTTCAAGAGGTGAAAATTTGGGTCTATATCTCTTTATTTGATCCATACCCTGTTGTACATCCTATATCACAACATTTTCTATTTAAACGCGAACTTATTTTAACCGCAACCGACACACTGCGGCACACCAACTGCCAAACGCCTGTCAAATGGTAACGGGTCGCGTTAGCTTCTTTTTTACCAGCTAGTTATGTCAACGCATCTCCTACTCTCACCTATAGATACTACACCGTGGTAGGAACTGATGAAAACATATAATGAAATGAACAAATGCTGCGCATTTTATCCAGCAAACAGGACAAAATTACATGATAAATATAAACATAATACAAGGTGCCCATTTTATATGTTACCGCCTGAAATTTTAAGAGTAAGCAAAACCATATACATTTTATAAGCCACTTGGTGAATATTAGTACTTTAAATCGAATAATCACAGTAGGTATAAGAGCAAAACAAAATTTTAAAAACCAAGTCACATATGAAATGTATCATGGAATGCCTAATCATGAATTTTCAGGCGGGAACTTTTAAAATGCGGACCCTGTATTAGTAACATGTATATAAGTACACAATACTAAATTTAAAGATAAAAATAAATCAAACAAAACTAAAAGATGTGTTATTTTAATTCTAGAGTAAACAGTTAGTTACAAACTGCAGAAAAGTAAGTGCTTACATTACATTAGATCTGAACTTTTACAACGAATTTGAAAATATAATATAATGATAGGTATTAAAGATTACTTTTCTGGCTCATGCTGTATGATTATGTAATTTAAAATATTTTTTTTGTACGATACAATAATTGGGAATAAAAGAATTTTAATATAGATAATTTTAACGTAATATAAGAAAATAAAATACAGATTAAATTCTGTACCGTTTTAAGATAGATATCGAATTATGTATAATCTGAAATAATTTTAAACGTAAAGTAAGAAAATGAATTACAAAAAAAGAACAGATTAAAACATACTATCTAAAATTATTGAATTGTCTTGTTCCAGACTATGATTTTCCTGTACACGTCTTAAAATCATTACATATACCTATATATACAATCGGTTTATAACGTTGTACTATGTCTTCCGATGCGAATTCTCCACTGGTCTTGCCATAGATCTTCATTCTCTCTTATTTCTTCTTGGATTCCTGCAACCCAATTCCTTCTAGGTCTCCCTCTTTTCTTTTTGCCGCTAGGAGTTTACTGTGGTATGTGTTTTGCCATTACTCATTTGCTGTACGTGATCGTACCATCTTAATTGACTTGTTTTTATATCATCGGTTATAGTAATTGATACATGCATAATTTGTCATTAACATATCAAATATGACATGACAATGTTTATCTTTTTAATTTTGTACATCGATTGTGATATTATTCCTACCTTTCTGATCCTTTTCGACGTGTTTCCTTATACATTTTCCAAAATTCTATTTACAAAATAAAATATGTAACATAATAATAAACATGGCTTAAAATCATTACATATACCTACCTTGTTAAATTCATCATCTTTTCTTTAATTATTACAAATTATTTAAACATTTTATTGCATTTAAAAGGAAGAAAACTGATAATTTGTCATCATTGACATTGACATAACAGCGTTTATCGTCTTAAATTTTCAAGGAAAACTGTGATCGTTACTGTGAAAAATATTGTTTAGTTAGAAATATTTGTTTTTTACCTAGTTACTTATGACACATTTGGTAACACTGTCCAAATACATATGAACCGTCAAATTTTATAATTTTTAATTAAAATGGTTTAGGCCTTTTTTACCTGTGCGGATATAATTGCCCATTCTCAAAATTTATAATTATGAATTAAACTTCTTTCAAATTGTCTCCATTTCATAAATATTTCCATTTAAAGGTTCAAAATGACATGACAAACATGGCGTTCTTCGTCTTAAATTTTCAAGGAAAACTGTGATCGTTACTGTGAAAAATATTGTTTCTGTCCCAATTTTCAATCTTTAATAATTTTTTACTCGAAAACTATGCATCCTACAGAAATTCGTCCCATTAGAAGGGCCCTGAAGCCAATCATTTCCTACAATTTGATACAAATTTCATGAAAATCGGTCGCACCGTTTAAGCTGTAGCCTTGTCTAAAGTTTGGCGATCGTCGTGATGAATTCAAATATATAAATATAGATAGTGAATCTGATCGTTTAGTATTAGGATAATATGTACATTTTCTTTCCATTTCTGTAATCAATAAAATTTATAAAATGATTTTTACGAGATATTATAACCTTACCATTTCATTATGATATTCTGTTACTTTGATTTCGTGAATTTCATATAAACAATATAAAGTCTATTCCATTAAGCCTGGAAAAAATTGTGTATTACCGTTATTTATTTCAAAATAAATTCCGATTAATTAACATGGAACATAGTTTTGATTATATAGAAAATAAGAGAAAAGAAAGAAATTTTTAATATATATATATATATATATATATATATATATATATATATATATATATATATATATATATATATATATATAAATTCATAACGTACCGCATGGTCGTCATCCATAGCGCTCAACTTCTTTAAATAATGATTGCAGAATGGTCTTTGAAAACAGGATGTTTGAACGGATAGAAACAGTTGCTAAATTTACATTACATCTTTGGCATTCGGCATGGTTTAATCTTTAATCCACTTTACTCAAGATGACAAGGACGGTAAAGTATCCATTTCATTCTTATCATTGTACATACAAATCCAAGAAGTTATTCAGGATGGAATTAGGCATGATGTAATCCAAAGGTATGCTGAATAAAATGGATGACATGATTTTTATTTCATTATTGGCAATGGTGAACGGAGATATTCAATATGGATTTTGGCGTAGTGCAATGCAAATATATTCGACGGCAGGACTTTCATCAAAATTTTTACATTGGGATGATATAATCCAGGAGATATTCAAGACGGAATTGGGCATTTTGTAATCCAAGAGATATTCATGATGGAATTTGGCATGGTGTAATCCAAGAGATATACATGGTGGAATTGTGCATGGTGTAATCCAGGAGATATTCATAATGAATATGTACATGATATAATCCAAGGAATATTCATGATGTAATTGGGTTTGGTGTAATCCAGGAGATATATATAATGGAATCTGGCATGGTGTAAGCCGAAGATATTCAGAATAAAAATAATGAAAATATTTTCATGAACATGGTGAAATCCACGGAGATATTCGGGATAGTTTTGGACTTGAGCTATCCAAAGATAATTGGAATAAAAAGGATAAGATTTTCATTTAATTTATGGAATCGGAGATGATATAATCCAGGAGATATTCAAGATGGAATTGAGCTTGATGTAATCCAGGAGGTATTTCATTTTGGAATTGGGTACGGTGTAATCCAACGATATTCAGAGTAAACAGAAAGCCAGAATTTTCATTTGTTTTGGCAAGGAGCATGGTGAAATCCACGGAGTTATTCACAATGGATTTAGGCTTTGTGTAAACCAAAGATATTAGGAATAAAATGGATGACAAGTTTTTCATTTAATTGGTTGACAGGATTTTTAGTTAATTAATAGTAATAATAGTCCAATCCACTGAAATATTTAGGACGTAAACGGAGATGTTTAAGATTTTTATATTAATAAGAATAACAGAAATTTAGTATCACTAATGAGAATGATTATATGATAACTTTCCATCAAATTATTTGTACGAAACTTATTCTAAATACACCTAAATGTACAGTACCAAAATTATCTACTGACAATAACGTACACTTTTCAGTTGTACTGAAATGCATTAAAATTACATATATAGGATTATTTTAAGCATTGATAATGCAGCAAAAAGAAGAAAGAGACAAAATGATTTAATAAGATATAGGGACAATATCTATAATAATTTATTGCGACAAAATTTGGAAATATCGAAATTAGAGTTACAGTTTATTAAAGATAGATGCCATACGCCAGATATAATATGTTTTTGTTGTGAGGGACTATTTTTTAAGCATTCCGTTATTTATTGCGAATATGAAGACAGTACAGGACAAACTCGAGAATTCTATAACTTAATTCACAACTTTCCCACAAATTATTTATGTAAAACTTGTAAAAAATATATATCCAAAGGCATAGTACCAAAATTAGCTACAAGTAATAATTTGAAATTTCCTATTTTACCGGAATGCATAAAAAAATTATCACCTTTGGAAGAAAGGATGGTAGCTCCATACATCAACTTTATGCAAATAAGACCGTTAAAATCATATGCCTTAAATGCACAATTAGGTCAAAAAGGGAGCGTAGTAAATGTGCCACTCCAGATTAATAAAATTTTACAAGTTTTACCAAGAAATTTTGATCAAATGGACACCATTCAGGTAAAATTGAAGAGACATATGTGCCACCGATCTGACTATATGTTCGAGACTATAAGACCTGCAGTTGTATGTGACGCATTAAAATACTTATTAAATACACCCCTTTATAAAAAATACAATATAGAAGTAGATCATAGGTATTTCGCAAATTACGAACATAAGTATGATGAACAAGTAGATTTTATTGTTGACCAAAATGATAACGATGATGATAACATGAATATTATTACCACTGTTTCTATTTCAAATTCTTCAGTGGATAGCATCTTTAATGATTCTTACGATTTTGGGCAAATTGAAATTGACGAAGAAGTTTTAATCATAGACAGAAATAAGGAAATGAACGACAAAATTAAAATAACTGCTCCATGTCAAAATGAAAAACCAGTACCATGGCATATAATAGATCACTTAGAAGAATTATGTTTTCCAAAAATTTTTGCGGGCCATGGATTAAATACTTCAATTTCGTATAATGATAGAGCGAAATCAGAATGTAGAAGATGTGACCGGAGATCATGCACCCCTACAAGAGTCCTATATATGGCAAAAAAAAAATTAGAAAAGTCCTGTTTAGCAAATATCAACGTATGTCTCAGGAAAACTAAGCAGAATCGTAATTTATCTGCGGGAAATGTTTTGCAAAAAGATTTTTTGGATAAAATAACAAAATTTGATGATGGATATAAAATTTTAAAAAACGTTAGATCCTCGCCTTCTTATTGGGAATCTAAGAAAAAAGAACTGTTAGCAATGATACGACAGTTAGGGAAACCTGCTATATTTCTCACTGTTTCTGCTGGTGAGAAAATTTGGCCTGAATTAATAAAATCACTGGTAAAAGTAAATTCTGGAAGGGACATAACTATAGAAGAAGCTTATGAATTAGACGAATTTGAAAAGACAAACCTAATTAAAAATGATCCGGTTACATGTGCAAGATATTTTGACTATAAATTAAACAAATTAATAATGTTTCTGAAGCAAAATTTTAGTATTTTTGAAGATTATTCAGTTGAAGATAGTTACAGTCGGACTGAATTTCAAATGAGAGGATCACCACATGAGCATATATTTTTATGGCTTAAAAATGCTCCAAATTACGACAAATCGGATATTAACAGCGTAGAAAATTGCGTCACATTTATAGATAAATATATAACATGTAACTATGACGAAAATAATCCGTATATAGGGCTACAGAGACACAAACATACACACACCTGTTACAAAGGGCAAAAGGTTAAAAAATGCAGATTTAATTATCCAATACCGGTAATGCCAAGAACTAAGATTTTGGAGCCATTAAACTCAGAAGAAAATTCAAATGATTTAAAAACTATTTTCAAAGAAATTCATAAATTAATGTTCCATCTATATCAAAAATCTACTGATATGACATTTGAGGAAGTACTGGCAAAATTGAATGTAACAGAAGAAAATTACATATTGGCCATTAGAAGTTCTATTTCAAGACCACAAGTTTTTCTAAAGAGGAATAGTTTAGAAGTCGGTATAAATTCCTATAACAAAAAATTTTTGTATCTTTTCGAATCAAATATGGATATACAATTTATCTTGGATGCTTATGCAGCGGCCTCGTATGTAGTAAATTATGTAGCTAAGGCAGAAGCAGGTTTATCAAAATTATTGAGAGATGCTGCATCAGATATAGATAATGGAAATAAAACTATAAAAGATAAATTTAGAAATATAACAAATATTTTTCTAAATATGAATCTAATGTCAGCTCAAGAAGCCTCGTACCATATTCTCTCTTTACCCTTGTCAAAAATGAGCCGACAATGTATTTTTATTAATACCAGTCCCATCAATGAAAGAGTTCAAATTTTAAAGTCAAATAAAGAATTACGCGAACTTGACGAAAATTCACATGAAATTTATATGGATGACCTTCTTCAAAAATATAGTAAGAGACCTGCGACGATGGATAATATTTGTTTAGCAGATTTTACGGCAAATTATTCTAAAAAGCAAAATTTATATGTTCAAAATAAAGATGAAATTGATAATGAAAATGTATATTCATCTAGAAAGAAGTCTGCGATTATCAGATATAGACGTTACAAATTAGAGCAAGATCCAAATAATTATTATCGTGAGCAAATGTTATTATTTCTTCCTTGGCAAAATGAAGTCGACGAAATTGAAAATGTACAGTACGAAGTTAAATATTTACAAAATTTTCAAATTATCGAGGAAAATCGAAAAAAATACTCTATTCTTGGCGATGATGTTTTAGATGTAGCTCTGCAAAATTTGAACAATGACATAGATAACGAGGCAGAAAACGATACATTATCAGTTAATTCTGCGGATGTACATGTAGATATTTTTGAACAAGCTGGTACAGAGGCACCGAAAAAACAAAATTTTATTCGTTTTACAATACCGAAACGCATATCTGATAAGAACATGTTTAAAATAATGCAAAAACTAAATTTCAAACAAAGAAAAATTGTTCTGTATGTCCTTAACCATTTAAAAATTTCAACTATCCCGTTACGTCTCTTTCTCAGTGGATCAGCAGGGGTAGGTAAAAGCACAGTTATAAATGCAATTTACCACACTGTTACTAATTTTTTTGACAACAAACATGGAACAAATTCAGATACCATTATTACTTTGCTATGTGCACCATCAGGAAAGGCGGCATTTTTAATTAATGGCGTAACTCTACATACTGCATTTGCTTTACCAGTAGCTCAATTTGGTGGGCAAATGCCAGAGTTAGCAATGGACATAGCAAATACTATTCGAGCTAAACTTTTACATCTAAAACTTCTTATAATTGATGAAATTTCAATGGTTGGCAGTACATTATTTAGTCGCGTTGACACACGTTTGAGGCAAATTATGGGTATAAATTCATCGTTTGGTGGTATTTCTGTCATTTGTGTGGGTGATTTACATCAACTTCCCCCTGTTATGGATACTCATGTATTTAGAGTTTCCACTAAAAATGAAATGCATAAATTCTTTGATACTAACCCTCTTTGGAATGAATTTAATTTTTTTGAGTTAACCGAAATTATGAGGCAAAAGAATGATTTGGATTTTATAAACGCATTAAATAATATGGCATCAGGAAAAATGACTCAACAAGATGTGAAACTTATATCATCGCGACAAGTCCGAGACGATGAAGTACCTGAAGAAGCTATTAGATTATATGTCGAAAATAAGCATGTAAACCTATACAACTCCAATAAAATTAATACACATCCGGGGGAAAAATATCTATCTGAAGCCAAAGACTCCATCCTAGGAAAGGTAAATGCACAAACAAAATTATCTCTTTTAAATTCTTTGAAAACTAAAAAAATATCCGAAGTCAATGGTTTGCCACATCTACTCAGTTTAAAAGTGGGAATAAAATACATGGTTACAAGTAATATTGACGTGGAAGATGGTTTGGTAAATGGCAGTTGCGGCGTATTGGAAAAAATTCATTTTAAAGAAAACACTACTGAACCTTACATTTTATGAATGGATTTTCAGTCTAAATTTGTTGGAATCAAAGCTAAGCGGGAATATGCTAATGTAATTAAAATTAACAAAATATCATCTAAATTAACACCAGTAGTAAAAATTACCAGTACTCTAAATCTTTCAAATAAAATGCAGTATCCTATTCTTCGAAAACAATTTCCTTTAACACCTGCTGAAACAATAACTATCCACAAAAGTAAAGGGCAAACATATTCAAAAATTTGTCTAAATTTCAATATCATTAAAAGAATTACAAGATCTATGTTATATGTCGCTATAAGCAGAGTAACATCTTTGTCGGGGCTGTACATTTTGGGCACATTTAAAAGTCCAAACTCAAGTGTGAAAGATGACCTAGTTTGTATGGAACTGAACAAATTAAGAACACAAAAAGAAATAAAATGGGAAGCAGAAGTTGTAAAAAAATATGGTGGAATAAAATTAGTATATCAAAATATATGTTCGTTGAAAACCAAAATATCCCATGTTAAAAGTGATACATGGTATAATTATAGCGATATATTAATATTTTCGGAAACCCTAACTAAAACCAATGATATAATAGATATGGAAAATTATAATATTATATACAGATCCGATTCAAAGGGTGTTACACGAGGTGTCATTTGTTTCGCCAAAACCCATACTATTTTCACAAATTTGCAGTATGTAATCGATACGGATAAAAATTGCCACATAGAATTGATATCCTTCACCGTTTGCGACATTAAAATTATCACTGGATACAAATCTCCCGGAGTAAGCCAGGTTATGTTTGAAAGAAACTTAAAAAATATTTTGGAAAAAATATCATTTCATTTGGATAAAGACAAAATCATAATTTTAGGGGATTTTAATTATGATTTATACAATAACCAAAATGAATATTTAATAAAGTTTTTGCAACAATTTCAATTTACAACTAAATTATCGTCAAATGTAGTAACAACAAATTTAAATTCCCAGATAGATATAATTTTTTCAAATATGAGTAATTTAATATGTGGAGTATACGAAACCTACTTCTCCTATCATAAACCTATTTATGTTCTTATTTACAACGAAGATGATTTAGAAATTACAAATATGGTAAATTTACATGCATATGAAAACGACACCAATATAGTTGAATCAGATAATATAAATAGCCCAGTTATTCTAATAGACAATTCTTCAGATACTACAGAAAATTTAAACGAATTGAAAGAAAGCAATACGCAAAATTTTAAAAATGTTAATGAAATAGGGAACAAATTGGTAAATCTTCTAAATTATCAGGATAATTATTTTCCTGCACTGAATGATTTTATTCAGAAAAACAGGAACACTTTTAATGAAATCCGTAGAGATGGTGCATCTCTGCAATATTTTCTATATGATCCAAATTTTGATAATGCGACAATGGATAAAATATCTGCATTTAATGGTTTAGAGGATAAATTTAAAGTGGTTAACATTACTGGAGATGGTAATTGTTTGTATCGGGCTATTTCATATTGTTTACATCGTACTGAAAAATATTATATGCACTTAAAATTAATCTGCGTTGAAACAATATTAGATTATAAAGACCATTTCGACAATTGGATACAAGAAAATCAAATTGAAACCAATAGTGTGAAAGAATTAATTTTATTATGCGCAAAATATAGAGAATATGGTAATGAAGGATCTATATATGCTTTATCCCTGGCGTTACGAAATGAAATTATAGTCATATAGAAATTAGAAGAAAACTTAAATATCGTTTTTGGAATTGTACCATTCAATCGAGAATATAATGTTCCCATCATAATTTATCTGACAAATCCTGGTAATCAATCTGCTCACTATAGTGCTGTTATTTTAACTGAAAATTTTGCTATCCCGGAACATCCACAAATTTATCTGTGATACTTGTAAATCAAAACGTTGCCTTTCTTCTAATCAGAATTTTATTCAAAAATCAAAATATGTTCAATGGTAAAATTGAAAAGAAAATGCGGATATCCTGAATTTCTGTGGATTATGCTATGCACAATTCCATCCTAAATATCAAAATTGAAATGAAAATTATGACTTCGGTTAAATGATGTCTAATGCAAAAAATTAATTGAAAATTATGTCTCCCTTTCT
This sequence comes from Harpalus rubripes, assembly GCA_963082715.1. Lineage (NCBI taxonomy): Eukaryota > Metazoa > Arthropoda > Insecta > Coleoptera > Carabidae > Harpalus > Harpalus rubripes. The sequence goes on from OY720453.1 coordinate 39,525,287, forward strand.
ATTCTGAATTTCTTTGGATTAAACCGTAGGAACCAAATTCTGCCCTGAATAACTATATGGACCAATAAAAATTTATTTATTTTATACAAGATTATACAAGTTTATACAAGTTTATACATATTTATACTAAAATAGAAATAAGAATAACATTAATTAACGCAATGGGCAGAGGAGATGTCGTGCGTTCTTAATTAAGGAATAATAATAATAATAATAATAATAATAATAATAATAATAATAATAATAAATAACAATGCAAGCCTGGGTACATACTGGCCCACGTGAGAAATAACTATTGAAGGCGTACACTAGAGATCTCTGGCCTGGAACTTAAGCATGTTGAAGAATACCACTCAAGAAGGGAATTTTGGTCTATATTCCGATCAGTATATATAGTCTCACATTTATTTTAAGAACTTTCGATGGATACGATCCAGACCAGAACTTTGAGGGCATTATGTACATAGGTGCTAAATAGAATTGGCATATTTTAATTTACTAATAATAATCCCGGTTATATCTGTGGATTAAAACTTGCCCAATATCAAGATTGGGAGGAATATTTTGTTGTCCTTCTAATCCCGAATATCTCCGCTGAATAAAACGTCTCCAATATGAAAAATCTGATGTGGCCAGCACATTACCTTCCGTCAGTTCTATGTATTTTGTACAAATTTCATAGGGAAAGTTCCTTGCTAAATTAAATATTCGATTTCTTGTACATTAGCTTCCGGCAGTTGCATGTATTTTATGCAAATTTCATACAGAAAATTATTATTTTGTGACGTTTTCTATATACAGTGTAATGTATCTGCAGAAATAAAAGATTTATTATTATTATTATTTCTTGTGCATTACCTTAAAGCAGTTGTATGTATTTTATACAAATTCCACACAGAAAGCAAAAGATCCTATACCTATTTCCAGTAAAATTATAAGAGAAACACACTATGTCAATTTCACTTGACACTGACATCTTTCAATCAAAATTTTCTTAATATAGTAGTTGTTTTCACAGCTATGGCTACTTTATGAAATTTAATTTCTTTATAATTTTTTAACTCTATATCCATTTAATATTATGTATAAAATGCAATTAAATCGTATAGAAAATAAAATATTCTTTAATATTTATAATAACATTAAATGTGAAAAAATGATATTTAACATAGTTTTTTCAAGAAAAACTGTTAAAATCTTCAAATGAGGGTACTTCCGGTTGTCCAATTGTAATCAAAATCTAATCAGCTCTTCGCATGGATGTAACGAAGAGAAATACGAAAGAATTATAATTTTTGGAATTGTAGTATTAGAGTTATCGCATTAGAAAATTTTGTCACACACAGACACACACACACACACACACACACACTCACACACATACATACACACACACACATACAGACATCATCGTAAAAATAGTAAAATCGTATTCTAGGGACCCTAAAACGTGCTTATTCACCAAAAACTCACCACCGAATTTTTTGACCAAAGACAATACCTTCCTTACCTAAAGGTGACGGAAGGTAAAAATGAAATGGAAAGTATATTTTCCGTTTAATCACGAATATCACGGTGGATTAAAGCTTGTTGAATATCAAGAATGAAATGAATATTCTGTTTTCCTTTCAATCCCGAATATCTACGTAGATTAAAACCTGTTCAATATGAAAAATGAAATGAAGATTATGTTTTCCTTTCAATCCCTGTTATATCTATAGATCAAAACTTGTCCAATATCAAGAATGAAAGGAATATTTTGATGTCCTTTCAATCCCGAATATCTCCGCTGAATAAAACGTCTCCAATATGAAAAATGAAATGGAAAGTATATTTTCCGTTTAATCACGAATATCACGGTGGATTAAAGCTTGTTGAATATCAAGAATGAAATGAATATTCTGTTTTCCTTTCAATCCCGAATATCTACGTAGATTAAAACCTGTTCAATATGAAAAATGAAATGAAGATTATGTTTTCCTTTCAATCCCGGTTATATCTATAGATCAAAACTTGTCCAATATCAAGAATTAAAGGAATATTTTGTTTTCCTTTCAATCCCAAATATCTCCGTGGAATAAAACGTGTCCAAAATGAAGAATGAAATGGAAATTCTATTTTCCTTTAATCCCGAATATCTCGGTTGATTAAAACTTTTTGAATATCAAGAATGAAATAAATATTCTGTTTCACATGTAATCCGGAATAACTACGTAGATTAAAACCTGATCAATGTGAAAAATGTAATGAAAATTATGTTTTCCTTTCAAGCCTGGTTATATCTGCGGACTAAAACTTGTCCAAATCAAGAATGAAATGAATATTTTGTTTTCCTTTGAATCCCGAATATCTCCGGTGGAATAAAACGTGTCGAAAATGAAGAATGAAATGGAAATTCTATTTTCTTTTAATCCCGAATATCTCGGTTGATAAAAACTTTTTAATTATCAAGAATGAAATGAATAATCTGTTTTACATTCAATCCGGAATATCTACGTGGATTACAACCTGTTGAATGTAATGAAAATTATGTTTTCCTTTCAATCCCAGTTATATCTGTGGATTAAAACTTGTCAAGAATGAAAGGAATATTTTGTTGTTCTTTCAATCCCGAATATCTCCGCTGAATAAAACGTCTCCAATATGAAAAATGAAATGAAAAGTCTATTTTCCGTTTAATCGCGAATATCACGCTGGATTAAAACTTGTTGAATATCAAGAATGAAATGAATATTCCGTTTTCCTATCAATCCCGAATGTCTACGTGGATTAAAACCTGTTCAATATGTAAAATGAAACAAAGATTGTTTTCCTTGTAATCCCGGTTATGTCCGTAGATTAAAACTTGGCCAATATCAAGAATGAAAGGAATATTTTGTTTTCCTTTCAATCTCGAATGTCTTCGTGGAATAAAACGGGCAATATGAAGAATGAAATAAAAATTCTGTTTCTTCAAGATTCCTATAATCTCTGTGGATTTAAACTCCAATACCAAAATTGAAATGACAAACCTGTTTTCCTTTCCATCCATATATTAAATTATAGCCAATGGAAAGAATTGAAGGACAATTCTGTCATGATTCCAATCCTGAATATATTTTTATTAGTCTATAGTCACTTCCATCCTACATTCTTTAAATTAAGGAATGCCAATGCTAAAAATGAAATGCATGTTCTTCCTTTCTGAGGTACGTACATTTTATAATTTCTATGTATGATATAAACGAGATTATGAATAGGCTTTTAAAAATTGGAACTGAGAAAATTTATTTGTTTTAATGAGTTCTAACTACCATTTTCGAGTCTTACGACTTAGTATTAACAACCTATATATATATATATATATATATATATATATATATATATATATATTTGAATAAAATTCTGATTAGAAGAAAGGCAACGTTTTGATTTACAAGTATCACAGATAAATTTGTGGATGTTCCGGGATAGCAAAATCTTCAGTTAAAATAACAGCACTATAGTGAGCAGATTGATTACCAGGATTTGTCAGATAAATTATGATGGGAACATTATATTCTCGATTGAATGGTACAATTCCAAAAACGATATTTAAGTTTTCTTCTAATTTCTGTATGACTATAATTTCATTTCGTAACGCCAGGGATAAAGCATATATAGATCCTTCATTACCATATTCTCTATATTTTGCGCATAATAAAATTAATTCTTTCACACTATTGGTTTCAATTTGGTTTTCTTGTATCCAATTGTCGAAATGGTCTTTATAATCTAATATTGTTTCCACGCAGATTAATTTTAAGTGCATATAATATTTTTCAGTACGATGTAAACAATATGAAATAGCCCGATACAAACAGTTACCATCTCCAGTAATGTTAACCACTTTAAATTTATCCTCTAAACCATTAAATGCAGATATTTTATCCATTGTCGCATTATCAAAATTTGGATCATACAGAAAATATTGCAGAGATGCACCATCTCTACGGATTTCATTAAAAGTGTTCCTGTTTTTCTGAATAAAATCATTCAGTGCAGGAAAATAATTATCCTGATAATTTAGAAGATTTACCAATTTGTTCCCTATTTCATTAACATTTTTAAAATTTTGCGTATTGCTTTCTTTCAATTCGTTTAAATTTTCTGTAGTATCTGAAGAATTGTCTATTAGAATAACTGGGCTATTCATATTATCTGATTCAACTATATTGGTGTCGTTTTCATATGCATGTAAATTTACCATATTTGTAATTTCTAAATCATCTTCGTTGTAAATAAGAACATAAATAGGTTTATGATAGGAGAAGTAGGTTTCGTATACTCCACATATTAAATTACTCATATTTGAAAAAATTATATCTATCTGGGAATTTAAATTTGTTGTTACTACATTTGACGATAATTTAGTTGTAAATTGAAATTGTTGCAAAAACTTTATTAAATATTCATTTTGGTTATTGTATAAATCATAATTAAAATCCCCTAAAATTATGATTTTGTCTTTATCCAAATGAAATGATATTTTTTCCAAAATATTTTTAAAGTTTCTTTCAAACATAACCTGGCTTACTCCGGGAGATTTGTATCCAGTGATAATTTTAATGTCGCAAACGGTGAAGGATATCAATTCTATGTGGCAATTTTTATCCGTATCGATTACATACTGCAAATTTGTGAAAATAGTATGGGTTTTGGCGAAACAAATGACACCTCGTGTAACACCCTTTGAATCGGATCTGTATATAATATTATAATTTTCCATATCTATTATATCATTGGTTTTAGTTAGGGTTTCCGAAAATATTAATATATCGCTATAATTATACCATGTATCACTTTTAACATGGGATATTTTGGTTTTCAACGAACATATATTTTGATATACTAATTTTATTCCACCATAATTTTTTACAACTTCTGCTTCCCATTTTATTTCTTTTTGTGTTCTTAATTTGTTCAGTTCCATACAAACTGGGTCAACTTTCACACTTGAGTTTGGACTTTTAAATGTGCCCAAAATGTACAGCCCCGACAAAGATGTTACTCTGCTTATAGCGACATATAACATAGATCTTGTAATTCTTTTAATGATATTGTAATTTAGACAAATTTTTGAATATGTTTGCCCTTGAATTTTGTGGATAGTTATTGCTTCAGCAGGTGTTAAAGGAAATTGTTTTCGAAGAATAGGATACTGCATTTTATTTGAAAGATTTCGAGTACTGGTAATTTTTACTACTGGTGTTAATTTAGATGATATTTTGTTAATTTTAATTACATTAGCATATTTCCGCTTAGCTTTGATTCCAACAAATTTAGACTGAAAATCCATCCATAAAATGTAAGGTTCAGTAGTGTTTTCTTTAAAATGAATTTTTTCCAATACGCCGCAACTGCCATTTACCAAACCATCTTCCACGTCAATATTACTTGTAACCATGTATTTTATTCCTACTTTTAAACTGAGTAGATGTGGCAAACCATTGACTTCGGATATTTTTTTAGTTTTCAAAGAATTTAAAAGAGATAATTTTGTTTGTGCATTTACCTTTCCTAGGATGGAGTCTTTGGCTTCAGATAGATATTTTTCCCCCGGATGTGTATTAATTTTATTGGAGTTGTATAGGTTTACATGCTTATTTTCGACATATAATCTAATAGCTTCTTCAGGTACTTCATCGTCTCGGACTTGTCGCGATGATATAAGTTTCACATCTTGTTGAGTCATTTTTCCTGATGCCATATTATTTAATGCGTTTATAAAATCCAAATCATTCTTTTGCCTCATAATTTCGGTTAACTCAAAAAAATTAAATTCATTCCAAAGAGGGTTAGTATCAAAGAATTTATGCATTTCATTTTTAGTGGAAACTCTAAATACATGAGTATCCATAACAGGGGGAAGTTGATGTAAATCACCCACACAAATGACAGAAATACCACCAAACGATGAATTTATACCCATAATTTGCCTCAAACGTGTGTCAACGCGACTAAATAATGTACTGCCAACCATTGAAATTTCATCAATTATAAGAAGTTTTAGATGTAAAAGTTTAGCTCGAATAGTATTTGCTATGTCCATTGCTAACTCTGGCATTTGCCCACCAAATTGAGCTACTGGTAAAGCAAATGCAGTATGTAGAGTTACGCCATTAATTAAAAATGCCGCCTTTCCTGATGGTGCACATAGCAAAGTAATAATGGTATCTGAATTTGTTCCATGTTTGTTGTCAAAAAAATTAGTAACAGTGTGGTAAATTGCATTTATAACTGTGCTTTTACCTACCCCTGCTGATCCACTGAGAAAGAGACGTAACGGGATAGTTGAAATTTTTAAATGGTTAAGGACATACAGAACAATTTTTCTTTGTTTGAAATTTAGTTTTTGCATTATTTTAAACATGTTCTTATCAGATATGCGTTTCGGTATTGTAAAACGAATAAAATTTTGTTTTTTCGGTGCCTCTGTACCAGCTTGTTCAAAAATATCTACATGTACATCCGCAGAATTAACTGATAATGTATCGTTTTCTGCCTCGTTATCTATGTCATTGTTCAAATTTTGCAGAGCTACATCTAAAACATCATCGCCAAGAATAGAGTATTTTTTTCGATTTTCCTCGATAATTTGAAAATTTTGTAAATATTTAACTTCGTACTGTACATTTTCAATTTCGTCGACTTCATTTTGCCAAGGAAGAAATAATAACATTTGCTCACGATAATAATTATTTGGATCTTGCTCTAATTTGTAACGTCTATATCTGATAATCGCAGACTTCTTTCTAGATGAATATACATTTTCATTATCAATTTCATCTTTATTTTGAACATATAAATTTTGCTTTTTAGAATAATTTGCCGTAAAATCTGCTAAACAAATATTATCCATCGTCGCAGGTCTCTTACTATATTTTTGAAGAAGGTCATCCATATAAATTTCATGTGAATTTTCGTCAAGTTCGCGTAATTCTTTATTTGACTTTAAAATTTGAACTCTTTCATTGATGGGACTGGTATTAATAAAAATACATTGTCGGCTCATTTTTGACAAGGGTAAAGAGAGAATATGGTACGAGGCTTCTTGAGCTGACAGCATCTCTCAATAATTTTGATAAACCTGCTTCTGCCTTAGCTACATAATTTACTACATACGAGGCCGCTGCATAAGCATCCAAGATAAATTGTATATCCATATTTGATTCGAAAAGATACAAAATTTTTTTGTTATAGGAATTTATACCGACTTCTAAACTATTCCTCTTTAGAAAAACTTGTGGTCTTGAAATAGAACTTCTAATGGCCAATATGTAATTTTCTTCTGTTACATTCAATTTTGCCAGTACTTCCTCAAATGTCATATCAGTAGATTTTTGATATAGATGGAATATTAATTTATGAATTTCTTTGAAAATAGTTTTTAAATCATTTGGATTTTCTTCTGAGTTTAATGGCTCCAAAATCATAGTTCTTGGCATTACCGGTATTGGATAATTAAATCTGCATTTTTTAACCTTTTGCCCTTTGTAACAGGTGTGTGTATGTTTGTGTCTCTGTAGCCCTATATACGGATTATTTTCGTCATAGTTACATGTTATATATTTATCTATAAATGTGACGCAATTTTCTACGCTGTTAATATCCGATTTGTCGTAATTTGGAGCATTTTTAAGCCATAAAAATATATGCTCATGTGGTGATCCTCTCATTTAAAATTCAGTCCGACTGTAACTATCTTCAACTGAATAATCTTCAAAAATACTAAAATTTTGCTTCAGAAACATTATTAATTTGTTTAATTTATAGTCAAAATATCTTGCACATGTAACCGGATCATTTTTAATTAGGTTTGTCTTTTCAAATTCGTCTAATTCATAAGCTTCTTCTATAGTTATGTCCCTTCCAGAATTTACTTTTACCAGTGATTTTATTAATTCAGGCCAAATTTTCTCACCAGCAGAAACAGTGAGAAATATAGCAGGTTTCTCTAACTGTCGTATCATTGCTAACAGTTCTTTTTTCTTAGATTCCCAATAAGAAGGCGAGGATCTAACGTTTTTTAAAATTTTATATCCATCATCAAATTTTGTTATTTTATCCAAAAAATCTTTTTGCAAAACATTTCCCGCAGATAAATTACGATTCTGCTTAGTTTTCCTGAGACATACGTTGATATTTGCTAAACAGGACTTTTCTAATTTTTTTTTGCCATATATAGGACTCTTGTAGGGGTGCATGATCTCCGGTCACATCTTCTACATTCTGATTTCGCTCTATCATTATACGAAATTGAAGTATTTAATCCATGGCCCGCAAAATTTTTTGGAAAACATAATTCTTCTAAGTGATCTATTATATGTCATGGTACTGGTTTTTCATTTTGACATGGAGCAGTTATTTTAATTTTGTCGTTCATTTCCTTATTTCTGTCTATGATTAAAACTTCTTCGTCAATTTCAATTTGCCCAAAATCGTAAGAATCATTAAAGATGCTATCCACTGAAGAATTTGAAATAGAAACAGTGGTAATAATATTCATGTTATCATCATCGTTATCATTTTGGTCAACAATAAAATCTACTTGTTCATCATATTTATGTTCGTAATTTGCGAAATACCTATGATCTACTTCTATATTGTATTTTTTATAAAGGGGTGTATTTAATAAGTATTTTAATGCGTCACATACAACTGCAGGTCTTATAGTCTCGAACATATAGTTTGTCGCAATAAATTATTATAGATATTGTCTCTATATCTTATTAAATCATTTTGTCTCTTTCTTCTTTTTGCTGCATTATCAATAATTTTTTCATTCTCTCGAAAAGTAATTTTGTCTCTTCTTTTTTTTATGGATAGTTTATTCTTATCATTTTCAACTTTTCGGTAATCTTTGTCTTCCCTCTTTTTTTGCATATTTATTTTATTTGTTTCGTTTTCCATGCTTATATAAATTTGACTTGTTCTTCTTTCTTGCATGTTAATTTTATTTATTTCATTTTCAGCACTTTTGTATGAATCATCTTTTCTTTTTTCTTTCATGTTTCTTTTATTTATTTCATTTTCATCACTTTTGTATGATTCATCTTTTCTTTTTTCTTTCATGTTTCTTTTATTTATTTCATTTTCAGCACTTTTGTATAATTCGTCTTTTCTTTTTTTATTCATGTTTCTTTTATTTTTCTCATTTTCAGCACTTTTGTATAATTCGTCTTTTCTTCTGTTTCCCATGTTTACTTTATTTATCTCATTTTCCGTTTTCTTATAGTTTTCATCTTCTCTTCTCTTCCGTATTTTCTATCATTTTCTTTTAATTTGAAATCAAAATTTTCTCGAAGTTTCCTTATTCTTTCTTGTCCGCTAGTCTTTTGGGCTTCTTTTTTCTTAATCTTATTCTTATCTTTATTAATTTCATATCTTACTTTTTTATCCTTATTTAGTTGTTTAGATGATTTTTTCTTCGTCTTCATAATAAATCACTAAAATAATTTAATCTTATTACCTATCTTAATTTAATTGTAATAAAAAAACATCATTTTACCTTTAAATATATATATATATATATATATATATATATATATATATATATATATATATATATATATATATATATATATATATATATATATATATTTATATATTTTATATTATTTCAATATTGAGTCACTGACATCTGTCAATTAGAATTATTTTAGTATATTAGAAGGATTAGAAGTTACCGGGGTTACAGCATAGCTTGCTGATTTATGAAATTTAATTTTCTTTATATTTTTTTACTCTGTATCTATTAAATATGAAGGCATAGAAACAATCTTACCTAACAGAGAAGAAAATATTCTTTATTATTTATAACATAAAATATCAAAAATGAATATTTATCTGCTGTTTTTCAAAGAAAAACTGTTAAAATCTTCAAATAAGGCTACTTCCGGTTGACCAATTATAACCAAAATTTAATCTGCTCTTCATATAGACGCACAAAAGGAGAATACGACAAAATTATAATTTTTTAAATTGTAGTGTTGAAGTTATCGTAGACGAAATTTTTATTACACACACACACACGCACGCACGCACGCACACACACACGCACGCACGCACGCACACACACACACACATACACACATACATACATACACACACACACACACACACACACACACACACACACACACATACACACACAGACATCATCGTGAAAATAGTAAAATCGTATTCTAGAGACCCTAAAACGTGCTTATTCATTAAAAACTCATCATCGAAGGTTAAAATTTGAAAATAGGTTAGAAATTTGATTTTTGATATTAGATTCTTCATGAATCCGGTAGATGGATCTGGTAGATATTGTACAATTTTCGAACACGATAAATTTTTACCACTCGTGTTTTCGAACACAGACAGTAGATGCGGTAACTACCGGTAAAATTTTCGTAAATGCGTATGTATTTTCTATAAAATCCATACAGAAAGTTCCTTGCTAAATATTCTAAATTTCTTGTATGTACATTACCTTTCAACAGTTGTATGTATTTTATATAAATTCCATACAGAAAGTTTCGAGTAAAAATATCCTATATTGGAGTAAAATTGTAACACAAGTATACTACGAATATGTCAATTGCACTTGACACTGACATCTTTCAATCAGAATTTTCTTAATATAGTAGCTGTTTCTAGCATAGCTAGCTAATTTATGAAATTTAATTTCTTTATAATTTTATAACTCTATATCCATTTAATATGAAGTATAAAAAGCAGTCAAATCGTATAGAGAATACAATGTTCTTTAATATTTATAATAACATTAAATGTGAAAAAATGATATTTAACATCGTTTTTTCAAGAAAAACTGTTAAAATCTTCAAATGAGGGTACTTCCGGTTGACCAATTATAACCAAAATCTAATCAGCTCTTCATATGAATGCAACGAAGAGGAATATGAAAGAATTATAATTTTTTGAATTGTAGTATTAGAGTTATCGTAGAAGAAAATTTTGTTACATACACACACACACACACACACACACACACACACACACACACGGACACACATACATACATACACAAACACACACACACACACACACACACACATACAGACATCATCGTGAAAATAGTAAAATCGTATTCTAGGGACCTTAAAACGTGCATATTCATTGAAAACTCAACCGAATTTTTTGACCAAAGACAATACCTTCCTTACCTAAAGGTGACGGAAGGTAAAAAAATTGGGGTGACAAGCCGTAGGGCAAGAGTAGTACATTATTTTTTATCTTTATGTACATTACTTTATATAGTTCTGTTTTAAATTTTAACTGAATATTAAGGAGGCCATATACTTTTATATACAGTAAAAAAATTGGGGTGACAAGCCGTAGGGCAAGGGTAGTACATTATATTTTAGCTTCATGTACATTACTTTATATAGTTTCTGTTTCAAATTTTAACTGAAAATTAAGTAGGCCATATACTTATATATACAGTATAAAAATTGGGGTGACAAGCCGTAGGGCAAGAGTAGTACATTCTTTTTTATCTTTATGTACATTACTTTATATAGTTTCTGTTTCAAATTTCAACTGAACATTAAGGAGGCCGTATAATTTTATATACAGTAAAAAAAGTTGGGTGTCAAGCCGTAGGGCGAGGGTAGTACATTATTTTTTAACTTTATTTACATTACTTTATATAGTTTCTGCTTTAAATTTTAACTGAATATTAAAGAGGCAATATACTTTTATATACAGTAAAAATATTGGGGTGACAAGCTGTAGGGCAAGAGTAGTACATAATTTTTTATCTTTATGTGCATTACTTTATATAGTTTCCGTTTCAAATTTCAACTGAACATTAAGGAGGCCATATGCTTTTATATACAGTAAAAAAATTGGGGTGTCAAGCCGTAGGGCAAGAGTAGTACATTATTTTTTATCTTTATGTAAATTACTTTATATAGTTTCTGTTTCAAATTTTAACTGAATATAAAGGAGGCCGTATACTTTTATAAACAGTAAAAAAATTGGGGTGATAAGCCGTAGGGCATGAGTAGTACATTATTTTTTATCTTTATTTACATTACTTTATATAGTTTCTGTTTCAAATTTTAATTGAATATTAAGGAGGCCATATGCTTTTATATACAGTAAAAAAATTGAAGTGACAAGCCGTAGGGCAAGAGTAGTACAGTATTATTTATCTTCATGTACATTACTTTATATAGTTTCTGTTTCAAATTTTAGCTGAATATTAAGTAGGCCATATACTTTTATATACAGTAAAAAAATTGGGGTGACAATCTGTAGGGCAAGAGTAGTACATTATTTTTTATTTTTATGTACATTAATTTATATAGTTTCTGTTTCAAATTTTAACTGAATATTAAGGAGGCCGTATACTTTTATATACAGTAAAAAAATTAGGGTGACAAGCCGTAGGGCAAGAGTAGTACATTATTTTTTATCTTTATGTACATTACTTTATATAGTTTCTGTTTCAAATTTTAACTGGATATTATGGAGGCCGTATACTTTTATATACAGTAAAAAAATTGGAGTGACAAGCCGTAGGGCAAGAGTAGTACATTATTTTATATCTTTATTTACATTACTTTATATAGTTTCCCTTTCAAATTTTAACTGAATATTAAGGAGGCCATATACTTTTATATACAATAAAAAAATTGGAGTGACAAGCCGTAGGGCAAGAGTAGTACATTATTTTTTGTCTTAATTTACATTACTTTATATAGTTTCTGTTTCAAATTTTAACTGAATATTTTGGAGGCCATATACTTTTATATACAGTAAAAAAATTGGTGTGACAAGGCGTAGGGCAAGAGCAGTACATTATTTTTTACCTTTATGTACATTACTTTATATAGTTTCTGTTCAAATTTCAACTGAACATTAAGGAGGCCGTATACTTTATATACAGTAAAATATTTGGGGTGTCAAGTCGTAGGGCAAGAGTAGTACATTTTTTTTATCTTTATGTACATTACTTTATATAGTTTCTGTTTCAAATTTTAACTGAATATTAAGGAGGCATATACTTTCATATACAGTAAAATTTGGGGTGACAAGCCGTAGGGCAAGAGTAGTACATTATTTTTTACCATTATGTACATTACTTTATATAGTTTCTGTTTCAAATTTCAACTGAATGTTAAGGAGGCCGTATACTTTTACATACAGTAAAATTTGGGGAGACAAGCCGTAGGGCAAGAGTAGTACATTATTTTTTAACTTCATGTACATTACTTTATATAGTTTCTGTTTTAAATTTTAACTGAATATTAAGTAGGCCATATACTTTTATATACAGTAAAAAAATTGGGGTGACAAGCCGTAGGGCAAGAGTAGTACATTATTTTTTATCTTCATGTACATTACTTTATATAGTTTCTGTTTCAAATTTTAACTGAATATTAAGGAGGCCGTATACTTTTATATACAGTAAAAAAATTGAAGTGACAAGCCGTAGGGCAAGAGTAGTACAATATTTTTTATCTAAATTTACATTACTTTATATAGTTTCTGTTTCAAATTTTAAATGAATATTCAGGAGGCCATATACTTTTATATACAGTAAAAAAATTGGTGTGACAAGCCGTAGGGCAAGAGTAGTACAATATTTTTTAACTTTATAAACATTACTTTATATAGTTTTTGTTTCAAATTTCAACTGAACATTAAGGAGGCTGTACACTTTTATATACAGTAAAATTTTTGGGGTGTCAAGTCGTAGGGCAAGAGTAGTATATTTATTTTATTTTATGTACATTACTTTATTAGTTTCTGTTTCAAATTTTAACTGAATATTAAGGAGGCATATACTTTCATATACAGTAAAATTTGGGGTGACAAGCCGTAGGGCAAGAGTAGTACATTATTTTTTACCTTTATGTACATTACTTTATATAGTTCCTGTTTCAAATTTTAACTGAATGTTAAGGAGGCCGTAAACTTTTACATACAGTAAAATTTGGGGAGACAAGCCGTAGGGCAAGAGTAGTACATTATTTTTTATCTTCATGTACATTACTTTATATAGTTTCTGTTTCAAATTTTAACTGAATATTAAGTAGGCCATATACTTTTATATACAGTAAAAAAATTGGGGTGACAAGCCGTAGGGCAAGAGTAGTATATTATTTTTTATGTTCATGTACATTACTTTATATAGTTTCTGTTTCAAATTTTAAGTGAATATTAAGGAAGCCGTATACTTTTATATACAGTAAAAAAATTAGAGTGACAAGCCGTAGGGCAAGAGTAGTACATTATTTTTTATCTAAATTTACATTACTTTATATAATTTCTGTTTCAAATTTTAACTAAATATTATGGAGGCCATATACTTTTATATACAGTAAAAAATTGGTGTGACAAGCCGTAGGGCGAGAGTAGTACATTATTTTTTAACTTTAGGTACATTACTTTATATAGTTTCTGTTTCAAATATCAACTGAACATTAAGGAGGCCGTATACTTTTATATACAGTAAAATTTTTGGGGTGTCAAGTCGTAGGGCAAGAGTAGTACATTTTTTTTATTTTATGTACATTACTTTATATAGTTTTTGTTTAAAATTTTAACTGAATATTAAGGAGGCCGAATACTTTTATATACAGTAAAAAAAATTGGGGTGTCAAGCCGTAGGGCAAGAGTAGTACATTATTTTTTAACTTTATGTACATTACTTTATAAAGTTTCTGTTTCAAATTTTAACTGAAAATTAAGTAGGCCATATATTTTCATATACAGTAAAAAAATTGGGGTGACAAGCCGCAGGGCAAGAGTAGTACATTATTTTTTATCTTTAGGTACATTACTTTATATAGTTTCTGTTTCAAATTTTAACTGATTATTAAGGAGGCCATATACTTTTATATACAGTAAAAAAATTGGGATGACACGCCGTAGGGCAAGAGTAGTACATTATTTTTTAACTTTATGTACATTACATTATATAGTTTCTATTTCAAATTTCAACTGAATATTAAGGAGGCCGTATACTTTTATATACAGTAAAATATTTGGGGTGTTAAGTCGTAGGGCAAGAGTAGTACATTATTTTTTATCTTTATGTACATTACTTTATATAGTTTCTGTTTTAAATTTTAAATGAATATTAAGGAGGCCATATACTTTTATATACAGTAAAAAATTGGGGTGACAAGCCGTAGGGCAAGAGTAGTACATAATTTTTTATCTTTATGTACATTACTTAATATAGTTTATGTTTCAAATTTTAACTGAATATTAAGGAGGCCGCATACTTTTATATACAATAGAAAAATTAAGGTGTCAAGCCGTAGGGCAAGAGTAGTACAATATTTTTTATCTTTATGTACATTACTTTATATAGTTTCTGTTTCAAATTTTAAATGAATATTAAGGAGGCCATATACTTTTATATACAGTAAAAAATTGGGGTGACAAGCCGTAGGGCAAGAATAGTACATAATTTTTTATTTTTATGTACATTACTTTATATAGTTTCTGTTTCAAATTTTAACTGAATATTAAGGAGGCCGTATACTTTTATATACAGTAAAAAAAATTGGGATGTCAAGCCGTAGGACAAGAGTAGTACATTATTTTTTACCTTTATGTACATTACTTTATATAGTTTCTGTTTCAAATTTTAACTGAATATTAAAGAGGCCATATACTTTCATATACAGTAAAAAAATTGGGGTGACAAGCCGTAAGGCAAGAGTAGAACATTATTTTTTACCTTTATGTACATTACTTTATATATTTTCTGTTTCAAATTTTAACTGAATATTAAGGAGGCCGTATACTTTTACATACAGTAAAAAAATTGGGGAGACAAGCAGTAGGGCAGGAGTAGTACATTATTTTTTATCTTCATGTACATTACTTTATACAGTTTCTGTTTCAAATTTTAACTGTTTATTAAGTAGGCCATATACTTTTATATACAGTAAAAAAATTGGGGTGACAAGCCGTAGGGCAAGAGTAGTACATTATTTTTTATGTTTATGTACATTACTTTATATAGTTTCTGTTTCAAATTTCAACTGAACATTAAGGAGGTCGTATACTTTTATATACAGTAAAATATTTGGGGTGTCAAGTCGTAGGGCAAGAGTAGTACATTATTTTTTATCTTTATGTACATTACTTTATATAGTTTGTTTCAAATTTTAACTCAATATTAAGGAGGCCGTATACTTTTACATACAGTAAAAAAATTAGGGAGACAAGCCGTAGGGCAGTAGTAGTACATTATTTTTTATCTATATGTACATTACTTTATATAGTTTCTGTTTCAAATTTTAACTGAATATTAAGGAGGCCGTATACTTTTATATACAGTAAAAAAAAATTAGTGTGTCAAGCCGTAGGGCAAGAGTAGTACATTATTTTTTAACTTTATGTACATTACTTTATATATTTTCTGTTTCAAATTTCAACTGAATATTAAGGAGGCCGTATACTTTTATATACAGTAAAATATTTGGGGTGTCAAGCCGTAGGGCAAGAGTAGTACATTATTTTTTATCTTTATGTACATTACTTTATATAGTTTCTGTTTCAAATTTTAACTGAATATTAAGGAGGCCGTATACTTTTATATACAGTAAAAAAAATTGGGGTGTCAAGCCGTAGGGCAAGAGTAGTACATTATTTTTTATCTTTATGTACATTACTTTATATAGTTTCTGTTTCAAATTTAAAAAATATTAAGGAGGCCGTATACTTTTATATACAGTAAAAAAAATTGGGGTGTCAAGAAGTAGGGCAAGATTAGTACATTATTTTATATCTTTATGTACATTACTTTATATAGTTTTTGTTTCAAATTTTAACTGAAAATTAAGGAGGCCATATATTTTCATACACAGTAAAAAAATTGGGGTGACAAGCCGTAGGGCAAGAGTAGTACATAATTTTTTTATCTTCATGTACATTACTTTATATAGTTTCTGTTTCAAATTTTAACTGAATATTAAGGATGTCATATACTTTTATATACAGTAAAAAACTTGGGATGACACGCCGTAGGGCAAGAGTAGTACATTATTTTTTAACTTTATGTACATTACTTTATATAGTTTCTGTTTCAAATTTCAACTGAATATTAAGGAGGCCGTATACTTTTATATACAGTAAAAAAATTAAGAAGTCAAGCCGTAGGGCAAGAGTAGTACATTATTTTTTATCTTTATGTACATTACGTTATATAGTTTATGTTTCAAATTTGAAATGAATATTAAGGAGGCCATATACTTTTATATACAGAAAGAAATTGGGGTGACAAGCCGTAGGGCAAGAGTAGTACATAATTTTTTATCTTTATGTACATTACTTTATATAGTTTCTGTTTCAAATTTTAACTGAATATTAAGGAGGCCGTATACTTTTATATACAGTAAAAAAATTAAGTAGTCAAGCCGTAGGGCAAGAGTAGTACATTATTTTTTATCTTTATGTACATTACTTTATATAGTTTCTGTTTCAAATTTTAACTAAATATTAAGGAGGCCGTATACTTTTACATACAGTAAAAAAATTGGGGTGACAAGCTGTAGGGCAAGAGTAGTACAATATTTTTTATCTTTATGTACATTACTTTATATAGTTTCTGTTTCAAATTTCAACTGAACATTAAGGAGGCCGTATACTTTTATATACAGTAAAATATTTGGGGTGTCAAGCCGTAGGGCAAGAGAAGTACATTATTATTTATCTTTATGTACATTACTTTATATAGTTTTTGTTTCAAATTTAACTGAATATTAAGGAGGCCATATACTTTTATATACAGTAAAAAAATTGGGATGACACGCCGTAGGGCAAGAGTAGTACATTATTTTTTAACTTTATGTACATTACTTTATATAGTTTCTGTTTCAAATTTCAACTGAATATTAAGGAGGCCGTATACTTTTATATACAGTAAAATATTTGGGGTGATAAGTCGTAGGGCAAGAGTAGTACATTATTTTTTATTTTTATGTACATTACTTTATATAGTTTCTGTTTCAAATTTTAAATGAATATTAAGGAGGCCATATACCTTTTTATACAGTAAAAAATTGGGGTGACAAGCAGTAGGGCAAGTGTAGTACATAATTTTTTATCTTTATGTACATTACTTTATATTGTTTCTGTTTCAAATTGTAACTGAATATTAAGGAGGCCGTATACTTTTATATACAGTAAAAAAAATTGGGTTGTCAAGCCGTAGGGCAAGAGTAGTACATTATTTTTTATCTTTATGTACATTACTTTATATAGTTTCTGTTTCAAATTTTAACTGAATATTAAGGAGGCCGTATACTTTTATATACAGTAAGAAAAATTGGGATTTCAAACCGTAGGGCAAGAGTAGTACATTTTTTTTATCTTTATAAACATTACTTTATATATTTTCTGTTTCAAATTTTCACTGAATATTAAGGAGGCCATATACTTTCATATAAAGTAAAAAAATTGGGGTGACAAGCCGTAGGGCAAGAGTAGTACTTTTTTTTACCTTTATGTACATTACTTTATATAGTTTCTGTTTCAAATTTTAACTGAATATTAAGGAGGCAGTATCCTTTTACATACAGTAAAAAAATTGGGGAGACAAGCCGTAGGGCAGGAGTAGTACATAATTTTTTATCTTCATGTACATTACTTCATATAGTTTCTGTTTCAAATTTTAACTGAATATTAAGGAGGCCGTATACTTTTATATACAGTAAAAAAAAATTTAGGTGTCAAGCCGTAGGGCAAGAGTGGTACATTATTTTTTATCTTTATGTACATTATTTTATATAGTTTGTGTTTCAAATTTTAACTGAATAATAAGGAGGCCGTATACTTTTATATACAGTAAAAAAATTTGGGTGGCAAGCTGTATGGCAAGAGTAGTAAATTATTTTTTATCTTTATGTACATTACTTTATATAGTTTCTGTTTCAAATTTTAACTGAATATCAAGGAGGCCATAAACTTTTATATGCAGTAAAAAAATTGGGGTGACAAGCCGTAGGGCAAGAGTAGTACATTATTTTTTATCTTTATGTACATTACTTTATATAGTTTCTGTTACAAATTTTACCTGAATAATAAGGAGGCCGTATACTTTTATATACAGTAAAAAAATTTGGGTGACAAGCTGTAGGGCAAGAGTAGTACATTATTTTTTATCTTTATGTACATTACTTTATGTAGTTTCTGTTTCAAATTTTAAATGAATATTAAGGAGGCCATATACTTTTATATACAGTAAAAAAATTGGGGTGACAAGCCGTAGGGCAAGAGTAGTTCATTAGTTTTTATCTTTATGTACATTACTTTATATAGTTTCTATTTCAAGTTTTAACTGAATATTAAGGAGACCATATACTTTTATATACAGTAAAAAAATTGGAGTGACAAGCCGTAGGGCAAGAGTAGTACATTATTTTTATCTTTATGTATATTACTTTATATAGTTTCTGTTTCAAATTTCAACTGAACATTAAGGAGGCCGTATACTTTTATATACAGTAAAATATTTGGGGTGTTAAGCCGTAGGGCAAAAGTAGTACATTATTTTTTATCTTTATGTACATTACTTTATATAGTTTCTGTTTCAAATTTTAACTGAGTATTAAGGAGGCCGTATACTTTTACATACAGTAAAAAATTGGAGTGACAAACCGTAGGGCAAGAGTAGTACATTATTTTTTATCCTTATGTACATTACTTTATATTGTTTCTGTTTCAAACTTTAACTGAATAATAAGGAGGCCGTATTCTTTTATATACAGTAAAAAAATTGGAGTGACAAGACGTAGGGCAAGAGTAGTACATTATTTTTTATCTTTATTTACATTACTTTATATTTTTTGTTTCAAATTTTAAATGAATACTAAGAAGGCCATATGCTTTAATATACAGTAAAAAAATTGGGGTGACAAGCCGTAGAGCAAGAGTAGTTCATTATTTTTTATCTTTATGTACATTACTTTATATAGTTTCTGTTTCAAATTTTAACTGAATATTAAGGAGACCATATACTTTTATATACAGTAAAAAATTGGGGTGACAAGCCGTAGGGCAAGAGTAGTACAATATTTTTTATCTTTATGTACATTACTTTATATAGTTTCTGTTTCAAATTTCAACTGAACATTAAGGAGGCCGTATACTTTTATATACAGTAAAATATTTGGGGTGTCAAGCCGTAGGGCAAGAGTAGTACATTATTTTTTATCTTTATGTACATTACTTTATATAGTTTCTGTTTCAAATTTTAAATGAATATTAAGGAGGGCGTATACTTTTATATACAGTAAGGAAAAATTGGGGTGTCAAGCCGTAGGGCAAGAGTAGTACATTATTTTTTATCTTTATGTACATTACTTTATATTGTTTCTGTTTCAAATTTTAACTGAATATTAAGGAGGCCGTATACTTTTATATACAGTAAAAAAAATTGGGGTGTCAAGCCGTAGGGCAAGAGTAGTACATTATTTTTTATCTTTATGTACATTACTTTATATAGTTTCTGTTTCAAATTTTAACTGAAAATTAAGGAAGCCATATACTTTCATATACAGTAAAAAAATAAAGTGACAAGCCGTAGGGCAAGAGTAGTACATTATTTTTTATCTTTTTGAACATTACTTTTTATATATTTTCTGTTTCCAATTTTAACTGAACATTAAGGAAGCCGTATACTTTTATATTACAGTAAAATATTTTGGGTGTCAAGCCGTAGGGCAAGCGTAGTACATTATTTTTTATGAGAGAAGACTGTTTTGGTGTAATTCAACAGTGTTCACAAATCCGTCTTCGTTTATATATTTATTATTTTTTATCTTTATGTACATTACTTTATATAGTTTCTGTTTCAAATTTTAACTGAATATTAAGGAGGCCATATACTTTTATATATAGTAAAAAAATTGGGGTGACAAGCCGTAAGGCAATAGTAGTACATTATTTTTTATCTTTATGTACATTACTTTATATAGTTTCTGTTTCAAATTTCAACTGAACATTAAGGAGGCCGTATACTTTTATATACAGTAAAAATATTGGTGTGACAAGCCGTAGGGCATGAGTAGTACATTATTTTATATCTTTATGTACATTACTTTATATAGTTTCTGTTTCAAATTTTAACTGAATATTACGGAGGCCATATACTTTTATATACAGAAAACAAAATTGGGTGGAAAGCCGTAGGACAAGAGTAGTACATTATTTTTTACCTTTATGTACATTACTTTATATAGTTTCTGTTTCAAATTTTAACTGAATATTAAGGAGGCAGTATACTTTTACATACAGTAAAAAAAAATTTAGGTGTCAAGCCGTAGGGCAAGAGTGGTACATTATTTTCTATCTTTATGTACATTACTTTATATAGTTTGTGTTTCAAATTTTAACTGAATAATAAGGAGGCCGTATACTTTTATATACAGTAAAAAAATTTGGGTGGCAAGCTGTATGGCAAGAGTAGTAAATTATTTTTTATCTTTATGTACATTACTTTATATAGTTTCTGTTTCAAATTTTAAATGAATATCAAGGAGGCCATATACTTTTATATGCAGTAAAAAAATTGGGGTGACAAGCCGTAGGGCAAGAGTAATACATTATTTTTTATCTTTATGTACATTACTTTATATAGTTTCTGTTACAAATTTTACCTGAATAATAAGGAGGCCGTATACTTTTATATACAGTAAAAAAATTTGGGTGACAAGCTGTATGGCAAGAGTAGTACATTATTTTTTATCTTTATGTACATTACTTTATATAGTTTCTGTTTCAAATTTTAAATGAATATCAAGGAGGCCATATACTTTTATATACAGTAAAAAATTTGGGGTGTCAAGCCGTAGGGCAAGAGTAGTACATTATTTTTTATCTTTATGTACATTACTTTATATAGTTTCTGTTTCAAATTTTAAATGAATATTAAGGGGGCCATATACTTTTATATACAGTAAAAAAATTGGGGTGACAAGCCGTAGGGCAAGAGTAGTACATTATTTTTTATTTTTATGTACATTACTTTATATAGTTTCTGTTTCAAATTTTACCTAAATATTAAGGAGGCAGTATACTTTTATATACAGTAAAAAAATTGGAGTGCCAAGCCGTAGAGCAAGAGAAGTACATTTTTTTTTATCTTCATGTACATTACTTTATATAGTTTCTGTTTCAAATTTTAAATGAATATTAAGTAGGACATATACTTTTATATACAGTAAAAAAATTGGGGTGACAAGCCGTAGGGCAAGAGTAGTACATAATTTTTTATCTTTAGGTACATTACTTTATATAGTTTCTGTTTCAAATTTCAACTGATTATTTAAGAGGCCGTATACTTTTATATACAGTAAAAAAGGTGGGGTGTCAAGCCGTAGGGCAAGAGTAGTACATTATTTTTTATCTTTATGTACATTACTTTATATAGTTTCTGTTTCAAATTTAAAATGAATATTAAGAAAGCCATATACTTTTATATACAGTAAAAAATTGGGGTGACAAGCCGTAGGGCAAGCGTAGTACATTATTTTTTATCTTTATGTACATTACTTTATATAGTTTCTGTTTCAAATTTTAACTGAATAATAAGAAGGCCGTATACTTTTATATACAGTAAACAAATTGGGTTGACAAGCCGTAGGGCAAGAGCAGTACATTATTTTTTATCTTTATTTACATTACTTTATTTAGTTTCTGTTTCAATTTTTAAATGAATACTAAGGAGGCCATATGCTTTAATATACAGTAAAAAAATTGGGGTGACTAGCCGTAGGGCAAGAGTAGTACATAATTTTTTATCTTTATGTACATTACTTTATATAGTTTCTGTTTCAAATTTTAACTGAATATTAAGGAGGCTATATACATTTATATACGGTAAAAAAATTGGGGTGACAAGCCGTAGGGCAAGAGAAGTACATTATTATTTATCTTCATGTACATTACTTTATATAGTTTCTGTTTCAAATTTTAACTGAATATTAAATAAGCCATATACTTTTATATACAGTAAATATTGGGGTGACAAGCCGTAGGGCAAGAGCAGTACATTATTTTTTAACTTAATGCACATTACTTTACATAGTTTCTGTTTCAAATTTCAACTGAACATTAAGGAGGCCGTATACTTTTATATACAGTAAAAAATTAGGGTGTCAAGCCGTAGGGCAAGAGTAGTACATAATTTTTTATCTTTATTTACATTACTTTATATAGTTTCTGTTTCAAATTTTAACTGAATATTAAGGAGGCCATATACTTTTATATAAAGTACAAAAATTGGGGTGACAAGCCGTAGGGCAAGAGTAGTACATTATTTTTTATCTTTATGTACATTACTTTATATATTTTCAGTTTCAAATTTAAATAAATATTAAGAAGGCCATAAACTTTTATATATAGTAAAAAAATTGTGGTGACAAGCCGTAGGGCAAGAGTAGTATATTATTTTTTATCTTAATGTACATTACTTTATATAGTTTCTGTTTCAAATTTTAAATGAATATTAAGGAGACCATATCCTTTTATATACAGTAAAAAAAATTGGGGTGACAAGCCGTAGGGAAAGAGTAGTACTATATTTTTTATCTTTATGTACCTTACTTTATATAGTTTCTGTTTCAAATTTTAACTGAATATTAAGTAGGCCATATACTTTTATATACAGTTAAAAATTGGGGTGACAAGCCGTAGGGCAAGAGTAGTACATTATTTTTTTCCTTTATGCAAATTACTTTATATAGTTTCTGTTTCAAATTTCAACTGAACATTAAGGAGGCCGTATACTTTTATATACAGTGAAAAATTTGGGGTGTCAAGCCGTAGGGCAAGAGTAGTACATTATTTTTTATCTTTATGTACATTTCTTTATATAGTTTCTGTTTCAAATGTTAACTGAATATTAAGGAGGCCATATACTTTTATATACAGTAAAAAAAATTGGGGTGACAAGCCCTAGGGCAAGAGTAGTACATTATTTTTTATCATTATGTACATTACTTTATATAGTTTCTGTTTCAAATTTTAACTGAATATTAATGAGGACATATACTTTTATACACAGTAAAAAAATTGGGGTCACAAGCCGTAGGGCAAGAGTAGTACATTATTTTTTTATCTTTATGTACATTACTTTATATATTTTTTGTTTTAAATTTTAACTGAATAATAAGGAGGCCGTATACTTTTATTTATAGTAAAAAAATTGGGGTGAGAAGCCTTAGGGCAAGAGTAGTACATTATTTTTTATCTTTATGTACATTACTTTATGTAGTTTCTGTTTCAAATTTTAACTGAATATTAAGGAGGCCATATACTTTTATATACAGTAAAAAAATTTGGGTGATAAGCCCTAGGGCAAGAGTAGTACATTATTTTTTATCTTTTTGTACATTACTTTATATTGTTTCTGTTTCTAATTTTAAATGAATATTAATTAGACCATATACTTTTATATACAGTAAAAAAATTGGGGTGACAAGCCGTAAGGCAAGAGTAGTACATAATTTTTTTAACTTTTTGTACATTACTTTATATTGTTTCTGTTTCAAATTTTACCTGAATATTAAGGAGCCCGTATACTTTTATATACAGTAAAAAAATCGGGGTGACAAGCCGTAGGGCAAGAGTAGTACATTATTTTTTATCTTTATTTACATTACTTTATATAGTTTCTGTTTCAAATTTTAACTGAATATTAAGGAAGCCGTATACTTTTATATACAATAAAAAAATTGGGGAGACAAGCCGTAGGGCAAGAGTAGTACATTATTTTTTAACTTTATGTACATTACTTTATATAGTTTCTGTTTCAAATTTTAACTGAATATTAAGGAGGCCGTATACTTTTATATACTGTATAAAATTGGGGTGACAAGCCGTAGGGCAAGAGTAGTACATTATTTTTTATCTTTATTTACATTACTTTATATAGTTTCTGTTTCAAATTTAAACTGAATATTAAGGAGGCCACATGCTTTTATATAAAGTAAACAAATTGGGGTGAAAAGCCGCAGGGCAAGAGTAGTACATTATTTTTTATCTTAATGTACATTACTTTATATAGTTTCTGTTTCAAATTTTAACTGAATATTAAGGAGGTCGTATACTTTTATATACAGTAAAAAAATTGGGGTGTCAAGCCGTAGGGCAGGAGTAGTACAATATTTTTTATCTTTATGTACATTACTTTATATAGTTTCTGTTTCAAATTTTAATTGAATAAATAGGAGGCCATATACTTTTATATGCAGTAAAAAATTGGGGTGACAAGCCGTAGGGCAAGAGTAGTACATTATTTTTTATCTTTATGTACATTACTTTATTTAGCTTCTGTTTTAAATTTCAACTGAACATTAAGGAAGCCGTATACTTTTATATACAGTAAAAAAATTGGGGTGTCAAGCCGTAGGGCAAGAGTAGTACATTATTTTTTATCTTTATGTACATTACTTTATATAGCTTCTGTTTCAAATTTCAACTGAACATTAAGGAGGCCGTATACTTTTATATACAGTAAATAAATTGGGGTGTCAAGCCGTAGGGCAGGAGTAGTACAATATTTTTTATCTTTATGTACATTACTTTATATAGTTTCTGTTTCAAATTTTAATTGAATAATTAGGAGGCCATATACTTTTATATGCAGTAAAAAAATTGGGGTGACAAGCCGTAGGGCAAGAGTAGTACATTATTTTTTATCATTATGTGCATTACTTTATTTAGTTTCTGTTTCAAATTTCAACTGAACATTAAAAAGGCCGTATACTTTTATATACAGTAAAAAAATTAGAGTGACAAGCCGTAGGGCAAGAGTAGTACATTATTTTTTATCTTTGTGTACATTACTTTATATAGTTTCTGTTTAAAATTTTAACCGAATATTAAAGAGGCCGTATACTTTTATATACAGTAAAAAAATGGGGGAGACAAGCCGTAGGGCAAGAGTAGTACATTATTTTTTAACTTCATGTACATTACTTTATATAGTTTCTGTTTTAAATTTCAACTGAAAATTAAGGAGGCCGTATACTTTTATATACAATTAAAAAATTGGGGTGACAAGCCGTAGGGCAAGAGTAGTACATTATTTTTTACCTTCATGTACATTACTTTATATAGTTTCTGTTTCAAATTTTAACTGAATATTAAATGGGCCATATTCTTTTATATACAGTAAAAAAATTGTGGTGACAAGCCGTAGGGCAAGAGTAGTACATTATTTTTGATCTTTATGTACATTACTTTTTTTAGTTTCTGTTTTAAATTTTAACTGAATATTAAGTAGGCCATATACTTGTATATACAGTAAAAAAAATTGGGGTGACAAGCCGTAGGGCAAGAGTAGTACATTATTTTTTTTCTTTATGTGCATTATTTTATATAGTTTCTGTTTCAAATTTTAACTGAATATTAAGGAGGCCGTATACTTTTATATACAGTAAAAAAAATTGGAGTGACAAGCCGTAGGGCAAGAGTAGTACATTAGTTTTTATCTTTATGTACATTACTTTATATAGTTTCTGTTTCAAATTATAACTGAATAATGAGGACATGTACTTTTATATACAGTAAAAAAATTGGGGTGAAAAGCCGTAGGGCAAGAGTAGTACATTATTTTTTATCTTTATGTACATTACTTTATATAGCTTCTGTTTCAAATTTCAACTGAACATTAAGGAGGCCGTATACTTTTGTATACAGTAAAAAAATTGGGGTGTCAAGCCGTAGGGCTAGAGTAGTACAATATTTTTTATCTTTATGTACATTACTTTATATAGTTTCTGTTTTAATTTCAACTGAATATTAAGGAGGCCATATACTTGTATATACAGTAAAAAAAATTGGGGTGACAAGCCGTAGGGCAAGAGTAGTACATTATTTTTTTTTCTTTATGTGCATTACTTTATATATTTTCTGTTTCAAATTTTAACTAAATATTAAGAAGGCCGTATACTTTTATATACAGTAAAAAAATTGGAGTGACAAGCCGTAGGGCAAGAGTAGTACATTATTTTTTATCTTTATGTACATTACTTAATATAGTTTCTGTTTCAAATTTTAACTAAATATTAAGGAGGCCGTATACTTTTATATACAGTAAAAAAATTGGAGTGACAAGCCGTAGGGCAAGAGTAGTACATTATTTTTTATCTTTATGTACATTACTTAATATAGTTTCTGTTTTAAATTATAACTAAATAATGAGGACATGTACTTTTATATACAGTAAAAAAATTGGGATGACAAGCCGTAGGGCAAGAGTAGTACATTATTTTTTATCTTTATGTACATTACTTTATATAGTTTCTGTTTCAAATTTTAACTAAATATTAAGGAGGCCATATACTTTTATATACAGTAAAAAAATTGGGGTGACAAGCCGTAGGGCAAGAGTAGTACATTATTTTTTATCTTTATGTACATTACTTTATATAGTTTCTGTTTTAAATTTTAACTGAATATTAAGGAGGCCATATACTTTTATATACAGTAAAAAAATTGAGGTGACAAGCCGTAGGGCAAGAGTAGTACATTATTTTTTATCTTTATGTACATTACTTTATATAGTTTCTGTTTCAAATTTTAACTGAATTTTAGGAGGCCGTATACTTTTATATACAGGAAAAAACTTGGGGTGACAGGCCGTAGGGCAAGATTGGTACATTATTTTTTAACTTTATGTACACTACTTTATATAGTTTCTGTTTCAAATTTAACTTATTATTAAGGAGGCCGTATACTTTTATATACAGTAAAAAATTGGGGTGAAAAGCCGTAGGGCAAGAGTAGTACATTATTTTTTTATCTTTATGTACATTACTTTATATAGTTTCTGTTTTAAATTCCAACTGAATATTAAGGAAGCCGTATACTTTTATATACAGTAAAAAAATTGGGGTGACTAGGGCAAGAGTAGTACATTAATTTTTATCTTCATGTACATTACTTTATATAGTTTCTGTTTCAAATTTTAACTGAATATTAAGTAGGCCATATACTTTTATATACAGTAAAAAATTGGGGTGACAAGCCGTAGGGTAAGAGTAGTACATTATTTTTTATCTTTATGTACATTACTTTATATATTTTCTGTTTCAAATTTTAACTGAATATTAAGGAGGCCATATACTTTTATATACAGTAAAAAAATTGGGGTGACAAGCTGTAGGGCAAGAGCAGTACATTATTTTTTATCTTTATGTACATTACTTTATATTGTTTCTGTTTCAAATTTTAACTGAATATTAAGGAGGCCATATACTTTTATATACAGTAAAAAAATTGAGGTGACAAGCCGTAGGGCAAGAGTAGTACATTATTTTTTTTTCTTTATGTGCATTACTTTATATATTTTCTGTTTCAAATTTTAACTAAATATTAAGGAGGCCGTATACTTTTATATACAGTAAAAAAATTGGAGTGACAAGCCGTAGGGCAAGAGTAATACATTATTTTTTATCTTTATGTACATTACTTAATATAGTTTCTGTTTTAAATTATAACTAAATAATGAGGACATGTACTTTTATATACAGTAAAAAAATTGGGATGACAAGCCGTAGGGCAAGAGTAGTACATTATTTTTTATCTTTATGTACATTACTTTATATAGTTTCTGTTTCAAATTTCAACTGAACATTAAGGAGGCCGTATACTTTTATATACAGTAAAAAAATTGGGGTGACAAGCTGTAGGGCAAGAGCAGTACATTATTTTTTATCTTTATGTACATTACTTTATATAGTTTCTGTTTCAAATTTTAGCTGAATATTAAGGAGGCCATATACTTTTATATACAGTAAAAAAATTGAGTTGACAAGCCGTAGGGCAAGAGTAGTACATTATTTTTTATCTTTATGTACATTACTTTATATAGTTTCTGTTTCAAATTTTAACTGAATTTTAAGGAGGCCGTATACTTTTATATACAGGAAAAAACTTAGGGTGACAGGCCGTAGGGCAAGATTGGTACATTATTTTTTAACTTTATGTACATTACTTTATATAGTTTCTGTTTCAAATTTAACTTATTATTAAGGAGGCCGTATACTTTTATATACAGTAAAAAATTGGGGTGAAAAGCCGTAGGGCAAGAGTAGTACATTATATAGTTTCTGTTTTAAATTTCAACTGAATATTAAGGAAGCCGTATACTTTTATATACAGTAAAAAAATTAGGGTGACAAGCCGTAGGGCAAGAGTAGTACATTAATTTTTATCTTCATGTACATTACTTTATATAGTTCCTGTTTCAAATTTTAACTGAATATTAAGTAGGCCATATACTTTTATATACAGTAAAAAATTGGGGTGACAAGCCGTAGGGTAAGAGTAGTACATTATTTTTTATCTTTATTTACATTACTTTAAATAGTTTCTGTTTCAAATTTAAACTGAATATTAAGGAGGCCATATACTTTTATATACAGTAAAAAAATTGGGGTGACAAGCCGTAGGGCAAGAGTAGTACATTATTTTTTATCTTCATGTACATTATTTTATATAGTTTCTGTTTCAAATTATAACTGAATAATAAGGCCATGTACTTTTATATACAGTAAAAAAATTGGGGTGACAAGCCGTAGGGTAAGAGTAGTACATTATTTTTTATCTTTATGTAAATTACTTTATAAAGTTTCTGTTTCAAATTTTAACTGAATATTAAGGAGGCCGTATACTTTTATATACAGTAAAAAAATTAAGGTGACAAGCCGTAGGGCAAGAGTAGTCCATTATTTTTATCTTTATTTACATTACTTTATATAGTTTCTGTTTCAAATTTTAACTGAATATTAAGCAGGCTATACACTTTTATATACAGTAAAAAAATTGGGTGACAAGCCGTAGGGCAAGAGTAGTACATTATTTTTTATCTTTACGTACATTACTTTATTTAGTTTTTGTTTAAAATTTTAACTGAATATTAAGAAGGCCGTATACTTTTATATACAGTAAAAAAAGTAGGTTGACAAGCCGTAGGGCATGAGTAGTACATTATTTTTTATCTTTATGTACATTACTTTATATAGTTTCTGTTTCAAATTTTAACTGAATATTAAGGAAGCCATATACTTTTATATACAGCAAAAAATTGGGGTGACAAGCCGTAGGGCAAGAGTAGTACATTATTTTTTATCTTTATTTACATTACTTTTTATAGTTTCTGTTTCAAATTTTAACTGAATATTAAAGAGGCCGTATACTTTTATATACAGTAAAAAAATTGGGGTGACACGCCGTAGGGCAAAAGTAGTACATTATTTTTTATCTTTATGTACATTACTTTATATAGTTTCTGTTTTAAATTTTAACTGAGTAATGAGGCCATATACTTTTATATACAGTAAAAATAATTGGGGTAACAACCCGTAGGGCAAGAGTAGTACATTATTTTTTATCTTTATGTACATTACTTTATATAGTTTCTGTTTCAAATTTTAAATGAATATTAAGGAGGCCATATACTTTTATATACAGTAAAAAAATTGGGGTGACAAGCCGTAGGGCAAGAGTAGTACATTATTTTTTTATCTTTATGTACATTACTTTATATAGTTTCTGTTTCAAATTTTAACTGAATATTAAGGAGGCCATATACTTTTATATACAGTAAAAACATTGGGGTGTCAAGCCGTAGCGCAAGAGTAGTACATTATTTTTTATCTTTATTTACATTACTTTATATAGTTTCTGTTTCAAATTTTAAATGAGTATTAAGGGGGCCATATACTTTTACATGCAGTAAAAAAATTGGGGTGACAAGCCGTAGGGCAAGAGTAGTACATTATTATTTATCTTTATGTACATTACTTTATATCGTTTCAGTTTTAAATTGTAACTGAATAATAAGGAGGCCGTATACTTTTATATACAGTAAAAAAATTGGGGTGAGAAGCCATAGGGCAAGAGTAGTACATTATTTTTTATCTTTACGTACACTACTCTATATAGTTTCTGTTTCAAATTTTAAATAAATATTAAGGGGGCTATATACTTTCATATAAAGTAAAAAAATTGGGGTGACAAGCCGTAGGGTAAGAGTAGTACATTATTTTTTATCTTTATGTACATTACTTTATATAGTTTCTGTTTCAAATTTTAACTGAACATTAAGAAGGCCATATACTTTTATATACAGTAAAAAAATTAGAGTGGCAAGCCGTAGGGCAAGAGTAGTACATTATTTTTTATCTTTATGTACATTACTTTATATAGTTTCTGTTTCAAATTTTAACTGAATATTAAGGAGGCCGTATACTTTTATATACAGTAAAAAAAATTGGGGTGACAAGCCGTAGGGCAAGAGTAGTACATTATTTTTTATCTTTATGTACATTACTTTATATAGCTTCTGTTTCAAATTTCAACTGAATATTAAGGAAGCCATATACTTTTATATACAGCAAAAAATTGGGGTGACAAGCCGTAGGGCAAGAGTAGTACATTATTTTTATGTTTATTTACATTACTTTTTATAGTTTCTGTTTCAAATTTGAACTGAATATTAAGGATGCCATATACTTTTATATACAGTAAAAAAATTGAGGTGACAAGCCGTAGGGCAAGAGTAATACATTATTTTTTATCTTCATGTACATTACTTTATATAGTTTCTGTTTCAAATTTTAACTGAATACTAATGAGGCCGTATACATTATATACAGTAAAAAAATTGGGGTGACAAGCCGTAGGGCAAAAGTAGTACATTATTTTTATCTTTATGTACATTACTTTATATAGTTTCTGTTTCAAATTATAACTGAATAATGAGGCCATGTACTTTTATATACAGTAAAAAAATTGGGGTAACAAGTCGTAGGGTAAGACTAGTACATTATTTTTTATCTTTATGTACATTACTTTATATTGTTTCTGTTTCAAATTTTAACTGAATATTAAGGAGGCCGTATACTTTTATATACAGTAAAAAAATTAGTGTGACAAGCCGTAGGGCAAGAGTAGTACATTATTTTTTATCTTAATGTACATTACTTTATATAGTCTCTGTTTCAAATTTTAACTGAATATTAAGGAGGCCGTATACTTTTATATACAGTAAAAAAATTGGGGTGACAAGCCGTAGGGCAAGAGTAGTACATTATTTTTTATCTTTATGTACATTACTTTATATAGCTTTTGTTTCAAATTTCAACAGAACATTAAGGAGGCCGTATACTTTTATATACAGTAAAAAAATTGGGGTGTCAAGCCGTAGGGCAAGAGTAGTACAATATTTTTTATCTTTATGTACATTACTTTATATAGTTTCTGTTTCAAATTTTAAATGAATATTAAGGAGGCCATATACTTTTATATGCAGTAAAAAAAATGGGGTGACAAGCCGTAGGGCAAGAGTAGTACATTATTTTTTATCTTTATGTACATTACTTTATATAGTTTCTGTTTCAAATTTTAACTGAATATTAAGGAAGCCATATACTTTTATATACAGCAAAAAATTGGGGTGACAAGCCGTAGGGCAAGAGTAGTACATTATTTTTTACCTTTATTTACATTACTTTTTATAGTTTCTGTTTCAAATTTGAACTGAATATTAAGGATGCCATATACTTTTATATACAGTAAAAAAATTGAGGTGACAAGCCGTAGGGCAAGAGTAGTACATTATTTTTTATCTTCATGTACATTACTTTATATAGCTTCTGTTTCAAATTTTAACTGAATATTAATGAGGCCGTATACTTTATATACAGTAAAAAAACTGGGGTGACAAGCCGTAGGGCAAAAGTAGTACATTATTTTTTATCTTTATGTACATTACTTTATATAGTTTCTGTTTCAAATTATAACTGAATAATGAGGCCATGTACTTTTATATACAGTAAAAAAATTGGGGTGACAAGTCGTAGGGTAAGACTAGTACATTATTTTTTATCTTTATGTACATTACTTTATATAGTTTCTGTTTCAATTTTAACTGAATATTAAGGAGGCCGTATACTTTTATATACAGTAAAAAAATTGGGGTGTCAAGCTGTAGGGCAAGAGTAGTACATTATTTTTTATCTTTATGTACATTACTTTATATAGTTTCTGTTTTAAATTTTAACTGAATATTAAGGAGGCCGTAGGGCAAGAGTAGTACATTATTTTTTATCTTTATATACATTACTTTATATAGTTTCTGTTTCAAATTGTAACTGAATATTAAGGAAGCCGTATACTTTTATATACAGTAAAAAAATTGGGGTGACAAGCCGTAGGGCAAGAGTAGTACATTATTTTTTATCTTTTTGTACATTACTTTATATAGTTTCTGTTTCAAATTTTAACTGCATATTAAGGAAGCCATATACTTTTATATACAGCAAAAAAATTGGGGTGACAAGCCGTAGGGCAAGAGTAGTACATTATTTTTTATCTTTATGTACATTACTTTATATAGTTTCTGTTTCAAATTTAAACTGAATATTAAGGAGGCCATATACTTTTATATACAGTAAAAAAATTGGGGTTACAAGCCGTAGGGCAAGAGTAGTACAAAATTTTTTATCTTTATGTACATTACTTTATATAGTTTCTGTTTCAAATTTTAACTGAATATTAAAGAGGCCGTATACTTTTATATACAGTAAAAAAATTGGGGTGACAAGCCGTAGGGCAATAGTAGTACATTATTTTTTATCTTTATGTACATTACTTTATATAGTTTCTGTTTCAAATTTTAACTGAGTAATGAGGCCATATACTTTTATATACAGTAAAAAAAATTGGGGTAACAAGCCGTAGGGCAAGAGTAGTACATTATTTTTTATCTTTATGTACATTAATTTATATAGTTTCTGTTTCAAATTTTAAATGAATAATAAGAAGGCCATATACTTTTATATACAGTAAAAAAATTGGGGTGACAGGCCGTAGGGCAAGAGTAGTACATTATTTTTATCTTTATGTACATTACTTTATATAGTTTCTGTTTCAAATTTTAACTGAATATTAAAGAGGCCGTATACTTTTATATACAGTAAAAAAATTGGGGTGACAAGCCGTAGGGCAAGAGTAGTCCATTATTTTTTATCTTTATGTACATTACTTTATATAGTTTCTGTTTCAAATTTTAACTGAATATTAAGGAGGCCGTATACTTTAATATACAGTAAAAAATTGGGGTGACAAGCCGTAGGACAAGAGTAGTCCATTATTTTTTATCTTTATTTACATTACTTTATATAGATTCTGTTTTAAATTTTATCTGAACATTAAGGAGGCCATATACTTTTATATACATTAAAAAAATTGGGGTGACAAGCCGTAGGGCAAGAGTAGTACATTATTATTTATCTTTATTTATATTACTTTATATAGTTTCTGTTTTAAATTTTAACTGAATAATAAGGAGGCCGTATACTTTTATATACAGTAAAAAAAATTGGGGTGAGAAGCCATAGGGCAAGAGTAGTACATTATTTTTTATTTTTACGTACACTACTCTATATAGTTTCTGTTTCAAATTTTAACTGAATATTAATGAGGCCGTATACTTTAATATACAGTAATAAAATTGGGGTGACAAGCCGTAGGGCAAGAGTAGTACATTATTATTTATCTTTATGTACATTACTTTATATAGTTTCTGTTTTAAATTTTAACTGAATATTAAGGAGGCCGTATACTTTTATATGCAGTAAAAAAATTGTGGTGACAAGCCGTAGAGCAAGAGTAGTCCATTATTTTTATCTTTATTTACATTACTTTATATAGTTTCTGTTTCAAATTTTAACTGAATATTAAGCAGGCCATATACTTTTATATACAGTAAAAAAATTGGGTGACAAGCCGTAGGGCAAGAGTAGTACATTATTTTTTATCTTTACGTACATTACTTTATTTAGTTTTTGTTTAAAATTTTAACTGAATATTAAGAAGGCCGTATACTTTTATATACAGTAAAAAAAGTAGGTTGTCAAGCCGTAGGGCATGAGTAGTACATTATTTTTTATCTTTATTTACATTACTTTATATAGTTTGTGTTTCAAATTTTAACTGAATGTTAAGGAGGCCATATACTTTTATATACATTAAAAAAATTGGGGTGACAAGCCGTAGGGCAAGAGTAGTACATTATTTTTTATCTTTATGTACATTACTTTATATAGTTTCTGTTTCAAATTTTAACTGAATATTAAAGAGGCCGTATACTTTTATATACAGTAAAAAAATTGGGGTGACACGCCGTAGGGCAAAAGTAGTACATTATTTTTTATCTTTATGTACATTACTTTATATAGTTTCTGTTTTAAATTTTAACTGAGTAATGAGGCCATATACTTTTATATACAGTAAAAATAATTGGGGTAACAAGCCGTAGGGCAAGAGTAGTACATAATTTTTTATCTTTATGTACATTACTTTATATAGTTTCTGTTTAAAATTTTAACTGAATATTAAGGAGGCCATATACTTATATATACAGTAAAAAAATTGGGGTGACAAGCCGTAGGGCAAGAGTAGTACATTATTTTTTATCTTTATGTACATTACTTAATATAGTTTATGTTTCAAATTTTAACTGAATATTAAGGAGGCCGCATACTTTTATATACAATAGAAAAATTAAGGTGTCAAGCCGTAGGGCAAGAGTAGTACAATATTTTTTATCTTTATGTACATTACTTTATATAGTTTCTGTTTCAAATTTTAAATGAATATTAAGGAGGCCATATGCTTTTATATGCAGTAAAAAAATTGGGGAGACAAGCCGTAGGGCAAAAGTAGTACATTATTTTTTATCTTTATGTACATTACTTTATATATATTCAAAAATATAATGCTTCGTCGTATTTCACGTGTATACAACCTTCTGAGTCAACTTCCTATGAAGTCCTCGTCAGAAGGTGGCCAGCACAGCAGGTAATCACAGACGCGTTTCGCACTTCTTGGTGCTCATCAGTGTGATGTAACCTGGGGGCCTCTGTCTCATCCACAGAGGTGGAATCACGGAGCAGAGGCCACCCAACCTAGCTGTGCTAGCAACGGTCTTATGACCGTTCGCTACAGGTATCTGGCCTGTAGAAGGTAGTGTTAATACCCACAGAGCCATCTACCTGCAAAAGGCTTGACTGAGCCAAAATTGCAAATTGCAAACTAGTTGCGAATTTTGCCGTGAAAACGTACATTATTCAAAAATATAATGCTTCGTCGTATTTCACGTGTATACAACCTTCTGAGTCTCTGTGGATGAGACAGAGGCCCCCAGGTTACATCACACTGATGAGCACCAAGAAGTGCGAAACGCGTCTGTGATTACCTGCTGTGCTGGCCACCTTCTGACGAGGACTTCATAGGAAGTTGACTCAGAAGGTTGTATACACGTGAAATACGACGAAGCATTATATTTTTGAATAATGTACGTTTTCACGGCAAAATTCGCAACTAGTTTGCAATTTGCAATTTTGGCTCAGTCAAGCCTTTTGCAGGTAGATGGCTCTGTGGGTATTAACACTACCTTCTACAGGCCAGATACCTGTAGCGAACGGTCATAAGACCGTTGCTAGCACAGCTAGGTTGGGTGGCCTCTGCTCCGTGATTCCACCTCTGTGGATGAGACAGAGGCCCCCAGGTTACATCACACTGATGAGCACCAAGAAGTGCGAAACGCGTCTGTGATTACCTGCTGTGCTGGCCACCTTCTGACGAGGACTTCATAGGAAGTTGACTCAGAAGGTTGTATACACGTGAAATACGACGAAGCATTATATTTTTGAATAATGTACGTTTTCACGGCAAAATTCGCAACTAGTTTGCAATTTGCAATTTTGGCTCAGTCAAGCCTTTTGCAGGTAGATGGCTCTGTGGGTATTAACACTACCTTCTACAGGCCAGATACCTGTAGCGAACGGTCATAAGACCGTTGCTAGCACAGCTAGGTTGGGTGGCCTCTGCTCCGTGATTCCACCTCTGTGGATGAGACAGAGGCCCCCAGGTTACATCACACTGATGAGCACCAAGAAGTGCGAAACGCGTCTGTGATTACCTGCTGTGCTGGCCACCTTCTGACGAGGACTTCATAGGAAGTTGACTCAGAAGGTTGTATACACGTGAAATACGACGAAGCATTATATTTTTGAATAATGTACGTTTTCACGGCAAAATTCGCAACTAGTTTGCAATTTGCAATTTTGGCTCAGTCAAGCCTTTTGCAGGTAGATGGCTCTGTGGGTATTAACACTACCTTCTACAGGCCAGATACCTGTAGCGAACGGTCATAAGACCGTTGCTAGCACAGCTAGGTTGGGTGGCCTCTGCTCCGTGATTCCACCTCTGTGGATGAGACAGAGGCCCCCAGGTTACATCACACTGATGAGCACCAAGAAGTGCGAAACGCGTCTGTGATTACCTGCTGTGCTGGCCACCTTCTGACGAGGACTTCATAGGAAGTTGACTCAGAAGGTTGTATACACGTGAAATACGACGAAGCATTATATTTTTGAATAATGTACGTTTTCACGGCAAAATTCGCAACTAGTTTGCAATTTGCAATTTTGGCTCAGTCAAGCCTTTTGCAGGTAGATGGCTCTGTGGGTATTAACACTACCTTCTACAGGCCAGATACCTGTAGCGAACGGTCATAAGACCGTTGCTAGCACAGCTAGGTTGGGTGGCCTCTGCTCCGTGATTCCACCTCTGTGGATGAGACAGAGGCCCCCAGGTTACATCACACTGATGAGCACCAAGAAGTGCGAAACGCGTCTGTGATTACCTGCTGTGCTGGCCACCTTCTGACGAGGACTTCATAGGAAGTTGACTCAGAAGGTTGTATACACGTGAAATACGACGAAGCATTATATTTTTGAATAATGTACGTTTTCACGGCAAAATTCGCAACTAGTTTGCAATTTGCAATTACTTTATATAGTTTCTGTTTCAAATTTTAACTGAATAATAAGGAGGCCGTATACTTTTATATGCAGTAAAAAAATTGGGGTGACAACCCGTAGGGCAAGAGTAGTCCATTATTTTTTATCTTTATTTACATTACTTTATATAGTTTCTGTTTCAAATTTTAACTGAACATTAAGGAGGCCTAATACTTTTATATGCAGTAAAAAAATTGGGGTGACAAGCCGTAGGGCAAGGGTAGTACAATATTTTTTTATCTTTATGTACATTACTTTATATAGTTTCTGTTTCAAATTTTAACTGAATATTAAGAAAGCCATATAGTTTTATATATAGTAAAAAAATTGGGGTGACAAGCTGTAGGGCAAGAGTAGTACATTATTTTTTATCTTTATTTACATTACTTTTTATAGTTTCTGTTTCAAATTTGAACTGAATATTAAGGAGGCCGTATACTTTTATATACAGTAAAAAAATTGGAGTGACAAGCCGTAGGGCAAGAGTAGTACATTATTTTTTATCTTTATGTACATTACTTTATATAGTTTCTGTTTCAAATTTTAACTGAATATTAAGGAGGCCGTATACTTTTATATACAGTAAAAAAAATTGGGGTGACAAGCCGTAGGGCAAGAGTAGTACATTATTTTTTATCTTTATGTACATTACTTTATATAGCTTCTGTTTCAAATTTCAACTGAATATTAAGGAAGCCATATACTTTTATATACAGCAAAAAATTGGGGTGACAAGCCGTAGGGCAAGAGTAGTACAATATTTTTTATCTTTATGTACATTACTTTATATAGTGTCTGTTTCAAATTTTAAATGAATATTAAGAAGACCATATACTTTTATATACAGTAAAAAAATTGGGGTGACAAGCCGTAGGGCAAGAGTAGTACATTATTTTTTATCTTTATGTACATTACTTTATATAGCTTTTGTTTCAAATTCCAACGGAACATTAAGGAGGCCGTTTACTTTTATAACAGTAAAAAAATTGGGGTGTCAAGCCGTAGGGCAAGAGTAGTACAATATTTTTTATCTTTATGTACATTACTTTATATAGTTTCTGTTTCAAATTTTAAATGAATATTAAGAAGACCATATACTTTTATATGCAGTAAAAAAAATGGGGTGACAAGCCGTAGGGCAAGAGTAGTACATTATTTTTTATCTTTAAGTACATTACTTTATATAGTTTCTGTTTCAAATTTTAACTGAATATTAAGGAAACCATATACTTTTATATACAGCAAAAAATTGCGGTGACAAGCCGTAGGGCAAGAGTAGTACATTATTTTTTATCTTTATTTACATTACTTTTTATAGTTTCTGTTTCAAATTTGAACAGAATATTAAGGATGCCATATACTTTTATATACAGTAAAAAAATTGAGGTGACAAGCCGTAGGGCAAGAGTAGTACATTATTTTTTATCTTCATGTACATTACTTTATATAGCTTCTGTTTCAAATTTTAACTGAATATTAATGAGGCCGTATACTTTATATACAGTAAAAAAATTGGGGTGACAAGCCGTAGGGCAAAACTAGTACATTATTTTTTATCTTTATGTACATTACTTTATATAGTTTCTGTTTCAAATTATAACTGAATAATAAGGCCATGTACTTTTATATACAGTCAAAAAATTGGGGTGACAAGTCGTAGGGTAAGACTAGTACATTATTTTTTATCTTTATGTACATTACTTTATATAGTTTCTGTTTCAAATTTTAACTGAATATTAAGGAGGCCGTATACTTTTATATACAGTAAAAAAATTGGGGTGTCAAGCCGTAGGGCAAGAGTAGTACATTATTTTTTATCTTTATGTACATTACTTTATATAGTTTCTGTTTCAAATTTTAACTGAATATTAAGGAGGCCGTAGGGCAAGAGTAGTACATTATTTTTTATCTTTATATACATTACTTTATATAGTTTCTGTTTCAAATTTTAACTGAATATTAAGGAAGCCGTATACTTTTATATACAGTAAAAAAATTGGGGTGACAAGCCGTAGGGCAAGAGTAGTACATTATTTTTTATCTTTTTGTACATTACTTTATATAGTTTCTGTTTCAAATTTTAACTGCATATTAAGGAAGTCATATACTTTTATATACAGTAAAAAAATTGGGGTGACAAGCCGTAGGGCAAGAGTAGTACAAATTTTTTTATCTTTATGTACATTACTTTATATAGTTTCTGTTTCAAATTTTAACTGAATATTAAAGAGGCCGTATACTTTTATATACAGTAAAAAAATTGAGGTGACAAGCCGTAGGGCAATAGTAGTACATTATTTTTTATCTTTATGTACATTACTTTATATAGTTTCTGTTTCAAATTTTAACTGAGTAATGAGGCCATATACTTTTATATACAGTAAAAAAAATTGGGGTAACAAGCCGTAGGGCAAAAGTTGTACATTATTTTTTATCTTTATGTACATTACTTTACAAAGTTTCTGTTTCAAATTTTAAATGAATATTAAGGAGGCCATATACTTTTATATACAGTAAAAAAATTGGGGTGACAGGCCGTAGGGCAAGAGTAGTACATTATTTTTTATCTTTATGTACATTACTTTATATAGTTTCTGTTTCAAATTTTAACTGAATATTAAAGAGGCCGAATACTTTTATATACAGTAAAAAAATTGGAGTGACAAGCCGTAGGGCAAGAGTAGTCCATTATTTTTTATCTTTATGTACATTACTTTATATAGTTTCTGTTTCAAATTTTAACTGAATATTAAGGAGGCCGTATACTTTAATATACAGTAATAAAATTGGGGTGACAAGCCGTAGGACAAGAGTAGTTCATAATTTTTTATCTTTATTTACATTACTTTATATAGATTCTGTTTTAAATTTTATCTGATCATTAAGGAGGCCATATACTTTTATATACATTAAAAAAATTGGGGTGACAAGCCGTAGGGCAAGAGCAGTACATTATTATTTATCTTTATTTACATTACTTTATATAGTTTCTGTTTTAAATTTTAACTGAATAATAAGGAGGCCGTATACTTTTATATACAGTAAAAAAATTGGGGTGAGAAGCCATAGGGCAAGAGTAGTACATAATTTTTTATCTTTACGTACACTACTCTATATAGTTTCTGTTTTAAATTTTAAATCAATATTAAGGAGGCCATATACTTTTATATGCATTAAAAAAATTGGGGTGACAAGACGTAGGGCAAGAGTAGTGCATTATTATTTATCTTTATGTACATTACTTTATATAGTTTCTGTTTTAAATTTTAACTGAATATTAAGGAGGCCGTATACTTTTATATGCAATAAAAAAATTGTGGTGACAAGCTGTAGAGAAAGAGTAGTCCATTATTTTTATCTTTATTTACATTACTTTATATAGTTTCTGTTTCAAATTTTAACTGAATATTATGCAGGCCATATACTTTTATATACAGTAAAAAAATTGGGTGACAAGCCGTAGGGCAAGAGTAGTACATTATTTTTTATCTTTACGTACATTACTTTATTTAGTTTTTGTTTCAAATTTTAACTGAATATGAAGGAGGCTTTATACTTTTATATACAGTAAAAAAAGTAGGGTGACAAGCCGTAGGGCAAGAGTAGTACATTATTTTTTATCTTTATTTACATTACTTTATATAGTTTGTGTTTCAAATTTTAACTGAATGTTAAGGAGGCCATATACTTTTATATACATTAAAAAAATTGGGGTGACAAGCCGTAGGGCAAGAGTAGTCCATTATTTTTTATCTTTATTTACATTACTTTATATAGATTCTGTTTCAAATTTTAAATGAATATTAAGGAGGCCATATACTTTTATATGCAGTAAAAAAATTGGGGTGACAAGACGTAGGGCAAGAGTAGTACATTATTATTTATCTTTATGTACATTATTTTATATAGTTTCTGTTTTAAATTTTAACTGAATATTAAGGAGGCCGTATACTTTTATATGCAGTAAAAAAATTGTGGTGACAAGCCGTAGAGCAAGAGTAGTCCATTATTTTTATCTTTATTTACATTACTTTATATAGTTTCTGTTTCAAATTTTAACTGAATATTAAGCAGGCCATATACTTTTATATACAGTAAAAAAATTGGGTGACAAGCCGTAGGGCAAGAGTAGTACATTATTTTTTATCTTTACGTACATTACTTTATTAAGTTTTTGTTTAAAATTTTAACTGAATATTAAGAAGGCCGTATAATTTTATATACAGTAAAAAAAGTAGGTTGACAAGCCGTAGGGCATGAGTAGTACATTATTTTTTATCTTTATTTACATTACTTTATATAGTTTGTGTTTCAAATTTTAACTGAATGTTAAGGAGGCCATATACTTTTATATACATTAAAAAAATTGGGGTGAAAAGCCGTAGGGCAAGAGTAGTACATTATTTTTTATCTTTATGTACATTACTTTATATAGTTTCTGTTTCAAATTTTAACTGAATATTAAAGAGGCCGTATACTTTTATATACAGTAAAAAAATTGGGGTGACACGACGTAGGGCAAAAGTAGTACATTATTTTTTATCTTTATGTACATTACTTTATATAGTTTCTGTTTTAAATTTTAACTGAGTAATGAGGCCATATACTTTTATATACAGTAAAAATAATTGGGGTAACAAGCCGTAGGGCAAGAGTAGTACATTATTTTTTATCTTTATGTACATTACTTTATATAGTTTCTGTTTCAAATTTTAACTGAACATTAAGAAGGCCATATACTTTTATATACAGTAAAAAAATTGGAGTGGCAAGCCGTAGGGCAAGAGTAGTACATTATTTTTTATCTTTATGTACATTACTTTATTTAGTTTTTGTTTCAAATTTTAACTGAATATGAAGGAGGCCTTATACTTTTATATACAGTAAAAAAAGTAGGGTGACAAACCGTAGGGCAAGAGTAGTACATTATTTTTTATCTTTATTTACATTACTTTATATAGTTTGTGTTTCAAATTTTAACTGAATGTTAAGGAGGCCATATACTTTTATATACATTAAAAAAATTGGGGTGACAAGCCGTAGGGCAAGAGTAGTCCATTATTTTTTATCTTTATTTACATTACTTTATATAGATTCTGTTTCAAATTTTAAATGAATATTAAGGAGGCCATATACTTTTATATGCAGTAAAAAAATTGGGGTGACAAGACGTAGGGCAAGAGTAATACATTATTATTTATCTTTATGTACATTATTTTATATAGTTTCTGTTTTAAATTTTAACTGAATATTAAGGACGCCGTATACTTTTATATGCAGTAAAAAAATTGTGGTGACAAGCCGTAGAGCAAGAGTAGTCCATTATTTGTATCTTTATTTACATTACTTTATATAGTTTCTGTTTCAAATTTTAACTGAATATTAAGCAGGCCATATACTTTTATATACAGTAAAAAAATTGGGTGACAAGCCGTAGGGCAAGAGTAGTCCATTATTTTTTATCTTTACGTACATTACTTTATTTAGTTTTTGTTTAAAATTTTAACTGAATATTAGGAAGGCCGTATAATTTTATATACAGTAAAAAAAGTAGGTTGACAAGCCGTAGGGCATGAGTAGTACATTATTTTTTATCTTTATTTACATTATTTTATATAGTTTGTGTTTCAAATTTTAACTGAATGTTAAGGAGGCCATATACTTTTATATACATTAAAAAAATTGGGGTGACAAGCCGTAGGGCAAGAGTAGTACATTATTTTTTATCTTTATGTACATTACTTTATATAGTTTCTGTTTCAAATTTTAACTGAATATTAAAGAGGCCGTATACTTTTATATACAGTAAAAAAATTGGGGTGACACGCCGTAGGGCAAAAGTAGTACATTATTTTTTATCTTTATGTACATTACTTTATATAGTTTCTGTTTTAAATTTTAACTGAGTAATGAGGCCATATACTTTTATATACAGTAAAAATAATTGGGGTAACAAGCCGTAGGGCAAGAGTAGT
Organism: Harpalus rubripes; assembly: GCA_963082715.1. Taxonomy (NCBI): domain Eukaryota; kingdom Metazoa; phylum Arthropoda; class Insecta; order Coleoptera; family Carabidae; genus Harpalus; species Harpalus rubripes. Next base: position 39,569,142 of record OY720453.1, read on the forward strand.
ACATTATTTTTTATCTTTATGTACATTACTTTATATAGTTTCTGTTTCAAATTTTAAATGAATATTAAGGAGGCCATATACTTTTATATACAGTAAAAAAATTGGGGTGACAAGCCGTAGGGCAAGAGTAGTACATTATTTTTTTATCTTTATGTACATTACTTTATATAGTTTCTGTTTCAAATTTTAACTGAATATTAAGGAGGCCATATACTTTTATATACAGTAAAAACATTGGGGTGTCAAGCCGTAGCGCAAGAGTAGTACATTATTTTTTATCTTTATTTACATTACTTTATATAGTTTCTGTTTCAAATTTCAAATGAGTATTAAGGGGGCCATATACTTTTATATGCAGTAAAAAAATTGGGGTGACAAGCCGTAGGGCAAGAGTAGTACATTATTATTTATCTTTATGTACATTACTTTATATCGTTTCAGTTTTAAATTGTAACTGAATAATAAGGAGGCCGTATACTTTTATATACAGTAAAAAAATTGGGGTGAGAAGCCATAGGGCAAGAGTAGTACATTATTTTTTAACTTTACGTACACTACTCTATATAGTTTCTGTTTCAAATTTTAAATAAATATTAAGGGGGCTATATACTTTTATATAAAGTAAAAAAATTGGGGTGACAAGCCGTAGGGTAAGAGTAGTACATTATTTTTTATCTTTATGTACATTACTTTATATAGTTTCTGTTTCAAATTTTAACTAAACATTAAGAAGGCCATATACTTTTATATACAGTAAAAAAATTGGAGTGGCAAGCCGTAGGGCAAGAGTAGTACATTATTTTTTATCTTTATGTACATTACTTTATATAGTTTCTGTTTCAAATTTTAACTGAATATTAAGGAGGCCATATACTTATATATACAGTAAAAAAAATTGGGGTGACAAGCCGTAGGGCAAGAGTAGTACATTATTTTTTAACTTTATGTTCATTACTTAATATAGTTTATGTTTCAAATTTTAACTGAATGTTAAGGAGGCCGTATACTTTTATATACAGTAAAAAAATTGAGGTGACAAGACGTAGGGCAAGAGTAGTACATTATTATTTATCTTTATGTACATTACTTTATATAGTTTTTGTTTCAAATTTCAACTGAATATTAAGGAGGCCGCATACTTTTATATACAATAGAAAAATTAAGGTGTCAAGCCGTAGGGCAAGAGTAGTACAATATTTTTTATCTTTATGTACATTACTTTATATAGTTTCTGTTTCAAATTTTAAATGAATAATAAGGAGGCCATATGTTTTTATATGCAGTAAAAAAATTGGGGTGACAAGCCGTAGGGCAAGAGTAGTACATTATTTTTTATCTTTATGTACATTACTTTATATAGTTTCTGTTTCAAATTTTAACTGAATATTAAGGAGGCCGTATACTTTTATATGCAGTAAAAAAATTGGGGTGACAACCCGTAGGGCAAGAGTAGTCCATTATTTTTTATCTTTATTTACATTACTTTATATAGTTTCTGTTTCAAATTTTAACTGAACATTAAGGAGGCCAAATACTTTCATATACAGTAAAATAATTGGGGTGACAAGCCGTAGGGCAAAAGTAGTACAGTATTATTTATCTTTATGTACATTACTTCATATAGTTTCTGTTTCAAATTTTAACTGAATATTAAGGAGGCCATATACTTTTATATACAGTAAAAAAGTTGGGGTGACAAGCCGTAGGGCAAGAGTAGTACATTATTTTTTATCTTTATGTACATTACTTTATATAGTCTCTGTTTCAAATTTTAACTGAATATTAAGGAGGCCAAATACTTTTATATGCAGTAAAAAAATTGGGGTGACAAGCCGTAGGGCAAGAGTCGTCCATTATTTTTTATCTTTATTTACATTACTTTATATAGTTTCTGTTTCAAATTTCAACTGAACATTAAGGAGGCCATATACTTTCATATACAGTAAAATAATTGGGGTGACAAGCCGTAGGGCAAAAGTAGTACAGTATTATTTATCTTTATGTACATTACTTCATATAGTTTCTGTTTCAAATTTTAACTGAGTATTAAGGAGGCCATATACTTTTATATACAGTAAAAAAATTGGGGTGACAAGCCGTAGGGCAAGAGTAGTACATTATTTTTTTATCTTTATGTACATTACTTTATATAGTTTCTGTTTCAAATTTAAACTGATTATTAAGGAGGACGTATACTTTTATACACATTAAAAAAAATTGGTGTGACAAGCCGTAGGGCAAGAGTAGTACATTATTTTTTATCTTTATGTACATTACTTTATATAGCTTTTGTTTCAAATTTCAACGGAACATTAAGGAAGCCGTATACTTTTATATACAGTAAAAAAATTGGGGTGTCAAGCCGTAGGGCAAGAGTAGTACAATATTTTTTATCTTTATGTACATTACTTTATATAGTTTCTGTTTCAAATTTTAAATGAATATTAAGGAGGCCATATACTTTTATATGCAGTAAAAAAAATGGGGTGACAAGCCGTAGGGCAAGAGTAGTACATTATTTTTTATCTTTATGTACATTACTTTATATAGTTTCTGTTTCAAATTTTAACTGAATATTAAGGAAGCCATATACTTTTATACACAGCAAAAAATTGGGGTGACAAGCCGTAGGGCAAGAGTAGTACATTATTTTTTATCTTTATTTACATTACTTTTTATAGTTTCTGTTTCAAATTTGAACTGAATATTAAGGATGCCATATACTTTTATATACAGTAAAAAAATTGAGGTGACAAGCCGTAGGGCAAGAGTAGTACATTATTTTTTATCTTCATGTACATTACTTTATATAGCTTCTGTTTCAAATTTTAACTGAATATTAATGAGGCCGTATACTTTATATACAGTAAAAAAATTGGGGTGACAAGCCGTAGGGCAAAACTAGAACATTATTTTTTATCTTTATGTACATTACTTTATATAGTTTCTGTTTCAAATTATAACTGAATAATAAGGCCATGTACTTTTATATACAGTCAAAAAATTGGGGTGACAAGTCGTAGGGTAAGACTAGTACATTATTTTTTATCTTTATGTACATTACTTTATATAGTTTCTGTTTCAAATTTTAACTGAATATTAAGGAGGCCGTATACTTTTATATACAGTAAAAAAATTGGGGTGTCAAGCCATAGGGCAAGAGTAGTACATTATTTTTTATCTTTATGTACATTACTTTATATAGTTTCTGTTTCAAATTTTAACTGAATATTAAGGAGGCCGTAGGGCAAAAGTAGTACATTATTTTTTATCTTTATATACATTACTTTATATAGTTTCTGTTTCAAATTTTAACTGAATATTAAGGAAGCCGTATACTTTTATATACAGTAAAAAAATTGGGGTGACAAGCCGTAGGGCAAGAGTAGTACATTATTTTTTATCTTTTTGTACATTACTTTATATAGTTTCTGTTTCAAATTTTAACTGCATATTAAGGAAGCCATATACTTTTATATACAGTAAAAAAATTGGGGTGACAAGCCGTAGGGCAAGAGTAGTACATAATTTTTTATCTTTATGTACATTACTTTATATAGTTTCTGTTTTAAATTTTAACTGAATATTAAGGAGGCCGTATACTTTTATATGCAATGAAAAAATTGTGGTGACAAGCTGTAGGACAAGAGTAGTCAATTATTTTTTATCTTTATTTACATTACTTTATATAGATTCTGTTTTAAATTTTATCTGAACATTAAGGAGGCCATATACTTTTATATACATTAAAAAAATTGGGGTGACAAGCCGTAGGGCAAGAGACGTACATTATTATTTATCTTTATTTACATTACTTTATATAGTTTCTGTTTTAAATTTTAACTGAATAATAAGGAGGCCGTATACTTTTATATACAGTAAAAAAATTGGGGTGAGAAGCCATAGGGCAAGAGTAGTACATTATTTTTTATCTTTACGTACACTACTCTATATAGTTTCTGTTTTAAATTTTAAATCAATATTAAGGAGGCCATATACTTTTATATGCAGTAAAAAAATTGGGGTGACAAGACGTAGGGCAAGAGTAGTACATTATTATTTATCTTTATGTACATTACTTAATATAGTTTCTGTTTTAAATTTTAACTGAATATTAAGGAGGCCGTATACTTTTATATGCAATGAAAAAATTGTGGTGACAAGCTGTAGAGAAAGAGTAGTCCATTATTTTTATCTTTATTTACATTACTTTATATAGTTTCTGTTTCAAATTTTAACTGAATATTATGCAGGCCATATACTTTTATATACAGTAAAAAAATTGGGTGACAAGCCGTAGGGCAAGAGTAGTACATAATTTTTTATCTTTACGTACATTACTTTATTTAGTTTTTGTTTCAAATTTTAACTGAATATGAAGGAGGCCTTATACTTTTATATACAGTAAAAAAAGTAGGGTGACAAGCCGTAGGGCAAGAGTAGTACATTATTTTTTATCTTTATTTACATTACTTTATATAGTTTGTGTTTCAAATTTTAACTAAATGTTAAGGAGGCCATATACTTTTATATACATTAAAAAAATTGGGGTGACAAGCCGTAGGGCAAGAGAAGTCCATTATTTTTTATCTTTATTTACATTACTTTATATAGATTCTGTTTCAAATTTTAAATGAATATTAAGGAGGCCATATACTTTTATATGCAGTAAAAAAATTGGGGTGACAAGACGTAGGGCAAGAGTAGTACATTATTATTTATCTTTATGTACATTACTTTATATAGTTTCTGTTTTAAATTTTAACTGAATATTAAGGAGGCCGTATACTTTTATATGCAGTAAAAAAATTGTGGTGACAAGCCGCAGAGCAAGAGTAGTCCATTATTTTTATCTTTATTTACATTACTTTATATAGTTTCTGTTTCAAATTTTAACTGAATATTAAGCAGGCCAGATACTTTTATATACAGTAAAAAAATTGGGTGACAAGCCGTAGGGCAAGAGTAGTACATTATTTTTTATCTTTACGTACATTACTTTATTTAGTTTTTGTTTAAAATTTTAACTGAATATTAAGAAGGCCGTATACTTTTATATACAGTAAAAAAAGTAGGTTGACAAGCCGCAGGGCATGAGTAGCACATTATTTTTTATCTTTATTTACATTACTTTATATAGTTTGTGTTTCAAATTTTAACTGAATGTTAAGGAGGCCATATACTTTTATATACATTAAAAAAATTGGGGTGACAAGCCGTAGGGCAAGAGTAGTACATTATTTTTTATCTTTATGTACATTACTTTATATATTTTCTGTTTCAAATTTTAACTGAATATTAAAGAGGCCGTATACTTTTATATACAGTAAAAAAATTGGGGTGACACGCCGTAGGGCAAAAGTAGTACATTATTTTTTATCTTTATGTACATTACTTTATATAGTTTCTGTTTTAAATTTTAACTGAGTAATGAGGCCATATACTTTTATATACAGTAAAAATAATTGGGGTAACAAGCCGTAGGGCAAGAGTAGTACATTATTTTTTATCTTTATGTACATTACTTTATATAGTTTCTGTTTCAAATTTTAAATGAATATTAAGGAGGCCATATACTTTTATATACAGTAAAAAAATTGGGGTGACAAGCCGTAGGGCAAGAGTAGTACATTATTATTTTATCTTTATGTACATTACTTTATATAGTTTCTGTTTCAAATTTTAACTGAATATTAAGGAGGCCATATACTTTTATATACAGTAAAAACATTAGGGTGTCAAGCCGTAGCGCAAGAGTAGTACATTATTTTTTATCTTTATTTACATTACTTTATATAGTTTCTGTTTTAAATTTTAAATGAGTATTAAGGGGGCCATATACTTTTATATGCAGTAAAAAAATTGGGGTGACAAGCCGTAGGGCAAGAGTAGTACATTATTATTTATCTTTATGTACATTACTTTATATCGTTTCAGTTTTAAATTGTAACTGAATAATAAGGAGGCCGTATACTTTTATATACAGTAAAAAAATTGAGGTGAGAAGCCATAGGGCAAGAGTAGTACATTATTTTTTATCTTTACGTACACTACTCTATATAGTTTCTGTTTCAAATTTTAAATAAATATTAAGGGGGCTATATACTTTTATATAAAGTAAAAAAATTGGGGTGACAAGCCGTAGGGTAAGAGTAGTACATTATTTTTTATCTTTATGTACATTACTTTATATAGTTTCTGTTTAAAATTTTAACTGAACATTAAGAAGGCCATATACTTTTATATACAGTAAAAAAATTAGAGTGGCAAGCCGTAGGGCAAGAGTAGTACATTATTTTTTATCTTTATGTACATTACTTTATATAGTTTCTGTTTCAAATTTTAACTGAATATTAAGGAGGCCATATACTTATATATACAGTAAAAAAATTGGGGTGACAAGCCGTAGGGCAAGAGTAGTACATTATTTTTTATCTTTATGTACATTACTTAATATAGTTTATGTTTCAAATTTTAACTGAATGTTAAGGAGGCCGTATACTTTTATATACAGTAAAAAAATTGAGGTGACAAGACGTAGGGCAAGAGTAGTACATTATTATTTATCTTTATGTACATTACTTTATATAGTTTTTGTTTCAAATTTCAACTGAATATTAAGGAGGCCGCATACTTTTATATACAATAGAAAAATTAAGGTGTCAAGCCGTAGGGCAAGAGTAGTACAATATTTTTTATCTTAATGTACATTACTTTATATAGTTTCTGTTTCAAATTTTAAATGAATAATAAGGAGGCCATATGCTTTTATATGCAGTAAAAAAATTGGGGTGACAAGCCGTAGGGCAAGAGTAGTACATTATTTTTTATCTTTATGTACATTACTTTATATAGTTTCTGTTTCAAATTTTAACTGAACATTAAGGAGGCCAAATACTTTCATATACAGTAAAATAATTGGGGTGACAAGCCGTAGGGCAAAAGTAGTACAGTATTATTTATCTTTATGTACATTACTTCATATAGTTTCTGTTTCAAATTTTAACTGAATATTATGGAGGCCATATACTTTTATATACAGTAAAAAAATTGGGGTGACAAGCCGTAGGGCAGGAGTAGTACATTATTTTTTATCTTTATGTACATTACTTTATATAGTTACTGTTTCAAATTTTAAATGAATATTAAGGAGGCTATATACTTTTATATAAAGTAAAAAAATTGGGGTGACAAGCCGTAGGGTAAGAGTAGTACATTATTTTTTATCTTTATGTACATTACTTTATATAGTTTCTGTTTCAAATTTTAACTGAACATTAAGAAGGCCATATACTTTTATATACAGTAAAAAAATTAGAGTGGCAAGCCGTAGGGCAAGAGTAGTACATTATTTTTTATCTTTATGTACATTACTTTATATAGTTTCTGTTTCAAATTTTAACTGAATATTAAGGAGGCCATATACTTATATATACAGTAAAAAAATTGGGGAAACAAGCCGTAGGGCAAGAGTAGTACATTATTTTTTATCTTTATGTACATTACTTAATATAGTTTATGTTTCAAATTTTAACTGAATGTTAAGGAAGCCGTATACTTTTATATACAGTAAAAAAATTGAGGTGACAAGACGTAGGGCAAGAGTAGTACATTATTATTTATCTTTATGTACATTACTTTATATAGTTTTTGTTTCAAATTTCAACTGAATATTAAGGAGGCCGCATACTTTTATATACAATAGAAAAATTAAGGTGTCAAGCCGTAGGGCAAGAGTAGTACAATATTTTTTATCTTTATGTACATTACTTTATATAGTTTCTGTTTCAAATTTTAAATGAATAATAAGGAGGCCATATGCTTTTATATGCAGTAAAAAAATTGGGGTGACAAGCCGTAGGGCAAGAGTAGTACATTATTTTTTATCTTTATGTACATTACTTTATATAGTTTCTGTTTCAAATTTTAACTGAATATTTAGGAGGCCGTATACTTTTATATGCAGTAAAAAAATTGGGGTGACAACCCGTAGGGCAAGAGTAGTCCATTATTTTTTATCTTTATTTACATTACTTTATATAGTTTCTGTTTCAAATTTTAACTGAACATTAAGGAGACAAATACTTTCATATACAGTAAAATAATTGGGGTGACAAGCCGTAGGGCAAATGTAGTACAGTATTATTTATCTTTATGTACATTACTTCATATAGTTTCTGTTTCAAATTTTAACTGAATATTAAGGAGGCCATATACTTTTATATACAGTAAAAAAATTGGGGTGACAAGCCGTAGGGCAAGAGTAGTACATTATTTTTTATCTTTATGTACATTACTTTATATAGTTTCTGTTTCAAATTTTACATGAATATTAAGGAGGCCATATACTTTTATATGCAGTAAAAAAATTGGGGTGATAAGCCGTAGAGCAAGAGTAGTACATCATTTTTTATCTTTATGTACATTACTTTATATAGTTTCTGTTTCAAATTTTCACTGAATATTAAGGAGGCCGTATACTTTTATATGCAGTAAAAAAATTGGGGTGACAAGCCGTAGGGCAAGAGTAGTCCATTATTTTTTATCTTTATTTACATTACTTTATATAGTTTCTGTTTCAAATTTTGAATGAACATTAAGGAGGCCATATACTTTCATATACAGTAAAATAATTGGGGTGACAAGCCGTAGGGCAAAAGTAGTACAGTATTATTTATCTTTATGTACATTACTTCATATAGTTTCTGTTTCAAATTTTAACTGAATATTAAGGAGGCCATATACTTTTATATACAGTAAAAAAATTGGAGTGACAAGCCGTAGGGCAAGAGTAGTACATTATTTTTTATCTTTATGTACATTACTTTATATAGTTTCTGTTTCAAATTTTAACTGAATATTAAGGAGGCCAAATACTTTTATATGCAGTAAAAAAATTGGGGTGACAAGCCGTAGGGCAAGAGTAGTCCATTATTTTTTATCTTTATTTACATTACTTTATATAGTTTCTGTTTCAAATTTCAACTGAACATTAAGGAGGCCATATACTTTCATATACAGTAAAATAATTGGGGTGACAAGCCGTAGGGCAAAAGTAGTACAGTATTATTTATCTTTATGTACATTACTTCATATAGTTTCTGTTTCAAATTTTAACTGAGTATTAAGGAGGCCATATACTTTTATATACAGTAAAAAAATTGGGGTGACAAGCCGTAGGGCAAGAGTAGTACATTATTTTTTTATCTTTTTGTACATTACTTTATATAGTTTCTGTTTCAAATTTAAACTGATTATTAAGGAGGACGTATACTTTTATACACATTAAAAAAAATTGGTGTGACAAGCCGTAGGGCAAGAGTAGTACATTATTTTTTATCTTTATGTACATTACTTTATATAGTTTCTGTTTTAAATTTTAACTGAATATTAAGGAGGCCGCATACTTTTATACACAGTAAAAAAATTGGGGTGACAGGCCGTAGGGCAAGATTGGTACATTATTTTTTATCTTAATGTACATTACTTTATATAGTTTCTGTTTCAAATTTAACTTATTATTAAGGAGGCCATATATTTTTATATAGAGTAAAAAAAATTGAGTGAAAAGCCGTAGGGCAAAAGTAGTACATTATTTTTTAACTTTATGTACAATACTTCATATAGTTTCTGTTTTAAATTTTAACTGAATGTTAAGGATGCCATATACTTTTATATATAGTAAAAAAAATTGGGTTGACAAGCCGTAGGGCAAGAGTAGTACATTATTTTTTATCTTTATTTACATTACTTTATATAGTTTCTGTTTCAAATTTTAACTGAACATTAAGGAGGCCATATACTTTCATATACAGTAAAATAATTGGGGTGACAAGCCGTAGGGCAAAAGTAGTACAGTATTATTTATCTTTATGTACATTACTTCATATAGTTTCTGTTTCAAATTTTAACTGAGTATTAAGGAGGCCATATACTTTTATATACAGTAAAAAAATTGGGGTGACAAGCCGTAGGGCAAGAGTAGTACATTATTTTTTTATCTTTATGTACATTACTTTATATAGTTTCTGTTTCAAATTTAAACTGATTATTAAGGAGGACGTATACTTTTATACACATTAAAAAAAATTGGTGTGACAAGCCGTAGGGCAAGAGTAGTACATTATTTTTTATCTTTATGTACATTACTTTATATAGCTTTTGTTTCAAATTTCAACGGAACATTAAGGAAGCCGTATACTTTTATATACAGTAAAAAAATTGGGGTGTCAAGCCGTAGGGCAAGAGTAGTACAATATTTTTTATCTTTATGTACATTACTTTATATAGTTTCTGTTTCAAATTTTAAATGAATATTAAGGAGGCCATATACTTTTATATGCAGTAAAAAAAATGGGGTGACAAGCCGTAGGGCAAGAGTAGTACATTATTTTTTATCTTTATGTACATTACTTTATATAGTTTCTGTTTCAAATTTTAACTGAATATTAAGGAAGCCATATACTTTTATACACAGCAAAAAATTGGGGTGACAAGCCGTAGGGCAAGAGTAGTACATTATTTTTTATCTTTATTTACATTACTTTTTATAGTTTCTGTTTCAAATTTGAACTGAATATTAAGGATGCCATATACTTTTATATACAGTAAAAAAATTGAGGTGACAAGCCGTAGGGCAAGAGTAGTACATTATTTTTTATCTTCATGTACATTACTTTATATAGCTTCTGTTTCAAATTTTAACTGAATATTAATGAGGCCGTATACTTTATATACAGTAAAAAAATTGGGGTGACAAGCCGTAGGGCAAAACTAGAACATTATTTTTTATCTTTATGTACATTACTTTATATAGTTTCTGTTTCAAATTATAACTGAATAATAAGGCCATGTACTTTTATATACAGTCAAAAAATTGGGGTGACAAGTCGTAGGGTAAGACTAGTACATTATTTTTTATCTTTATGTACATTACTTTATATAGTTTCTGTTTCAAATTTTAACTGAATATTAAGGAGGCCGTATACTTTTATATACAGTAAAAAAATTGGGGTGTCAAGCCGTAGGGCAAGAGTAGTACATTATTTTTTATCTTTATGTACATTACTTTATATAGTTTCTGTTTCAAATTTTAACTGAATATTAAGGAGGCCGTAGGGCAAAAGTAGTACATTATTTTTTATCTTTATATACATTACTTTATATAGTTTCTGTTTCAAATTTTAACTGAATATTAAGGAAGCCGTATACTTTTATATACAGTAAAAAAATTGGGGTGACAAGCCGTAGGGCAAGAGTAGTACATTATTTTTATCTTTATTTACATTACTTTATATAGTTTCTGTTTCAAATTTTAACTGAATATTAAGCAGGCCATATACTTTTATATACAGTAAAAAAATTGGGTGACAAGCCGTAGGGCAAGAGTAGTACATTATTTTTTATCTTTACGTACATTACTTTATTTAGTTTTTGTTTAAAATTTTAACTGAATATTAAGAAGGCCGTATACTTTTATATACAGTAAAAAAAGTAGGTTGACAAGCCGCAAGGCATGAGTAGCACATTATTTTTTATCTTTATTTACATTACTTTATATAGTTTGTGTTTCAAATTTTAACTGAATGTTAAGGAGGCCATATACTTTTATATACATTAAAAAAATTGGGGTGACAAGCCGTAGGGCAAGAGTAGTACATTATTTTTTATCTTTATGTACATTACTTTATATATTTTCTGTTTCAAATTTTAACTGAATATTAAAGAGGCCGTATACTTTTATATACAGTAAAAAAATTGGGGTGACACGCCGTAGGGCAAAAGTAGTACATTATTTTTTATCTTTATGTACATTACTTTATATAGTTTCTGTTTTAAATTTTAACTGAGTAATGAGGCCATATACTTTTATATACAGTAAAAATAATTAGGGTAACAAGCCGTAGGGCAAGAGTAGTACATTATTTTTTATCTTTATGTACATTACTTTATATAGTTTCTGTTTCAAATTTTAAATGAATATTAAGGAGGCCATATACTTTTATATACAGTAAAAAAATTGGGGTGACAAGCCGTAGGGCAAGAGTAGTACATTATTATTTTATCTTTATGTACATTACTTTATATAGTTTCTGTTTCAAATTTTAACTGAATATTAAGGAGGCCATATACTTTTATATACAGTAAAAACATTAGGGTGTCAAGCCGTAGCGCAAGAGTAGTACATTATTTTTTATCTTTATTTACATTACTTTATATAGTTTCTGTTTTAAATTTTAAATGAGTATTAAGGGGGCCATATACTTTTATATGCAGTAAAAAAATTGGGGTGACAAGCCGTAGGGCAAGAGTAGTACATTATTATTTATCTTTATGTACATTACTTTATATCGTTTCAGTTTTAAATTGTAACTGAATAATAAGGAGGCCGTATACTTTTATATACAGTAAAAAAATTGAGGTGAGAAGCCATAGGGCAAGAGTAGTACATTATTTTTTATCTTTACGTACACTACTCTATATAGTTTCTGTTTCAAATTTTAAATAAATATTAAGGGGGCTATATACTTTTATATAAAGTAAAAAAATTGGGGTGACAAGCCGTAGGGTAAGAGTAGTACATTATTTTTTATCTTTATGTACATTACTTTATATAGTTTCTGTTTAAAATTTTAACTGAACATTAAGAAGGCCATATACTTTTATATACAGTAAAAAAATTAGAGTGTCAAGCCGTAGGGCAAGAGTAGTACATTATTTTTTATCTTTATGTACATTACTTTATATAGTTTCTGTTTCAAATTTTAACTGAATATTAAGGAGGCCATATACTTATATATACAGTAAAAAAATTGGGGTGACAAGCCGTAGGGCAAGAGTAGTACATTATTTTTTATCTTTATGTACATTACTTAATATAGTTTATGTTTCAAATTTTAACTGAATGTTAAGGAGGCCGTATACTTTTATATACAGTAAAAAATTTGAGGTGACAAGACGTAGGGCAAGAGTAGTACATTATTATTTATCTTTATGTACATTACTTTATATAGTTTTTGTTTCAAATTTCAACTGAATATTAAGGAGGCCGCATACTTTTATATACAATAGAAAAATTAAGGTGTCAAGCCGTAGGGCAAGAGTAGTACAATATTTTTTATCTTAATGTACATTACTTTATATAGTTTCTGTTTCAAATTTTAAATGAATAATAAGGAGGCCATATGCTTTTATATGCAGTAAAAAAATTGGGGTGACAAGCCGTAGGGCAAGAGTAGTACATTATTTTTTATCTTTATGTACATTACTTTATATAGTTTCTGTTTCAAATTTTAACTGAACATTAAGGAGGCCAAATACTTTCATATACAGTAAAATAATTGGGGTGACAAGCCGTAGGGCAAAAGTAGTACAGTATTATTTATCTTTATGTACATTACTTCATATAGTTTCTGTTTCAAATTTTAACTGAATATTATGGAGGCCATATACTTTTATATACAGTAAAAAAATTGGGGTGACAAGCCGTAGGACAGGAGTAGTACATTATTTTTTATCTTTATGTACATTACTTTATATAGTTACTGTTTCAAATTTTAAATGAATATTAAGGAGGCTATATACTTTTATATAAAGTAAAAAATTGGGGTGACAAGCCGTAGGGTAAGAGTAGTACATTATTTTTTATCTTTATGTACATTACTTTATATAGTTTCTGTTTCAAATTTTAACTGAACATTAAGAAGGCCATATACTTTTATATACAGTAAAAAAATTAGAGTGGCAAGCCGTAGGGCAAGAGTAGTACATTATTTTTTATCTTTATGTACATTACTTTATATAGTTTCTGTTTCAAATTTTAACTGAATATTAAGGAGGCCATATACTTATATATACAGTAAAAAAATTGGGGAAACAAGCCGTAGGGCAAGAGTAGTACATTATTTTTTATCTTTATGTACATTACTTAATATAGTTTATGTTTCAAATTTTAACTGAATGTTAAGGAGGCCGTATACTTTTATATACAGTAAAAAAATTGAGGTGACAAGACGTAGGGCAAGAGTAGTACATTATTATTTATCTTTATGTACATTACTTTATATAGTTTTTGTTTCAAATTTCAACTGAATATTAAGGAGGCCGCATACTTTTATATACAATAGAAAAATTAAGGTGTCAAGCCGTAGGGCAAGAGTAGTACAATATTTTTTATCTTTATGTACATTACTTTATATAGTTTCTGTTTCAAATTTTAAATGAATAATAAGGAGGCCATATGCTTTTATATGCAGTAAAAAAATTGGGGTGACAAGCCGTAGGGCAAGAGTAGTACATTATTTTTTATCTTTATGTACATTACTTTATATAGTTTCTGTTTCAAATTTTAACTGAATATTTAGGAGGCCGTATACTTTTATATGCAGTAAAAAAATTGGGGTGACAACCCGTAGGGCAAGAGTAGTCCATTATTTTTTATCTTTATTTACATTACTTTATATAGTTTCTGTTTCAAATTTTAACTGAACATTAAGGAGACAAATACTTTCATATACAGTAAAATAATTGGGGTGACAAGCCGTAGGGCAAATGTAGTACAGTATTATTTATCTTTATGTACATTACTTCATATAGTTTCTGTTTCAAATTTTAACTGAATATTAAGGAGGCCATATACTTTTATATACAGTAAAAAAATTGGGGTGACAAGCCGTAGGGCAAGAGTAGTACATTATTTTTTATCTTTATGTACATTACTTTATATAGTTTCTGTTTCAAATTTTACATGAATATTAAGGAGGCCATATACTTTTATATGCAGTAAAAAAATTGGGGTGATAAGCCGTAGAGCAAGAGTAGTACATCATTTTTTATCTTTATGTACATTACTTTATATAGTTTCTGTTTCAAATTTTCACTGAATATTAAGGAGGCCGTATACTTTTATATGCAGTAAAAAAATTGGGGTGACAAGCCGTAGGGCAAGAGTAGTCCATTATTTTTTATCTTTATTTACATTACTTTATATAGTTTCTGTTTCAAATTTTGAATGAACATTAAGGAGGCCATATACTTTCATATACAGTAAAATAATTGGGGTGACAAGCCGTAGGGCAAAAGTAGTACAGTATTATTTATCTTTATGTACATTACTTCATATAGTTTCTGTTTCAAATTTTAACTGAATATTAAGGAGGCCATATACTTTTATATACAGTAAAAAAATTGGGGTGACAAGCCGTAGGGCAAGAGTAGTACATTATTTTTTATCTTTATGTACATTACTTTATATAGTTTCTGTTTCAAATTTTAACTGAATATTAAGGAGGCCAAATACTTTTATATGCAGTAAAAAAATTGGGGTGACAAGCCGTAGGGCAAGAGTAGTCCATTATTTTTTATCTTTATTTACATTACTTTATATAGTTTCTGTTTCAAATTTCAACTGAACATTAAGGAGGCCATATACTTTCATATACAGTAAAATAATTGGGGTGACAAGCCGTAGGGCAAAAGTAGTACAGTATTATTTATCTTTATGTACATTACTTCATATAGTTTCTGTTTCAAATTTTAACTGAGTATTAAGGAGGCCATATACTTTTATATACAGTAAAAAAATTGGGGTGACAAGCCGTAGGGCAAGAGTAGTACATTATTTTTTTATCTTTTTGTACATTACTTTATATAGTTTCTGTTTCAAATTTAAACTGATTATTAAGGAGGACGTATACTTTTATACACATTAAAAAAAATTGGTGTGACAAGCCGTAGGGCAAGAGTAGTACATTATTTTTTATCTTTATGTACATTACTTTATATAGTTTCTGTTTTAAATTTTAACTGAATATTAAGGAGGCCGCATACTTTTATACACAGTAAAAAAATTGGGGTGACAGGCCGTAGGGCAAGATTGGTACATTATTTTTTATCTTAATGTACATTACTTTATATAGTTTCTGTTTCAAATTTAACTTATTATTAAGGAGGCCATATATTTTTATATAGAGTAAAAAAAATTGAGTGAAAAGCCGTAGGGCAAAAGTAGTACATTATTTTTTAACTTTATGTACAATACTTCATATAGTTTCTGTTTTAAATTTTAACTGAATGTTAAGGATGCCATATACTTTTATATATAGTAAAAAAAATTGGGTTGACAAGCCGTAGGGCAAGAGTAGTACATTATTTTTTATCTTTATTTACATTACTTTATATAGTTTCTGTTTCAAATTTCAACTGAACATTAAGGAGGCCATATACTTTCATATACAGTAAAATAATTGGGGTGACAAGCCGTAGGGCAAAAGTAGTACAGTATTATTTATCTTTATGTACATTACTTCATATAGTTTCTGTTTCAAATTTTAACTGAGTATTAAGGAGGCCATATACTTTTATATACAGTAAAAAAATTGGGGTGACAAGCCGTAGGGCAAGAGTAGTACATTATTTTTTTATCTTTATGTACATTACTTTATATAGTTTCTGTTTCAAATTTAAACTGATTATTAAGGAGGACGTATACTTTTATACACATTAAAAAAAATTGGTGTGACAAGCCGTAGGGCAAGAGTAGTACATTATTTTTTATCTTTATGTACATTACTTTATATAGCTTTTGTTTCAAATTTCAACGGAACATTAAGGAAGCCGTATACTTTTATATACAGTAAAAAAATTGGGGTGTCAAGCCGTAGGGCAAGAGTAGTACAATATTTTTTATCTTTATGTACATTACTTTATATAGTTTCTGTTTCAAATTTTAAATGAATATTAAGGAGGCCATATACTTTTATATGCAGTAAAAAAAATGGGGTGACAAGCCGTAGGGCAAGAGTAGTACATTATTTTTTATCTTTATGTACATTACTTTATATAGTTTCTGTTTCAAATTTTAACTGAATATTAAGGAAGCCATATACTTTTATACACAGCAAAAAATTGGGGTGACAAGCCGTAGGGCAAGAGTAGTACATTATTTTTTATCTTTATTTACATTACTTTTTATAGTTTCTGTTTCAAATTTGAACTGAATATTAAGGATGCCATATACTTTTATATACAGTAAAAAAATTGAGGTGACAAGCCGTAGGGCAAGAGTAGTACATTATTTTTTATCTTCATGTACATTACTTTATATAGCTTCTGTTTCAAAATTTAACTGAATATTAATGAGGCCGTATACTTTATATACAGTAAAAAAATTGGGGTGACAAGCCGTAGGGCAAAACTAGAACATTATTTTTTATCTTTATGTACATTACTTTATATAGTTTCTGTTTCAAATTATAACTGAATAATAAGGCCATGTACTTTTATATACAGTCAAAAAATTGGGGTGACAAGTCGTAGGGTAAGACTAGTACATTATTTTTTATCTTTATGTACATTACTTTATATAGTTTCTGTTTCAAATTTTAACTGAATATTAAGGAGGCCGTATACTTTTATATACAGTAAAAAAATTGGGGTGTCAAGCCGTAGGGCAAGAGTAGTACATTATTTTTTATCTTTATGTACATTACTTTATATAGTTTCTGTTTCAAATTTTAACTGAATATTAAGGAGGCCGTAGGGCAAAAGTAGTACATTATTTTTTATCTTTATATACATTACTTTATATAGTTTCTGTTTCAAATTTTAACTGAATATTAAGGAAGCCGTATTCTTTTATATACAGTAAAAAAATTGGGGTGACAAGCCGTAGGGCAAGAGTAGTACATTATTTTTTATCTTTTTGTACATTACTTTATATAGTTTCTGTTTCAAATTTTAACTGCATATTAAGGAAGCCATATACTTTTATATACAGTAAAAAAATTGGGGTGACAAGCCGTAGGGCAAGAGTAGTACATAATTTTTTATCTTTATGTACATTACTTTATATAGTTTCTGTTTTAAATTTTAACTGAATATTAAGGAGGCCGTATACTTTTATATGCAATGAAAAAATTGTGGTGACAAGCTGTAGGACAAGAGTAGTCAATTATTTTTTATCTTTATTTACATTACTTTATATAGATTCTGTTTTAAATTTTATCTGAACATTAAGGAGGCCATATACTTTTATATACATTAAAAAAATTGGGGTGACAAGCCGTAGGGCAAGAGACGTACATTATTATTTATCTTTATTTACATTACTTTATATAGTTTCTGTTTTAAATTTTAACTGAATAATAAGGAGGCCGTATACTTTTATATACAGTAAAAAAATTGGGGTGAGAAGCCATAGGGCAAGAGTAGTACATTATTTTTTATCTTTACGTACACTACTCTATATAGTTTCTGTTTTAAATTTTAAATCAATATTAAGGAGGCCATATACTTTTATATGCAGTAAAAAAATTGGGGTGACAAGACGTAGGGCAAGAGTAGTACATTATTATTTATCTTTATGTACATTACTTTATATAGTTTCTGTTTTAAATTTTAACTGAATATTAAGGAGGCCGTATACTTTTATATGCAATGAAAAAATTGTGGTGACAAGCTGTAGAGAAAGAGTAGTCCATTATTTTTATCTTTATTTACATTACTTTATATAGTTTCTGTTTCAAATTTTAACTGAATATTATGCAGGCCATATACTTTTATATACAGTAAAAAAATTGGGTGACAAGCCGTAGGGCAAGAGTAGTACATAATTTTTTATCTTTACGTACATTACTTTATTTAGTTTTTGTTTCAAATTTTAACTGAATATGAAGGAGGCCTTATACTTTTATATACAGTAAAAAAAGTAGGGTGACAAGCCGTAGGGCAAGAGTAGTACATTATTTTTTATCTTTATTTACATTACTTTATATAGTTTGTGTTTCAAATTTTAACTAAATGTTAAGGAGGCCATATACTTTTATATACATTAAAAAAATTGGGGTGACAAGCCGTAGGGCAAGAGAAGTCCATTATTTTTTATCTTTATTTACATTACTTTATATAGATTCTGTTTCAAATTTTAAATGAATATTAAGGAGGCCATATACTTTTATATGCAGTAAAAAAATTGGGGTGACAAGACGTAGGGCAAGAGTAGTACATTATTATTTATCTTTATGTACATTACTTTATATAGTTTCTGTTTTAAATTTTAACTGAATATTAAGGAGGCCGTATACTTTTATATGCAGTAAAAAAATTGTGGTGACAAGCCGCAGAGCAAGAGTAGTCCATTATTTTTATCTTTATTTACATTACTTTATATAGTTTCTGTTTCAAATTTTAACTGAATATTAAGCAGGCCATATACTTTTATATACAGTAAAAAAATTGGGTGACAAGCCGTAGGGCAAGAGTAGTACATTATTTTTTACCTTTACGTACATTACTTTATTTAGTTTTTGTTTAAAATTTTAACTGAATATTAAGAAGGCCGTATACTTTTATATACAGTAAAAAAAAGTAGGTTGACAAGCCGCAGGGCATGAGTAGCACATTATTTTTTATCTTTATTTACATTACTTTATATAGTTTGTGTTTCAAATTTTAACTGAATGTTAAGGAGGCCATATACTTTTATATACATTAAAAAAATTGGGGTGACAAGCCGTAGGGCAAGAGTAGTACATTATTTTTTATCTTTATGTACATTACTTTATATATTTTCTGTTTCAAATTTTAACTGAATATTAAAGAGGCCGTATACTTTTATATACAGTAAAAAAATTGGGGTGACACGCCGTAGGGCAAAAGTAGTACATTATTTTTTATCTTTATGTACATTACTTTATATAGTTTCTGTTTTAAATTTTAACTGAGTAATGAGGCCATATACTTTTATATACAGTAAAAATAATTGGGGTAACAAGCCGTAGGGCAAGAGTAGTACATTATTTTTTATCTTTATGTACATTACTTTATATAGTTTCTGTTTCAAATTTTAAATGAATATTAAGGAGGCCATATACTTTTATATACAGTAAAAAAATTGGGGTGACAAGCCGTAGGGCAAGAGTAGTACATTATTATTTTATCTTTATGTACATTACTTTATATAGTTTCTGTTTTAAATTTTAACTGAATATTAAGGAGGCCATATACTTTTATATACAGTAAAAACATTAGGGTGTCAAGCCGTAGCGCAAGAGTAGTACATTATTTTTTATCTTTATTTACATTACTTTATATAGTTTCTGTTTTAAATTTTAAATGAGTATTAAGGGGGCCATATACTTTTATATGCAGTAAAAAAATTGGGGTGACAAGCCGTAGGGCAAGAGTAGTACATTATTATTTATCTTTATGTACATTACTTTATATCGTTTCAGTTTTAAATTGTAACTGAATAATAAGGAGGCCGTATACTTTTATATACAGTAAAAAAATTGAGGTGAGAAGCCATAGGGCAAGAGTAGTACATTATTTTTTATCTTTACGTACACTACTCTATATAGTTTCTGTTTCAAATTTTAAATAAATATTAAGGGGGCTATATACTTTTATATAAAGTAAAAAAATTGGGGTGACAAGCCGTAGGGTAAGAGTAGTACATTATTTTTTATCTTTATGTACATTACTTTATATAGTTTCTGTTTAAAATTTTAACTGAACATTAAGAAGGCCATATACTTTTATATACAGTAAAAAAATTAGAGTGGCAAGCCGTAGGGCAAGAGTAGTACATTATTTTTTATCTTTATGTACATTACTTTATATAGTTTCTGTTTCAAATTTTAACTGAATATTAAGGAGGCCATATACTTATATATACAGTAAAAAAATTGGGGTGACAAGCCGTAGGGCAAGAGTAGTACATTATTTTTTATCTTTATGTACATTACTTAATATAGTTTATGTTTCAAATTTTAACTGAATGTTAAGGAGGCCGTATACTTTTATATACAGTAAAAAAATTGAGGTGACAAGACGTAGGGCAAGAGTAGTACATTATTATTTATCTTTATGTACATTACTTTATATAGTTTTTGTTTCAAATTTCAACTGAATATTAAGGAGGCCGCATACTTTTATATACAATAGAAAAATTAAGGTGTCAAGCCGTAGGGCAAGAGTAGTACAATATTTTTTATCTTAATGTACATTACTTTATATAGTTTCTGTTTCAAATTTTAAATGAATAATAAGGAGGCCATATGCTTTTATATGCAGTAAAAAAATTGGGGTGACAAGCCGTAGGGCAAGAGTAGTACATTATTTTTTATCTTTATGTACATTACTTTATATAGTTTCTGTTTCAAATTTTAACTGAACATTAAGGAGGCCAAATACTTTCATATACAGTAAAATAATTGGGGTGACAAGCCGTAGGGCAAATGTAGTACAGTATTATTTATCTTTATGTACATTACTTCATATAGTTTCTGTTTCAAATTTTAACTGAATATTATGGAGGCCATATACTTTTATATACAGTAAAAAAATTGGGGTGACAAGCCGTAGGGCAGGAGTAGTACATTATTTTTTATCTTTATGTACATTACTTTATATAGTTACTGTTTCAAATTTTAAATGAATATTAAGGAGGCTATATACTTTTATATAAAGTAAAAAAATTGGGGTGACAAGCCGTAGGGTAAGAGTAGTACATTATTTTTTATCTTTATGTACATTACTTTATATAGTTTCTGTTTCAAATTTTAACTGAACATTAAGAAGGCCATATACTTTTATATACAGTAAAAAAATTAGAGTGGCAAGCCGTAGGGCAAGAGTAGTACATTATTTTTTATCTTTATGTACATTACTTTATATAGTTTCTGTTTCAAATTTTAACTGAATATTAAGGAGGCCATATACTTATATATACAGTAAAAAAATTGGGGAAACAAGCCGTAGGGCAAGAGTAGTACATTATTTTTTATCTTTATGTACATTACTTAATATAGTTTGTTTCAAATTTTAACTGAATGTTAAGGAGGCCGTATACTTTTATATACAGTAAAAAAATTGAGGTGACAAGACGTAGGGCAAGAGTAGTACATTATTATTTATCTTTATGTACATTACTTTATATAGTTTTTGTTTCAAATTTCAACTGAATATTAAGGAGGCCGCATACTTTTATATACAATAGAAAAATTAAGGTGTCAAGCCGTAGGGCAAGAGTAGTACAATATTTTTTATCTTTATGTACATTACTTTATATAGTTTCTGTTTCAAATTTTAAATGAATAATAAGGAGGCCATATGCTTTTATATGCAGTAAAAAAATTGGGGTGACAAGCCGTAGGGCAAGAGTAGTACATTATTTTTTATCTTTATGTACATTACTTTATATAGTTTCTGTTTCAAATTTTAACTGAATATTTAGGAGGCCGTATACTTTTATATGCAGTAAAAAAATTGGGGTGACAACCCGTAGGGCAAGAGTAGTCCATTATTTTTTATCTTTATTTACATTACTTTATATAGTTTCTGTTTCAAATTTTAACTGAACATTAAGGAGACAAATACTTTCTGATACAGTAAAATAATTGGGGTGACAAGCCGTAGGGCAAATGTAGTACAGTATTATTTATCTTTATGTACATTACTTCATATAGTTTCTGTTTCAAATTTTAACTGAATATTAAGGAGGCCATATACTTTTATATACAGTAAAAAAATTGGGGTGACAAGCCGTAGGGCAAGAGTAGTACATTATTTTTTATCTTTATGTACATTACTTTATATAGTTTCTGTTTCAAATTTTACATGAATATTAAGGAGGCCATATACTTTTATATGCAGTAAAAAAATTGGGGTGATAAGCCGTAGAGCAAGAGTAGTACATCATTTTTTATCTTTATGTACATTACTTTATATAGTTTCTGTTTCAAATTTTCACTGAATATTAAGGAGGCCGTATACTTTTATATGCAGTAAAAAAATTGGGGTGACAAGCCGTAGGGCAAGAGTAGTCCATTATTTTTTATCTTTATTTACATTACTTTATATAGTTTCTGTTTCAAATTTTGAATGAACATTAAGGAGGCCATATACTTTCATATACAGTAAAATAATTGGGGTGACAAGCCGTAGGGCAAAAGTAGTACAGTATTATTTATCTTTATGTACATTACTTCATATAGTTTCTGTTTCAAATTTTAACTGAATATTAAGGAGGCCATATACTTTTATATACAGTAAAAAAATTGGGGTGACAAGCCGTAGGGCAAGAGTAGTACATTATTTTTTATCTTTATGTACATTACTTTATATAGTTTCTGTTTCAAATTTTAACTGAATATTAAGGAGGCCAAATACTTTTATATGCAGTTAAAAAATTGGGGTGACAAGCCGTAGGGCAAGAGTAGTCCATTATTTTTTATCTTTATTTACATTACTTTATATAGTTTCTGTTTCAAATTTCAACTGAACATTAAGGAGGCCATATACTTTCATATACAGTAAAATAATTGGGGTGACAAGCCGTAGGGCAAAAGTAGTACAGTATTATTTATCTTTATGTACATTACTTCATATAGTTTCTGTTTCAAATTTTAACTGAGTATTAAGGAGGCCATATACTTTTATATACAGTAAAAAAATTGAGGTGAGAAGCCATAGGGCAAGAGTAGTACATTATTTTTTATCTTTACGTACACTACTCTATATAGTTTCTGTTTCAAATTTTAAATAAATATTAAGGGGGCTATATACTTTTATATAAAGTAAAAAAATTGGGGTGACAAGCCGTAGGGTAAGAGTAGTACATTATTTTTTATCTTTATGTACATTACTTTATATAGTTTCTGTTTAAAATTTTAACTGAACATTAAGAAGGCCATATACTTTTATATACAGTAAAAAAATTAGAGTGGCAAGCCGTAGGGCAAGAGTAGTACATTATTTTTTATCTTTATGTACATTACTTTATATAGTTTCTGTTTCAAATTTTAACTGAATATTAAGGAGGCCATATACTTATATATACAGTAAAAAAATTGGGGTGACAAGCCGTAGGGCAAGAGTAGTACATTATTTTTTATCTTTATGTACATTACTTAATATAGTTTATGTTTCAAATTTTAACTGAATGTTAAGGAGGCCGTATACTTTTATATACAGTAAAAAAATTGAGGTGACAAGACGTAGGGCAAGAGTAGTACATTATTATTTATCTTTATGTACATTACTTTATATAGTTTTTGTTTCAAATTTCAACTGAATATTAAGGAGGCCGCATACTTTTATATACAATAGAAAAATTAAGGTGTCAAGCCGTAGGGCAAGAGTAGTACAATATTTTTTATCTTAATGTACATTACTTTATATAGTTTCTGTTTCAAATTTTAAATGAATAATAAGGAGGCCATATGCTTTTATATGCAGTAAAAAAATTGGGGTGACAAGCCGTAGGGCAAGAGTAGTACATTATTTTTTATCTTTATGTACATTACTTTATATAGTTTCTGTTTCAAATTTTAACTGAACATTAAGGAGGCCAAATACTTTCATATACAGTAAAATAATTGGGGTGACAAGCCGTAGGGCAAATGTAGTACAGTATTATTTATCTTTATGTACATTACTTCATATAGTTTCTGTTTCAAATTTTAACTGAATATTATGGAGGCCATATACTTTTATATACAGTAAAAAAATTGGGGTGACAAGCCGTAGGGCAGGAGTAGTACATTATTTTTTATCTTTATGTACATTACTTTATATAGTTACTGTTTCAAATTTTAAATGAATATTAAGGAGGCTATATACTTTTATATAAAGTAAAAAAATTGGGGTGACAAGCCGTAGGGTAAGAGTAGTACATTATTTTTTATCTTTATGTACATTACTTTATATAGTTTCTGTTTCAAATTTTAACTGAACATTAAGAAGGCCATATACTTTTATATACAGTAAAAAAATTAGAGTGGCAAGCCGTAGGGCAAGAGTAGTACATTATTTTTTATCTTTATGTACATTACTTTATATAGTTTCTGTTTCAAATTTTAACTGAATATTAAGGAGGCCATATACTTATATATACAGTAAAAAAATTGGGGAAACAAGCCGTAGGGCAAGAGTAGTACATTATTTTTTATCTTTATGTACATTACTTAATATAGTTTGTTTCAAATTTTAACTGAATGTTAAGGAGGCCGTATACTTTTATATACAGTAAAAAAATTGAGGTGACAAGACGTAGGGCAAGAGTAGTACATTATTATTTATCTTTATGTACATTACTTTATATAGTTTTTGTTTCAAATTTCAACTGAATATTAAGGAGGCCGCATACTTTTATATACAATAGAAAAATTAAGGTGTCAAGCCGTAGGGCAAGAGTAGTACAATATTTTTTATCTTTATGTACATTACTTTATATAGTTTCTGTTTCAAATTTTAAATGAATAATAAGGAGGCCATATGCTTTTATATGCAGTAAAAAAATTGGGGTGACAAGCCGTAGGGCAAGAGTAGTACATTATTTTTTATCTTTATGTACATTACTTTATATAGTTTCTGTTTCAAATTTTAACTGAATATTTAGGAGGCCGTATACTTTTATATGCAGTAAAAAAATTGGGGTGACAACCCGTAGGGCAAGAGTAGTCCATTATTTTTTATCTTTATTTACATTACTTTATATAGTTTCTGTTTCAAATTTTAACTGAACATTAAGGAGACAAATACTTTCTGATACAGTAAAATAATTGGGGTGACAAGCCGTAGGGCAAATGTAGTACAGTATTATTTATCTTTATGTACATTACTTCATATAGTTTCTGTTTCAAATTTTAACTGAATATTAAGGAGGCCATATACTTTTATATACAGTAAAAAAATTGGGGTGACAAGCCGTAGGGCAAGAGTAGTACATTATTTTTTATCTTTATGTACATTACTTTATATAGTTTCTGTTTCAAATTTTACATGAATATTAAGGAGGCCATATACTTTTATATGCAGTAAAAAAATTGGGGTGATAAGCCGTAGAGCAAGAGTAGTACATCATTTTTTATCTTTATGTACATTACTTTATATAGTTTCTGTTTCAAATTTTCACTGAATATTAAGGAGGCCGTATACTTTTATATGCAGTAAAAAAATTGGGGTGACAAGCCGTAGGGCAAGAGTAGTCCATTATTTTTTATCTTTATTTACATTACTTTATATAGTTTCTGTTTCAAATTTTGAATGAACATTAAGGAGGCCATATACTTTCATATACAGTAAAATAATTGGGGTGACAAGCCGTAGGGCAAAAGTAGTACAGTATTATTTATCTTTATGTACATTACTTCATATAGTTTCTGTTTCAAATTTTAACTGAATATTAAGGAGGCCATATACTTTTATATACAGTAAAAAAATTGGGGTGACAAGCCGTAGGGCAAGAGTAGTACATTATTTTTTATCTTTATGTACATTACTTTATATAGTTTCTGTTTCAAATTTTAACTGAATATTAAGGAGGCCAAATACTTTTATATGCAGTTAAAAAATTGGGGTGACAAGCCGTAGGGCAAGAGTAGTCCATTATTTTTTATCTTTATTTACATTACTTTATATAGTTTCTGTTTCAAATTTCAACTGAACATTAAGGAGGCCATATACTTTCATATACAGTAAAATAATTGGGGTGACAAGCCGTAGGGCAAAAGTAGTACAGTATTATTTATCTTTATGTACATTACTTCATATAGTTTCTGTTTCAAATTTTAACTGAGTATTAAGGAGGCCATATACTTTTATATACAGTAAAAAAATTGGGGTGACAAGCCGTAGGGCAAGAGTAGTACATTATTTTTTTATCTTTTTGTACATTACTTTATATAGTTTCTGTTTCAAATTTAAACTGATTATTAAGGAGGACGTATACTTTTATACACATTAAAAAAAATTGGTGTGACAAGCCGTAGGGCAAGAGTAGTACATTATTTTTTATCTTTATGTACATTACTTTATATAGTTTCTGTTTTAAATTTTAACTGAATATTAAGGAGGCCGCATACTTTTATACACAGTAAAAAAATTGGGGTGACAGGCCGTAGGGCAAGATTGGTACATTATTTTTTATCTTAATGTACATTACTTTATATAGTTTCTGTTTCAAATTTAACTTATTATTAAGGAGGCCATATATTTTTATATAGAGTAAAAAAAATTGAGTGAAAAGCCGTAGGGCAAAAGTAGTACATTATTTTTTAACTTTATGTACAATACTTCATATAGTTTCTGTTTTAAATTTTAACTGAATGTTAAGGATGCCATATACTTTTATATATAGTAAAAAAAATTGGGTTGACAAGCCGTAGGGCAAGAGTAGTACATTATTTTTTATCTTTATGTACATTACTTTATATAGTTTCTGTTTCAAATTTTAAATGAATATTAAAGAGGCCGTATACTTTTATATACAGTAAAAAAATGGGGTGACACGCCGTAGAGCAAGAGTAGTACATTATTTTTTAACTTTATGTACATTACTTTATATAGTTTCTGTTTCAAATTTTAACTGAGTAATGAGGCCATATACTTTTATATACAGTAAAAAAAATTGGGGTAACAAGCCGTAGGGCAAGAGTAGTACATTATTTTTTATCTTTATGTACATTACTTTATATAGTTTCTGTTTCAAATTTTAAATGAATATTAAAAAGGCCGTATACTTTAATATACAGTAATAAAATTGGGGTGACAAGCCGTAGGACAAGAGTAGTCCATTATTTTTTATCTTTATGTACAATACTGTTGCGTCCCTCCGGTGCGAAGGACTAAGTAATAAGGACCTAGTGGCTCGAAGGACCAAACGTTCAAACCCTAAACCAGCGAATCCGGTCTAGAAGAACCAAAATGTTTTGATCCTGCTCGCAAGCCCAAATGCGATGTCTCTAGATTAGCGAATCCGGTGTAGAAGCATCAACAATGTGTTTGATGTTAAATTCAATGAATAAAACAAAACTATATGTAAACCAAATTAATTACAACCTTCGATAGCTGGTTCACATCACTGGACTTGGCCAATATACGGGATAATACTAATTTGTGAAATGTACTAATTAAAACGAACGAAGGACCAGATAGTTTTACGAACTAACAAACGTGCTAAATATAATTGCACCAAAATAACAAACAACTGAAATACAATTCTGAGAGATATGTGATAGCGTATTGAATATAAGTGACATAAACAATAATAAACCAAAGATAGAACAAATACGATATTTGTTGAATTAACTAAATCATTTCATAAGTGTATGAACAAACAAATGTAGTTAAACAATATTAAGAACTCTAAATAAACTTAATAACAACCAACTAGAATGCAAACTTGTTGCATTGAATATACCTAGTCGACAATAACAGCAGATGCGCTGTGAATGACGTCACTCAAACGAGAACGTGTGTAAACAGGTTTACAAAGAAATAATAATAATTTCACCCAAGGAAATATGAATCGAATCCCTAACAACACGAGTTCCGTGAGAAATCAAATTGTACAGTTCGATTTTACAATTGATTCCTGAGATGTGTCTATTAGCTGCGTAAATTGGCGCCGGAAAGTATTCGCGGACTATAAAGTACCAAATTAAATGAAACCCGAACGATACTCCTTGAATTAGTCGTGTTAGGCTAATCAAGCTACGCGTACGATAATTAAACAACCAATTACTTTACTGACCATATGAAAATCAGAAAGTTTTATGCAAAATGGTGGACAAACCACTCTCGCGGACGACGACGCGATACGTGTTTACCGTTTGCAAGCCAGAGACACTCTGAGTTCAGCGCAGTCGACCAACGCTGTAGCAGCTGCACTTGGCGTGGGGTTGCGCGCGCACTCGCGTGAAGCCAGATGCAATAATATTAATATTAATAATTAGTTTAAGATACTACAGCTATTTCAAACAATTCTAAAATTAAACTTAAACACGTAAAAATATATAACTAATTTTTCAAAGTAACAGAAACAGTTATTTCTATTTATTTATTGACTTATTTAAGTAGAGTCAGGGCGGGTTAACCGTTCTATTTCCATGTGCAGCGGGTTGCTACCTCAAGGGGTTGATAATTTCTAATTTCTCTCCTTTAAAACATATTAGTTTTAAACATACCGGCCAACTTAGGGTCTCCCTAAGAACAAACTTAGGCTGTTGGCAAAGGACACAGTTTTGCTATAGGGCGAGTGATTTCACCTTTAGCAGTTTTTAATACGGCAACTCTATTGATTCCATCTGATCCAGGAATCAATTTGATGACTCTAGCCAAACGCCATGCAGTAGGTGGCATTGGATGATCATTGATTAAGACAATAGTATCTATTGTCAATGGATCGGTATCCTCATTCCATTTGTACCGTTCTTGCAAGGTACGAAGATATGTTTGTTGCCAGCGTGTCCAAAATTGTTGTTGCAACTTGGACAACATTTCCCATGAGGACAAACGATTTGTGGGAGTCTCAGTGTGATCTAGAGACGGCAAAGTTACAGTGGGTTCTGTAACTAAGAAATGTCCTGGTGTTAAGGGTGTGGGATCGGAAGGATCCGATGACTTCGGGAACAGAGGCCTGGAATTTAGCATCGCCTCCACTTCCGTCAACAAGGTAGAGAACTCTTCGTAAGTCAGAAGCTTTTCTGTGAGTACTCGTGATAATAGTCTCTTTGTAGACTTTATTGCAGCCACCCAAAGTCCGCCGAAGTGTGGCGTGGACGGTGGATTGAAATGCCATGTGATCCCTTCTTGGTACACATGATTGGACACCTGAGTATTGAATTCCTCAGAGCTCAAGAATTTTTTTATTCAGAGAGCTTGCGATTTGCACCTATAAAATTCGTGCCACAATCGCTGTATAGGTTTGCAACACGACCTCGGCGTGCTACAAAGCGTCTTAGTGCTGCCAAAAAGGTGTCCGTGGACATATCTGTGACAAGTTCGATATGCACGGCTTTTGTGGCAAAACAAACAAATAGGCAAATATATGCCTTGTGTGAGGACGTGCCTCGTCTCCTGCTCCAGGAGATGTTATACGGTCCGGCGTAGTCTACTCCGGAATTAAGGAAGGGTTTGGCAATGTTAACCCTGTCCTTTGGTAATTGTCCCATGAGAGGGTAGTCGGATGTCGGTCGAAACCGAAAACAATGGACACAACCTTTCAGCCCAGAACGGATAGTTCGTCTGCTTGAAATGATCCAATATTGTTATCCTAATAGAGACTCTAGACCTTGCGCACCAACATGCATATGCTTATCATGAAAGTGTTTAATGAGGACCTTTGTAAATGGGTGTTGCGACGGCAACAGAATGGGGTGTTTCTGGGCGTATTCTAAATTAGCATGCTCCAGCCGGCCACCGACCCGAATTATTCCTTCAGTATCAATAAACGGGACTAACGACTTAATTGGGGATCGACAAACTTTCCCTCGTTGTAGTTGTGATAATTCATCCTGTAGTCCTTCTGATTGAGCCAACAGGACGACTTTGGCTTGTGCTCGGACAAGCTCTTCTGGTGAAAACACATCAGCACCTTTTCGTTTGCCTGAAGAGATGTCTCTCCACCGTAAACAATAAGCCATAGTTCGCACCATCCGATTATAGTTGGACATTGCATTGAAAAAACTGAACTGCTGTACTGTTTTCAATGTTAGGCTTTTGACAATCTCTGTCTGAGCAGAGTTCGTTTGATCTTCGTCAAGTTGAACCACTTCACTTTGTGGCCAACACGAGTAAGTTTGTTGTAACCACTCTGGTCCAATTTTCCAGAGAGTACATGTCTTGAAACTTAGAGGACTGAGACCTCTAGAACCTACGTCGGCCGCATTGTGTTCCGACGCTACATGACGCCAGTGTTCACTCGGAAAACTTGTTTGTATTTGCGCGACTCGATTACCCACAAATGTTTTCAGAGTGTGTGGTTCCTTGCGCAACCAGGCAAGAACTATCATAGAGTCCGAGAAGCAATGTACAGCCTCCGGTTGTTTTGGAATATTTTCGAGAATATTCTCGAGAAGTTTGGCGAGAAGATGCGCCGCACATAATTCCAAACGAGGTATAGTAATTTTTTCAAAGGCGCTACACGCGTCTTTGCACAGAGAAATTGCACCACTGGTTTATCGTTTGGATAACTTCTAACATAGACAACTGCACAGTAGCCTCGCTCGGAGGCATCCGCAAATCCGATAAGATCGAATTTAGAACCCAAACAGGCTAACCTTGGTATCGAATAGTTGGATATACAATCGATCTCTTTCAGAAACAAGTTCCACTCCGAGACAATATGAGCGGGAGGTTCTTCATCCCATTCTACCTTTGATTTCCAAAGCTCTTGCATGATGAGTTTAAGAAACATCACCAATGGGGACATAATGCCTAATGGATCATAGATCCTTGCAATGCAGGACAAAATGTTTCTTTTTGTGCATAAATCGTCGGGTTTTGAGACCGTATACTCGTAGCAGTCGGACTTGCAAACCCATTTGACACCTAACAATTTCACTGACTCGTCTTCAGTGAAGTGGACATCTTTCACTGCGCGTGCATTGTCTGGTAGTTCATCCAGTATTGTTTGAGAATTACTGGCCCATTTTCGGAGGCTGAATCCTCCCTTTTCGAATATATCCGTGAGTTCACGGCGCAGTGTCAGTGCTGACTGAATATCTTCAGCTCCAGTCACAACATCGTCCATATAGACATTATTTTGCAGGACTTTAGCTGCTAAGGGATATTGATTCCCTTCGTCTTGAGCCAACTGCTCAACTGTACGCAACGCTAAGAACGGCGAACAATTCAAACCAAAGCAGATAGTGTTGAATTGGTACACAATAGGATGTGTGGCATCCGCTGGTTTCCAAATGAACCTTAGAAATCGTTGATGCTCGCGTACAACTCTAATTTGTAGGAACATCTGTTTTAAGTCTCCCGTAATTAAAATAGGATAAAATCTATTTCGCAAATGAAGAGTGAAGATACTCTTCTGTAGTACCGGACCAGGATACAAGTAGTCATTAATCGACTTTCCATTAGACGATGGCTTTGAAGCATTGAACACAATGCGTACCGGTGTCGTCGCACTATCAGGTTTAACCACTGCATGGTGTGGAATATAGTACGAATCCTGATCATTCAAATTGGGTTGCACATCAAGTCTCGTGACGTAACCCTTTTGCAAATATTCTTCGAATATTGCATCATAAGCCTTGAGTAACTCTGGGTTTTTACTCAAGCGAGTCAGCTGTGCGTGACAAATGGACAAAGCTTTCTTATATGAATTGCCTAGTACTGGTGGGTACTGTTTAAAAGGTAAAGAAACCGTGTATTTTCCCTCGGAGTCTCTTTGGGTAGTATTGACAAAATGGTCCTCCACCATTTTATCCTCCGGTTTAGTGACAACCGATGAAGTTGGAACGTTTTCCAATTCCCAAAATTTAGACAATAGTTCGTGGGTATCTTCTTCTGTGTATGTATGATACGACACCACAGCATTGCTTGTTTGCTTGCTGGTATATTCTCCCATACCCACCCAACCAAAGATTGTTTTGATGGCGGTGAGTGTGCCATCGACTCCTTTCTTAACTCCGTTACGAATGACCTGACCCCAAATGTCAGCTCCTAACAGCATGTCTATTCGTTGAGATTTATAGCATTCGGGACCCGAAAGTTGGATATTCCCAAATTGTTTAAAGGTATCCCGAGATATTGGATAATCTGGGATTCTGCCTGTAATGTTGTCGATTACAACGCAACTCAAATCGAGAACTGGAGTTTCTCTACGACATGGTTTGATTTTGGTATTTATAATACCACTAGTGTCCTGGACGTGGGTGTCACTGATTGACATAATCTTTGTTTGACACGCTTCAATAGACAGATTTAAATTGTGGACACAACGACTTGTGATGTAGGATTTCTGCGATCCTGTATCCAATAAGGCACGTACAACATGTACCTTTCCTGCACTGTCAAATATATGTAGCTTTGCAGTGGGTAGTAATACCGAAGTATGTTTTCTGTGTTGACTTAGTGAATAAGTCCTAGCAGACATTGACGTAGTAGTTTCAGAATTACTACTACTGGCTTGAGAGTTTGCATCACTCTTGGGTGATGACGGACGATTGTTTTGCTCAGATTGTTTATCACGCTTGGGTGATAACGACTTGTTCGACCTTTCACCAAAATGCAGCAGCGTATGGTGAGTTTTGTTACACGTTCTGCATGTGGCTGTGCTAGGACAGTTCGGGCGTATGTGACCCATTCTAAGACAGTTGATGCACAACTTGTGTTTGATTGCAGCATCATGTCTTCCTTTAGGATTAAGAGCTATAAACCCTTCACACTTACTGATGTAGTGAGATTTTCTGCAATACGGACAATTCGTATTAGTTACCAATGTCATCGCTCGGGATGCTGGCTTGTGCTTTTTGATTGGCTCGTGAGTTTTGACAGGTTTGTCTGGTTCGACCTCTAAGCTTGAAACTTGCTTAGCCAAGAACGCAATTAACTCTATATGAGTGGGCTTGGAGTCAGAATCCAATGTTAGTTCCCACTGTCGTCTAGTAGACGAATCTAGCTTACGACAAATCATGTTTTCCAAAATGACCCCACATGAGTCAACATCAACCTATAAATTTTTCAGAGCAGCGATGTTTTCGCGTGCTGTGTTCAACAACGATTTTAGTGTAGGAGCGTCTGCCTGCTTGACCTTTTGCACATCTTGGAGTGCATTCAGATGTACCGACCTCAACAACCTAGGACGATAATATTCATCTGTGATGGCGTTCCATGCAATATCAAAACTATCAACTTTGACGGGGATGTTTGTAATAAGCCTAGCGGCTTCCCCTTTTAAAGATAACTTGAGATATTGAAGTCGTTCAATATCTGACAAACTGTCCCGATTTATCACCAACTGTGTGAATAAATCGTAAAAGTTGTTTTCTCCCCATCGAATGTTGGGAGATTCAATTTAGGCAAGCTGGGTTGCATATATCGCAAAGATTGTGCTGATTGAATCGAATGTGATTCTGATTTAGCTCTGTCGGACCCTGCCTGTGATCCGGTGTCTTTATTGGACATAAGCTTGTAATTGACACGTATGTCGCAAATGAGTTCGTTTATTTCATTAAACAACTTCGTAACTCGGGAAATTTCTGCCAACATATCCTCGTCGGGATTTTTAGTTTGTTCTAACTTTGAAGAATATTCACAATAAGTACGATTGAATTCTTGTTCCCAAGCTGCGAGAGACGGAAAAGTTACTTCAAATTTCACTTTACTTTTTTCATCAGTCTCTGAAGAATAGACTGATAGACGACGAATATGTTCTGTCACAATCTCTAATTGTTCGAGTAGT
Organism: Harpalus rubripes; assembly: GCA_963082715.1. Taxonomy (NCBI): domain Eukaryota; kingdom Metazoa; phylum Arthropoda; class Insecta; order Coleoptera; family Carabidae; genus Harpalus; species Harpalus rubripes. The sequence continues at coordinate 39,603,340 of OY720453.1, forward strand.
AGTTTAGCCATTTTACAGTGTGTTATTAAATGCAATTACTAATATCAAAGTAACTAGAAACAATAATTATCTCCAAATACCGCCAAATCCGGCTCGACGAAGCAAATGTAACTAGAAACAATAATTATCTCCAAATACCGCCAAATCCGGCTCGAAGGACCAAATGTTGCGTCCCTCCGGTGCAAAGGACTAAGTAATAAGTAATAACTGAAATACAATTCTGAGAGATATGTGATAGCGTATTGAATATAAGTGACATAAACAATAATAAACCAAAGATAGAACAAATACGATATTTGTTGAATTAACTAAATCATTTCATAAGTGTATGAACAAACAAATGTAGTTAAACAATATTAAGAACTCTAAATGAACTTATTAACAACCAACTAGAATGCAAACTTGTTGCATTGAATGTACCTAGTCGACAATAACAGCAGATGCGCTGTGAATGACGTCACTCAAACGAGAACGTGTGTAAACAGGTTTACAAAGAAATAATAATAATTTCACCCAAGGAAATATGAATCAAATCCCTAACAACACGAGTTCCGTGAGAAATCAAATTGTACAGTTCGATTTTACAATTGATTCCTGAGATGTGTCTATTAGCTGCGTAAATTGGCGCCGGAAAGTATTCGCGGACTATAAAGTACCAAATTAAATGAAACCCGAACGATACTCCTTGAATTAGTCGTGTTAGGCTAATCAAGCTACGCGTACGATAATTAAACAACCAATTACTTTACTGACCATATGAAAATCAGAAAGTTTTATGCAAAATGGTGGACAAACCACTCTCGCGGACGACGACGCGATACGTGTTTACCGTTTGCAAGCCAGAGACACTCTGAGTTCAGCGCAGTCGACCAACGCTGTAGCAGCTGCACTTGGCGTGGGGTTGCGCGCGCACTCGCGTGAAGCCAGATGCAATAATATTAATATTAATAATTAGTTTAAGATACTACAGCTATTTCAAACAATTCTAAAATTAAACTTAAAAACGTAAAAATATATAACTAATTTTTCAAAGTAACAGAAACAGTTATTTCTATTTATTTATTGACTTATTTAAGTAGAGTCAGGGCGGGTTAACCGTTCTATTCCCATGTGCAGCGGGTTGCTACCTCAAGGGGTTGATAATTTCTAATTTCTCTCATTTAAAACATATTAGTTTTAAACAATTACTTAATATAGTGTCTGTTTCAAATTTTAACTGAAAGTTAAGAAGGCCGTATACTTTTATAAACAGTAAAAAAATTGGGGTGACAAGCCGTAGGGCAAGAGTAGTACATTATTTTTTATCTTTATGTACATTACATTATATAGTTTTTGTTTCAAATTTCAACTGAATATTAAGGAGGCCGTATACTTTTATATACAGTAAAAAAATTGGGGTGTCAAGCCGTAGGGCAAGAGTAGTACAATATTTTTTATCTTTATGTACATTACTTTATATAGTTTCTGTTTCAAATTTTAAATGAATATTAAGGAGGCCATATAATTTTATATGCAGTCAAAAAAATTGGGGTGACAAGCCGTAGGGCAAGAGTAGTACATTATTTTTTATCTTTATATACATTACTTTATATAGTTTCTGTTTCAAATTTTAACTGAATATTAAGGAGGCCGTATACTTTTATATGCAGTAAAAAAATTGGGGTGACAAGCCATAGGGCAAGAGTAGTCCATTATTTTTTATCTTTATTTACATTACTTTATATAGTTTCTGTTTCAAATTTTAACTGAACATTAAGGAGGCCATATACTTTCATATACAGTAAAATAATTGGGGTGACAAGCCGTAGGGCAAAAGTAGTACAGTATTATTTATCTTTATGTACATTACTTCATATAGTTTCTGTTTCAAATTTTAACTGAATATTAAGGAGGCCATATACTTTCATATACAGTAAAAAAATTGGGGTGACAAGCCGTAGGGAAAGAGAAGTACATTATTTTTTATCTTTATGTACATTACTTTATATAGTTTCTGTTTCAAATTTAAACTGGTTATTAAGGAGGACGTATACTTTTATACACATTAAAAAAAATTGGTAAGACAAGCCGTAGGGCAAGAGTAGTACATTATTTTTTATCTTTATGTACATTACTTTATATAGTTTTTGTTTTAAATTTTAACTGAATATTAAGGAGGCCGTATACTTTTATATACAGTAAAAAAATTGGGGTGACAGGCCGTAGGGCAAGATTGGTACATTATTTTTTATCTTTATGTTCATTACTTTATATAGTTTCTGTTTCAAATTTTAACTGAATATTAAGGAAGCCGTATACTTTTATATGCAGTAAAAAAATTAGAGTGACAAGCCGTAGGGCAAGAGTAGTCCATTATTTTTTATCTTTATTTACATTACTTTATATAGTTTCTGTTGCAAATTTTAAAAGAACATTAAAGAGGCCATATACAGTAAAATAATTGGGGTGACAAGCCGTAGGGCAACAGTAGTATAGTATTATTTATCATTATGTACATTACTTTATATAGTAATTGTTTCAAATTTTAACTGAATATTAAGGAGGCCGTATACTTTTATATACAGTAAAAAAATTGGGGTGACAAGCCGTAGGGCAAGAGTAGTACATTATTTTTTATCTTTATGTACATTACTTCATATAGTTTCTGTTTCAAATTTAACTTATTATTAAGGAGGCCATATACTTTTATATACAGTAAAAAAATTGGAGTGAAAAGCCGTAGGGCAAGAGTAGTACATTATTTTTTATCTTTATGTACATTACTCTATATAGTTTCTGTTTTAAATTTTAACTGAATATTAAGGAGGCCGTATACTTTTATATACAGTAAAAAAATTGGGGTGACTAGCCGTAGGGCAAGAGTAGTACATAATTTTTTATCTTTATTTACATTACTTTATATAGTTTTTGTTTCAAATTTTAACTGAATATTAAGCAGGCCATATACTTTTATATACAGTAAAAAAATTGGGGTGACAAGCCGTAGGGCAAGAGTAGTACATTATTTTTTATCTTTATGTACATTACTTTATATAGTTTCTGTTTCAAATTTTAACTGAATATTAAGAAGGCCGTATACTTTTATATGCAGTAAAAAAATTGGGGTGACAAGCCGTAGGGCAAGAGTAGTCCATTATTTTTTAACTTTAATTACATTACTTTATATAGTTTCTGTTTCAAATTTTAAATGAACATTAAGGAGTCCATATACTTTCATATACAGTAAAATAATTGGGCTGACAAGCCGTAGGGCAAAAGTAGTACAGTATTATTTATCTTTATGTACATTACTTTATATAGTTTTTGTTTCAAATTTGAACTGAATATTAAGTAGGCCATATACTTTTATATACAGTAAAAAAATTGGAGTGACAAGCCGTAAGGCAAGAGTAGTACATTATTTTTAACTTTATGTACATTACTTTATATAGTTTCTGTTTCAAATTTCAACTGAATATTAAGGAGGCTGTATACTTTTATATACAGTAAAAAAATTGGGGTGTCAAGCCGTAGGGTAAGAGTAGTACAATATTTTTTATCTTTATGTAAATTACTTTATATAATTTCTGTTTCAAATTTTAAATGAATGTTAAGGAGGCCATATACTTTTATATGCAGTAAAAAAATTGGGGTGACAAGCCGTAAGGCAAGAGTAGTACATTATTTTTTATCTTTATGTACATTACTTTATATAATTTCAGTTTCAAATTTTAACTGAATATTATGGAGGTCGTATACTTTTATATGCAGTAAAAAAAAATCTGATGTGGCCAGCACATTACCTTCCGTCAGTTCTATGTATTTTGTACGAATTTCATACGGAAAGTTCCTTGTTAAATTAAATACATTTTCTATTTCTTGTACATTACCTTCCGGCAGTTGCATGTATTTTATGCAAATTTCATACAGAAAATTTTTATTTTGTGACGTTTTCTATATACAGTGTAATGTATCTGCAGAAATAAAAGATTTATTATTATTATTATTATTATTATTATTATTATTTCTTGTACATTACCTTAAAGCAGTTGTATGTATTTTATACAAATTTCATACAGAAAGCAAAAAATCCTATATTTCCACTAAAATTATAAGACAGACACACTATGTCAATTTCACTTGACACTGACATCTTTCAATCAGAATTTTCTTAATATAGTAGCTGTTTCCACAGCTATGGCTACTGTATGAAATTTAATTTCTTTATAATTTTTTAACTCTATATCTATTTAATATTAAGTATAAAATGCAGTCAAATCGTATAGAGAATAAAATATTCTTTTATATTTATAATCACATCAAATGTGAAAAAATTATATTTAACATAGTTTTTTCAAGAAAAACTGTTAAAATCTTCAAATGATGGTACTTCCGGTTGTCCAATTCTAACCAAAATCTAATCAGCTCTTCACATGGATGTAACGAAGAGAAATACGAAAGAATTATAATTTTGGAATTGTAGTATGGAAGTTATCGTAGACGAAAATTTTGTTACATACACACACACGGACACACATACATACACACACACACACACACACACACACATACAGACATCATCGTAAAAATAGTAAAATCGTATTGTACTGACCCTAAAACGTGCTTATTCATTAAAAACTCACCACCGAATTTTTTGACCAAAGACAATACCTTCCTTACCTAAAGGTGACGGAAGGTAAAAATGGGGTGACAAGCCGTAGGGCTAGAGTAGTACATTATTTTTTATCTTTGTATACATTACTTTATATAGTTTCTGTTTCAAATTTAAACTGAATATTAAGGAGGACGTATTCTTTTATACACAGTAAAAGAAATTGGTGTGACAAGCCGTAGGGCAAGGGTAGTACATTATTTTTTATCTTTATGTACATTACTTTATATAGTTTCTGTTTTAAATTTTAACTGAATATTAAGGAGGCCGTATACTTTTATATACAGTAAAAAAATTGGGGTGACAGGCCGTAAAGTAAGATTGGTACATTATTTTTTATCTTTATGTACATTACTTTATATAGTTTCTGTTTCAAATTTAACGTATTATTAAGGAGGCCATATACTTTTATATACAGTAAAAAAATTGAAGTGACAAGCCGTAGGGCAAGAGTAGTACATTATTTTTTATCTTTATGGACATTACTTTATATAGTTTTAAATTTTAACTGAATATTAAGGAGGCCGTATACTTTTATATACAGTAAAAAAATTGGGGTGACAAGCCGTAGGGCAAGAGTAGTACATTATTTTTTATCTTTATTTACATTACTTTATATAGTTTCTGTTTCAAATTTTAACTGAACATTAAGAAAGCCATATACTTTTATATACAGTAAAAAAATTGGGGTGACAGGCCGTAGGGCAAGATTGGTACATTATTTTTTATCTATATGTACATTACTTTATCTAGTTTCAGTTTCAAATTTAACTTATTATTAAGGAGGCCATATACTTTTATATACAGTAAAAAAATTGGGATGAAAAGCCGTAGGGCAAGAGTAGTACATTATTTTTTATCTTTATGTACATTACTTTATATAGTTTTTGTTTTAAATTTTAACTGAATATTAAGGAGGCCGTATACTTTTATATACAGTAAAAAATTTGGAGTGACAAGCCGTAGGGCAAGAGTGGTACAATATTATTTATCTTTATTTACATTACTTTATATAGTTTCTGTTTCAAATTTTAACTGATTATTACGGAGGCCGTATACTTTTATATACAGTAAAAAGATTGGGGTGACAAGCCGTAGGGCAAGAGTAGTACATTATTTTTTATTTTCATGTACATTACTTTACATAATTTCTGTTTCAAATTTTAACTGAATATTAAGCAGGCCATATACTTTTATATACAGTAAAAAAATTGGGGTGACAAGCCGTAGGGCAAGAGTAGTACAATATTTTTTATTTTCATGTACATTACTTTATATAGTTTTTGTTTCAAATTTGAACTGAATATTAAGTAGGCCATATACTTTTATGTGAATTAAAAAAATTGGGGTGACAAGCCGTAGGGCAAGAGTAGTACATTATTTTTTATCTTTATGTACATTACTTTATATAGTTTCTGTTTCAAATTTTAACTGAATATTACGGAGGCCGTATATTTTTATATGCAGTAAAAAAATTGGGGTGACAAGCCGTAGGGCAAGAGTAGTTCATTATTTTTTATCTTTATTTACATTACTTTATATAGTTTCTGTTTCAAATTTTAAATGAACATTAAGGAGGACATATACTTTCATATACAGTAAAATAATTGGGGTGACAAGCCATAGGGCAAAAGTAGTACAGTATTATTTATCTTTATGTACATTACTTTATATAGTTTTTGTTTCAAATTTGAACTGAATATTAAGTGGGTCATATACTTTTATACACAGTAAAAAAATTGGTGTGACAAGCCGTAGGGCAAGAGTAGTACATTATTTTTTATCTTTATGTACATTACTTTATATAGTTTCTGTTTCAAATTTCAACTGAATATTAAGGAGGCCGTATACTTTTATATACAGTAAAAAAATTAGGGTGACAAGCCGTAGGGCAAGAGTAGTACATTATTTTTTATCTTTATGTACATTACTTTATATAGTTTCTGATTCAAATTTTAACTGAATATTAAGGAGGCCGTATACTTTTATATGCAGTAAAAAAATGGGGTGACAAGCCGTAGGGCAAGAGTAGTCCATTGTTTTTTATCTTTATTTACATTATTATATATAGTTTCTGTTTCAAATTTTAAATGAACATTAAAGAGGCCATATACTTTTATATACAGTAAAATAATTAAGGTGACAAGCCTTAGGGCAAAAGTAGTACAGTATTATTTATCTTTATGTAAATTACTTTATATAGTTTCTGTTTCATATTTTAACTGAACATTAAGGAGGCGGTATACTTTTATAGACAGTAAAAAAATTGGGGTGACAAGCCGTAGGGCAAGAGTAGTACATTATTTTTTATCTTTATGTAAATTACTTTATATAGTTTCTGTTTCAAATTTTAACTGAATATTAAGGAGGCCGTATACTTTTATATACAGTAAAAAAATTGGGGTGACAGGCCGTAAAGCAAGATTGGTACATTATTTTTTATCTTTATGTACATTACTTTATATAGTTTCTGTTTCAAATTTTAACTGAATATTAAAGAGGCCATATACTTTTATATACAGTAAAAAAATTGGGGTGACAAGCCGTAGGTCAAGAGTAGTACATTATTTTTTATCTTTATGGACATTACTTTATATAGTTTTAAATTTTAATTGAATATTAAGGAGGCCGTATACTTTTATATACAGTAAAAAAATTGGGGTGACAAGCCGTAGGGCAAGAGTAGTACATTATTTTTTAACTTTATTTACATTACTTTATAAAGTTTCTGTTTCAAATTTTAACTGAACATTAAGAAAGCCATATACTTTTATATACAGTAAAAAAATTGGGGTGACAAGCCGTAGGGCAAGAGTAGTACATTATTTTTTATCTTTATGTAAATTACTTTATATAGTTTCTGTTTCAAATTTTAACTGAATATTAAGGAGGCCGTATACTTTTATATACAGTAAAAAAATTGGGGTGACAGGCCGTAGGGCAAGAGTAGTACATTATTTTTTATCTTTATGTACATAACTTTATATAGTTTCTGTTTCAAATTTTAACTGAATAAAGAGGCCATATACTTTTATATACAGTAAAAGAATTGGGGTGTCAAGCCGTAGCGCAAGAGTAGTACAATATTTTTTATCTTTATGTACATTACTTCATATATTTTCTGTTTCAAATTTTAAATGAATATTAAGGAGGCCATATACTTTTATATGCAGTAAAAAAATTAGTGTGACAAGCCGTAGGGCAAAGAGTAGTCCAATGTTTTTTATCTTTATTTACATTATTTTATATAGTTTCAGTTTCAAATTTTAAATGAACATTAAGGAGGCCATATACTTTCATATACAGTAAAATAATTGGGGTGACAAGCCGTAGGGCAAAAGTAGTACAGTATTTTTTATCTTTATGTACATTACTTTATACAGTTTCTGTTTCAAATTTTAACTGAATATTAAGGAGGCCATATACTTTTATATACAGTAAAAAATTTGGGGTGACAAGCCGTAGGGCAAGAGTAGTACATTATTTTTTATCTTTATATACATTACTTTATATAGTTTTTGTTTCAAATTTAAACTGAATATTAAGGAGGACGAATTCTTTTATACACAGTAAAAAAAATTGGTGTGCCAAGCCGTAGGGCAAGGGTAGTACATTATTTTTTATCTTTATGTACATTACTTTATATAGTTTCTGTTTCAAATTTTAACTGAATATTAAGGAGGCCGTATACTTTTTTATACAGTAAAAAAATTGGGGTGACAGGCCGTAAAGCAAGATTGGTACATTATTTTTTATCTTTATGTACATTACTTTATATAGTTTCTGTTTCAAATTTTAACTGAATATTAAGGAGGCCGTATATTTTATATACAGTAAAAAAATTGGGGTGACAAGCCGTAGGGCAAGAGTAGTACATTATTTTTTATCTTTATGTACATTACTTTATATAGTTTTTGTTTTAAATTTTAACTGAATATTAAGGAGGCCGTATACTTTTATATACAGTAAAAAAATTAGGGTGACAAGCCGTAGGTCAAGAGTAGTACATTATTTTTTATCTTTATTTACATTACTTTATATAGTTTCTGTTTTAAATTTTAACTGAACATTAAGAAGGCCATATACTTTTTTTATACAGTAAAAAAATTGGGGTGACAAGCCGTAGGGCAAGAGTAGTACATTATTTTTTATCTTTATGTACATTACTTTATATAGTTTCTGTTTCAAATTTTAACTGAATAATGAGGCTATATACTTTTATATACAGTAAAAAAATTGGTGTAACAAGCCGTAGGGCAAGAGTAGTACATTATTTATTATCTTTATGTACATTACTTTATATAGATTCTGTTTCAAATTTTAACTGAACATTAAGGAGGCCATATACTTTTATATACAGTAAAAAAATTGGGGTGAAAAGCCGTAGGGCAAGAGTAGTACATTATTTTTTATTTTCATGTACATTACTTTATATAGTTTCTGTTTCAAATTTTAACAGAATATTAAGTAGGCCATATACTTTTATATACAGTAAAAAAATTTGGGTGACAAGCCGTAGGGCAAGAGTAGTACATAATTTTTTATCTTTATGTACATTACTTTATATAGTTTCTGTTTCAAATTTTAACTGAATATTAAGGAGGCTGTATATTTTATATAAAGTAAAAAAATTGGGGTGACAAGCCGTAGGGCAAGAGTAGTACATTATTTTTTATCTTTATGTACATAACTTTATATAGTTTCTGTTTCAAATTTTAACTGAATAATGAGGCCATATACTTTTATATACAGTAAAAAAAATTGGGGTAACAAGCCGTAGGGCAAGAGTAGTACATTATTTTTTATCTTTATGTACATTACTTTATATAGTTTCTGTTTCAAATTTTAACTGAATATTAAGGAGACCATATACTTTTATTCACAGTAAAAAAATTGGGGTGACAAGCCGTAGGGCAAGAGTAGTACATTATTTTTTTATCTTTATGTACATTACTTTATATAGTTTCTGTTTCAAATTTTAACTGAATATTAAGGAGGCCGTATATTTTATATACAGTAAAAAAATTGGGGTGACAAGCCGTAGGGCAAGAGTAGTACATTATTTTTTATCTTTATGTACATTACTTTATATAGTTTTTGTTTTAAATTTTAACTGAATATTAAGGAGGCCGTATACTTTTATATACAGTAAAAAAATTAGGGTGACAAGCCGTAGGTCAAGAGTAGTACATTATTTTTTATCTTTATTTACATTACTTGATATAGTTTCTGTTTTAAATTTTAACTGAACATTAAGAAGGCCATATACTTTTTTTATACAGTAAAAAAATTGGGGTGACAAGCCGTAGGGCAAGAGTAGTACATTATTTTTTATCTTTATGTACATTACTTTATATAGTTTCTGTTTCAAATTTTAACTGAATAATGAGGCTATATACTTTTATATACAGTAAAAAAATTGGTGTAACAAGCCGTAGGGCAAGAGTAGTACATTATTTATTATCTTTATGTACCTTACTTTATATAGATTCTGTTTTAAATTTTAACTGAACATTAAGGAGGCCATATACTTTTATATACAGTAAAAAAATTGGGGTGAAAAGCCGTAGGGCAAGAGTAGTACATTATTTTTTATTTTCATGTACATTACTTTATATAGTTTCTGTTTCAAATTTCAACAGAATATTAAGTAGGCCATATACTTTTATATACAGTAAAAAAATTTGGGTGACAAGCCGTAGGGCAAGAGTAGTACATAATTTTTTATCTTTATGTACATTACTTTATATAGTTTCTGTTTCAAATTTTAACTGAATATTAAGGAGGCTGTATATTTTATATAAAGTAAAAAAATTGGGGTGACAAGCCGTAGGGCAAGAGTAGTAAATTATTTTTTATCTTTATGTACATAACTTTATATAGTTTCTGTTTCAAGTTTTAACTGAATAATGAGGCCATATACTTTTATATACAGTAAAAAAAATTAGGGTAACAAGCCGTAGGGCAAGAGTAGTACATTATTTTTTATCTTTATGTACATTACTTTATATAGTTTCTGTTTCAAATTTTAACTGAATATTAAGGAGACCATATACTTTTATATACAGTAAAAAAATTGGGGTGACAAGCCGTAGGGCAAGAGTAGTACATTATTTTTTTATCTTTATGTACATTACTTTATATAGTTTATGTTTCAAATTTTAACTGAATATTAAGGAGGCCATATACTTTTCTATACAGTAAAAAAATTGGGGTGTCAAGCCGTAGCGCAAGAGTAGTACAATATTTTTTATCTTTATGTACATTACTTTATATAGTTTATGTTTCAAATTTTAAATGAATATTAAGGAGGCCATATACTTTTATATGCAGTAAAAAAATTGGGGTGACAAGCCGTAGGGCAAGAGTAGTACATTATTTTTTATCTTTATGTACATTACTTTATATAGTTTCTGTTTCAAATTTTAGATGAATAATAAGGAGGTCATATACTTTTATATGCAGCAAAAAAAATTGGGGTGACAAGCCGTAGGGCAAGAGTAGTCCATTATTTTTTATTTTTATTTACATTACTTTATATAGTTTCTGTTTTAAATTTTAACTGAACATTAAGGAGGCCATATACTTTCATATACAGTAAAATAATTGGGGTGGCAAGCCGTAGGGCAAAAGTAGTACAGTATTATTTATCTTTATGTACATTACTTCATATAGTTTCAGTTTCAAATTTTAGCTGAATATTAAGGAGGCCATATACTTTTATGTACAGTAAAAAAATTGGGGTGACAAGCCGTAGGGCAAGAGTAGTACATTATTTTTTATCTTTATGTACATTACTTTATATAGTTTCTGTTTCAAATTTTAGATGCATATTAAGGAGGTCATATACTTTTATATGCAGTAAAAAAAATTGGGGTGACAAGCCGTAGGGCAAGAGTAGTCCATTATTTTTTATCTTTATTTACATTACTTTATATAGTTTCTGTTTCAAATTTTAACTGAACATTAAGGAGGCCATATACTTTCATATACAGTAAAATAATTGGGGTGACAAGCCGTAGGGCAAAAGTAGTACAGTATTATTTATCTTTATGTACATTACTTCATATAGTTTCAGTTTCAAATTTTAACTGAATATTAAAGAGGCCATATACTTTTATATACAGTAAAAAAATTGGGGTGACAAGCCGTAGGGCAAGAGTAGTACATTATTTTTTATCTTTATGTACATTACTTTATATAGTTTCTGTTTCAAATTTAAACTAAATATTAAGGAGGACGTATACTTTTATACACAGTAAAAAAAATTGTTGTGACAAGCCGTAGGGCAAGAGTAGTAAATTATTTTTTATCTTTATGTACATTATTTTATATAGTTTCTGTTTCAAATTTTAACTGAATATTAAGGAGGCCGTATACTTTTATATACAGTAAAAAAATTGGGGTGAAAAGCCGAAGGGCAAGAGTAGTATATAATTTTTTATCTTTATGTACATTACTTTATATAGTTTCTGTTTTAAATTTTAACTGAATATTAAGGAGGCCGTATACTTTTATATACAGTAAAAGATTGGGGTGACAAGCCGTAGGGCAAGAGTAGTACATTATTTTTTATCTTTATGTACATTACTTTATATAGTTTCTGTTTCAAATTTTAACTGAATAATGAGGCTATATACTTTTATATAAAGTAAAAAAATTGGTGTAACAAGCCGTAGGGCAAGAGTAGTACATTATTTATTATCTTTATGTACATTACTTTATATAGATTCTGTTTCAAATTTTAACTGAACATTAAGGAGGCCATATACTTTTATATACAGTAAAAAAATTGGGGTGAAAAGCCGTAGGGCAAGAGTAGTACATTATTTTTTATCTTCATGTACATTACTTTATATAGTTTCTGTTTCAAATGTTAACAGAATATTAAGTAGGCCATATACTTTTATATACAGTAAAAAAATTTGGGTGACAAGCCGTAGGGCAAGAGTAGTACATAATTTTTTATCTTTATGTACATTACTTTATATAGTTTCTGTTTTAAATTTTAACTGAATATTAAGGAGGCCGTATACTTTTATATGCAATGAAAAAATTGTGGTGACAAGCTGTAGGACAAGAGTAGTCAATTATTTTTTATCTTTATTTACATTACTTTATATAGATTCTGTTTTAAATTTTATCTGAACATTAAGGAGGCCATATACTTTTATATACATTAAAAAAATTGGGGTGACAAGCCGTAGGGCAAGAGACGTACATTATTATTTATCTTTATTTACATTACTTTATATAGTTTCTGTTTTAAATTTTAACTGAATAATAAGGAGGCCGTATACTTTTATATACAGTAAAAAAATTGGGGTGAGAAGCCATAGGGCAAGAGTAGTACATTATTTTTTATCTTTACGTACACTACTCTATATAGTTTCTGTTTTAAATTTTAACTGAACATTAAGGAGGCCATATACTTTTATATACAGTAAAAAAATTGGGGTGAAAAGCCGTAGGGCAAGAGTAGTACATTATTTTTTATCTTCATGTACATTACTTTATATAGTTTCTGTTTCAAATGTTAACAGAATATTAAGTAGGCCATATACTTTTATATACAGTAAAAAAATTTGGGTGACAAGCCGTAGGGCAAGAGTAGTACATAATTTTTTATCTTTATGTACATTACTTTATATAGTTTCTGTTTTAAATTTTAACTGAATATTAAGGAGGCCGTATACTTTTATATGCAATGAAAAAATTGTGGTGACAAGCTGTAGGACAAGAGTAGTCAATTATTTTTTATCTTTATTTACATTACTTTATATAGATTCTGTTTTAAATTTTATCTGAACATTAAGGAGGCCATACACTTTTATATACATTAAAAAAATTGGGGTGACAAGCCGTAGGGCAAGAGACGTACATTATTATTTATCTTTATTTACATTACTTTATATAGTTTCTGTTTTAAATTTTAACTGAATAATAAGGAGGCCGTATACTTTTATATACAGTAAAAAAATTGGGGTGAGAAGCCATAGGGCAAGAGTAGTACATTATTTTTTATCTTTACGTACACTACTCTATATAGTTTCTGTTTTAAATTTTAAATCAATATTAAGGAGGCCATATACTTTTATATGCAGTAAAAAAATTGGGGTGACAAGACGTAGGGCAAGAGTAGTACATTATTATTTATCTTTATGTACATTACTTAATATAGTTTCTGTTTTAAATTTTAACTGAATATTAAGGAGGCCGTATACTTTTATATGCAATGAAAAAATTGTGGTGACAAGCTGTAGAGAAAGAGTAGTCCATTATTTTTATCTTTATTTACATTACTTTATATAGTTTCTGTTTCAAATTTTAACTGAATATTATGCAGGCCATATACTTTTATATACAGTAAAAAAATTGGGTGACAAGCCGTAGGGCAAGAGTAGTACATAATTTTTTATCTTTACGTACATTACTTTATTTAGTTTTTGTTTCAAATTTTAACTGAATATGAAGGAGGCCTTATACTTTTATATACAGTAAAAAAAGTAGGGTGACAAGCCGTAGGGCAAGAGTAGTACATTATTTTTTATCTTTATTTACATTACTTTATATAGTTTGTGTTTCAAATTTTAACTAAATGTTAAGGAGGCCATATACTTTTATATACATTAAAAAAATTGGGGTGACAAGCCGTAGGGCAAGAGAAGTCCATTATTTTTTATCTTTATTTACATTACTTTATATAGATTCTGTTTCAAATTTTAAATGAATATTAAGGAGGCCATATACTTTTATATGCAGTAAAAAAATTGGGGTGACAAGACGTAGGGCAAGAGTAGTACATTATTATTTATCTTTATGTACATTACTTTATATAGTTTCTGTTTTAAATTTTAACTGAATATTAAGGAGGCCGTATACTTTTATATGCAGTAAAAAAATTGTGGTGACAAGCCGCAGAGCAAGAGTAGTCCATTATTTTTATCTTTATTTACATTACTTTATATAGTTTCTGTTTCAAATTTTAACTGAATATTAAGCAGGCCATATACTTTTATATACAGTAAAAAAATTGGGTGACAAGCCGTAGGGCAAGAGTAGTACATTATTTTTTACCTTTACGTACATTACTTTATTTAGTTTTTGTTTAAAATTTTAACTGAATATTAAGAAGGCCGTATACTTTTATATACAGTAAAAAAAAGTAGGTTGACAAGCCGCAGGGCATGAGTAGCACATTATTTTTTATCTTTATTTACATTACTTTATATAGTTTGTGTTTCAAATTTTAACTGAATGTTAAGGAGGCCATATACTTTTATATACATTAAAAAAATTGGGGTGACAAGCCGTAGGGCAAGAGTAGTACATTATTTTTTATCTTTATGTACATTACTTTATATAGTTTCTGTTTCAAATTTTAAATGAATATTAAGGAGGCCATATACTTTTATATACAGTAAAAAAATTGGGGTGACAAGCCGTAGGGCAAGAGTAGTACATTATTATTTTATCTTTATGTACATTACTTTATATAGTTTCTGTTTTAAATTTTAACTGAATATTAAGGAGGCCATATACTTTTATATACAGTAAAAACATTAGGGTGTCAAGCCGTAGCGCAAGAGTAGTACATTATTTTTTATCTTTATTTACATTACTTTATATAGTTTCTGTTTTAAATTTTAAATGAGTATTAAGGGGGCCATATACTTTTATATGCAGTAAAAAAATTGGGGTGACAAGCCGTAGGGCAAGAGTAGTACATTATTATTTATCTTTATGTACATTACTTTATATCGTTTCAGTTTTAAATTGTAACTGAATAATAAGGAGGCCGTATACTTTTATATACAGTAAAAAAATTGAGGTGAGAAGCCATAGGGCAAGAGTAGTACATTATTTTTTATCTTTACGTACACTACTCTATATAGTTTCTGTTTCAAATTTTAAATAAATATTAAGGGGGCTATATACTTTTATATAAAATAAAAAAATTGGGGTGACAAGCCGTAGGGTAAGAGTAGTACATTATTTTTTATCTTTATGTACATTACTTTATATAGTTTCTGTTTAAAATTTTAACTGAACATTAAGAAGGCAATATACTTTTATATACAGTAAAAAAATTGGGGTGACAAGCCGTAGGGCAAGAGTAGTACATTATTTTTTATCTTTATGTACATTACTTAATATAGTTTATGTTTCAAATTTTAACTGAATGTTAAGGAGGCCGTATACTTTTATATACAGTAAAAAAATTGAGGTGACAAGACGTAGGGCAAGAGTAGTACATTATTATTTATCTTTATGTACATTACTTTATATAGTTTTTGTTTCAAATTTCAACTGAATATTAAGGAGGCCGCATACTTTTATATACAATAGAAAAATTAAGGTGTCAAGCCGTAGGGCAAGAGTAGTACAATATTTTTTATCTTAATGTACATTACTTTATATAGTTTCTGTTTCAAATTTTAAATGAATAATAAGGAGGCCATATGCTTTTATATGCAGTAAAAAAATTGGGGTGACAAGCCGTAGGGCAAGAGTAGTACATTATTTTTTATCTTTATGTACATTACTTTATATAGTTTCTGTTTCAAATTTTAACTGAACATTAAGGAGGCCAAATACTTTCATATACAGTAAAATAATTGGGGTGACAAGCCGTAGGGCAAATGTAGTACAGTATTATTTATCTTTATGTACATTACTTCATATAGTTTCTGTTTCAAATTTTAACTGAATATTATGGAGGCCATATACTTTTATATACAGTAAAAAAATTGGGGTGACAAGCCGTAGGGCAGGAGTAGTACATTATTTTTTATCTTTATGTACATTACTTTATATAGTTACTGTTTCAAATTTTAAATGAATATTAAGGAGGCTATATACTTTTATATAAAGTAAAAAAATTGGGGTGACAAGCCGTAGGGTAAGAGTAGTACATTATTTTTTATCTTTATGTACATTACTTTATATAGTTTCTGTTTCAAATTTTAACTGAACATTAAGAAGGCCATATACTTTTATATACAGTAAAAAAATTAGAGTGGCAAGCCGTAGGGCAAGAGTAGTACATTATTTTTTATCTTTATGTACATTACTTTATATAGTTTCTGTTTCAAATTTTAACTGAATATTAAGGAGGCCATATACTTATATATACAGTAAAAAAATTGGGGAAACAAGCCGTAGGGCAAGAGTAGTACATTATTTTTTATCTTTATGTACATTACTTAATATAGTTTGTTTCAAATTTTAACTGAATGTTAAGGAGGCCGTATACTTTTATATACAGTAAAAAAATTGAGGTGACAAGACGTAGGGCAAGAGTAGTACATTATTATTTATCTTTATGTACATTACTTTATATAGTTTTTGTTTCAAATTTCAACTGAATATTAAGGATGCCGCATACTTTTATATACAATAGAAAAATTAAGGTGTCAAGCCGTAGGGCAAGAGTAGTACAATATTTTTTATCTTTATGTACATTACTTTATATAGTTTCTGTTTCAAATTTTAAATGAATAATAAGGAGGCCATATGCTTTTATATGCAGTAAAAAAATTGGGGTGACAAGCCGTAGGGCAAGAGTAGTACATTATTTTTTATCTTTATGTACATTACTTTATATAGTTTCTGTTTCAAATTTTAACTGAATATTTAGGAGGCCGTATACTTTTATATGCAGTAAAAAAATTGGGGTGACAACCCGTAGGGCAAGAGTAGTCCATTATTTTTTATCTTTATTTACATTACTTTATATAGTTTCTGTTTCAAATTTTAACTGAACATTAAGGAGACAAATACTTTCATATACAGTAAAATAATTGGGGTGACAAGCCGTAGGGCAAATGTAGTACAGTATTATTTATCTTTATGTACATTACTTCATATAGTTTCTGTTTCAAATTTTAACTGAATATTAAGGAGGCCATATACTTTTATATACAGTAAAAAAATTGGGGTGACAAGCCGTAGGGCAAGAGTAGTACATTATTTTTTATCTTTATGTACATTACTTTATATAGTTTCTGTTTCAAATTTTACATGAATATTAAGGAGGCCATATACTTTTATATGCAGTAAAAAAATTGGGGTGATAAGCCGTAGAGCAAGAGTAGTACATCATTTTTTATCTTTATGTACATTACTTTATATAGTTTCTGTTTCAAATTTTCACTGAATATTAAGGAGGCCGTATACTTTTATATGCAGTAAAAAAATTGGGGTGACAAGCCGTAGGGCAAGAGTAGTCCATTATTTTTTATCTTTATTTACATTACTTTATATAGTTTCTGTTTCAAATTTTGAATGAACATTAAGGAGGCCATATACTTTCATATACAGTAAAATAATTGGGGTGACAAGCCGTAGGGCAAAAGTAGTACAGTATTATTTATCTTTATGTACATTACTTCATATAGTTTCTGTTTCAAATTTTAACTGAATATTAAGGAGGCCATATACTTTTATATACAGTAAAAAAATTGGGGTGACAAGCCGTAGGGCAAGAGTAGTACATTATTTTTTATCTTTATGTACATTACTTTATATAGTTTCTGTTTCAAATTTTAACTGAATATTAAGGAGGCCAAATACTTTTATATGCAGTTAAAAAATTGGGGTGACAAGCCGTAGGGCAAGAGTAGTCCATTATTTTTTATCTTTATTTACATTACTTTATATAGTTTCTGTTTCAAATTTCAACTGAACATTAAGGAGGCCATATACTTTCATATACAGTAAAATAATTGGGGTGACAAGCCGTAGGGCAAAAGTAGTACAGTATTATTTATCTTTATGTACATTACTTCATATAGTTTCTGTTTCAAATTTTAACTGAGTATTAAGGAGGCCATATACTTTTATATACAGTAAAAAAATTGGGGTGACAAGCCGTAGGGCAAGAGTAGTACATTATTTTTTTATCTTTTTGTACATTACTTTATATAGTTTCTGTTTCAAATTTAAACTGATTATTAAGGAGGACGTATACTTTTATACACATTAAAAAAAATTGGTGTGACAAGCCGTAGGGCAAGAGTAGTACATTATTTTTTATCTTTATGTACATTACTTTATATAGTTTCTGTTTTAAATTTTAACTGAATATTAAGGAGGCCGCATACTTTTATACACAGTAAAAAAATTGGGGTGACAGGCCGTAGGGCAAGATTGGTACATTATTTTTTATCTTAATGTACATTACTTTATATAGTTTCTGTTTCAAATTTAACTTATTATTAAGGAGGCCATATATTTTTATATAGAGTAAAAAAAATTGAGTGAAAAGCCGTAGGGCAAAAGTAGTACATTATTTTTTAACTTTATGTACAATACTTCATATAGTTTCTGTTTTAAATTTTAACTGAATGTTAAGGATGCCATATACTTTTATATATAGTAAAAAAAATTGGGTTGACAAGCCGTAGGGCAAGAGTAGTACATTATTTTTTATCTTTATGTACATTACTTTATATAGTTTCTGTTTCAAATTTTAAATGAATATTAAAGAGGCCGTATACTTTTATATACAGTAAAAAAATGGGGTGACACGCCGTAGAGCAAGAGTAGTACATTATTTTTTAACTTTATGTACATTACTTTATATAGTTTCTGTTTCAAATTTTAACTGAGTAATGAGGCCATATACTTTTATATACAGTAAAAAAAATTGGGGTAACAAGCCGTAGGGCAAGAGTAGTACATTATTTTTTATCTTTATGTACATTACTTTATATAGTTTCTGTTTCAAATTTTAAATGAATATTAAAAAGGCCGTATACTTTAATATACAGTAATAAAATTGGGGTGACAAGCCGTAGGACAAGAGTAGTCCATTATTTTTTATCTTTATGTACAATACTGTTGCGTCCCTCCGGTGCGAAGGACTAAGTAATAAGGACCTAGTGGCTCGAAGGACCAAACGTTCAAACCCTAAACCAGCGAATCCGGTCTAGAAGAACCAAAATGTTTTGATCCTGCTCGCAAGCCCAAATGCGATGTCTCTAGATTAGCGAATCCGGTCTAGAAGCATCAACAATGTGTTTGATGTTAAATTCAATGAATAAAACAAAACTATATGTAAACCAAATTAATTACAACCTTCGATAGCTGGTTCACATCACTGGACTTGGCCAATATACGGGATAATACTAATTTGTGAAATGTACTAATTAAAACGAACGAAGGACCAGATAGTTTTACGAACTAACAAACGTGCTAAATATAATTGCACCAAAATAACAAACAACTGAAATACAATTCTGAGAGATATGTGATAGCGTATTGAATATAAGTGACATAAACAATAATAAACCAAAGATAGAACAAATACGATATTTGTTGAATTAACTAAATCATTTCATAAGTGTATGAACAAACAAATGTAGTTAAACAATATTAAGAACTCTAAATAAACTTAATAACAACCAACTAGAATGCAAACTTGTTGCATTGAATATACCTAGTCGACAATAACAGCAGATGCGCTGTGAATGACGTCACTCAAACGAGAACGTGTGTAAACAGGTTTACAAAGAAATAATAATAATTTCACCCAAGGAAATATGAATCGAATCCCTAACAACACGAGTTCCGTGAGAAATCAAATTGTACAGTTCGATTTTACAATTGATTCCTGAGATGTGTCTATTAGCTGCGTAAATTGGCGCCGGAAAGTATTCGCGGACTATAAAGTACCAAATTAAATGAAACCCGAACGATACTCCTTGAATTAGTCGTGTTAGGCTAATCAAGCTACGCGTACGATAATTAAACAACCAATTACTTTACTGACCATATGAAAATCAGAAAGTTTTATGCAAAATGGTGGACAAACCACTCTCGCGGACGACGACGCGATACGTGTTTACCGTTTGCAAGCCAGAGACACTCTGAGTTCAGCGCAGTCGACCAACGCTGTAGCAGCTGCACTTGGCGTGGGGTTGCGCGCGCACTCGCGTGAAGCCAGATGCAATAATATTAATATTAATAATTAGTTTAAGATACTACAGCTATTTCAAACAATTCTAAAATTAAACTTAAACACGTAAAAATATATAACTAATTTTTCAAAGTAACAGAAACAGTTATTTCTATTTATTTATTGACTTATTTAAGTAGAGTCAGGGCGGGTTAACCGTTCTATTTCCATGTGCAGCGGGTTGCTACCTCAAGGGGTTGATAATTTCTAATTTCTCTCCTTTAAAACATATTAGTTTTAAACATACCGGCCAACTTAGGGTCTCCCTAAGAACAAACTTAGGCTGTTGGCAAAGGACACAGTTTTGCTATAGGGCGAGTGATTTCACCTTTAGCAGTTTTTAATACGGCAACTCTATTGATTCCATCTGATCCAGGAATCAATTTGATGACTCTAGCCAAACGCCATGCAGTAGGTGGCATTGGATGATCATTGATTAAGACAATAGTATCTATTGTCAATGGATCGGTATCCTCATTCCATTTGTACCGTTCTTGCAAGGTACGAAGATATGTTTGTTGCCAGCGTGTCCAAAATTGTTGTTGCAACTTGGACAACATTTCCCATGAGGACAAACGATTTGTGGGAGTCTCAGTGTGATCTAGAGACGGCAAAGTTACAGTGGGTTCTGTAACTAAGAAATGTCCTGGTGTTAAGGGTGTGGGATCGGAAGGATCCGATGACTTCGGGAACAGAGGCCTGGAATTTAGCATCGCCTCCACTTCCGTCAACAAGGTAGAGAACTCTTCGTAAGTCAGAAGCTTTTCTGTGAGTACTCGTGATAATAGTCTCTTTGTAGACTTTATTGCAGCCACCCAAAGTCCGCCGAAGTGTGGCGTGGACGGTGGATTGAAATGCCATGTGATCCCTTCTTGGTACACATGATTGGACACCTGAGTATTGAATTCCTCAGAGCTCAAGAATTTTTTTATTCAGAGAGCTTGCGATTTGCACCTATAAAATTCGTGCCACAATCGCTGTATAGGTTTGCAACACGACCTCGGCGTGCTACAAAGCGTCTTAGTGCTGCCAAAAAGGTGTCCGTGGACATATCTGTGACAAGTTCGATATGCACGGCTTTTGTGGCAAAACAAACAAATAGGCAAATATATGCCTTGTGTGAGGACGTGCCTCGTCTCCTGCTCCAGGAGATGTTATACGGTCCGGCGTAGTCTACTCCGGAATTAAGGAAGGGTTTGGCAATGTTAACCCTGTCCTTTGGTAATTGTCCCATGAGAGGGTAGTCGGATGTCGGTCGAAACCGAAAACAATGGACACAACCTTTCAGCCCAGAACGGATAGTTCGTCTGCTTGAAATGATCCAATATTGTTATCCTAATAGAGACTCTAGACCTTGCGCACCAACATGCATATGCTTATCATGAAAGTGTTTAATGAGGACCTTTGTAAATGGGTGTTGCGACGGCAACAGAATGGGGTGTTTCTGGGCGTATTCTAAATTAGCATGCTCCAGCCGGCCACCGACCCGAATTATTCCTTCAGTATCAATAAACGGGACTAACGACTTAATTGGGGATCGACAAACTTTCCCTCGTTGTAGTTGTGATAATTCATCCTGTAGTCCTTCTGATTGAGCCAACAGGACGACTTTGGCTTGTGCTCGGACAAGCTCTTCTGGTGAAAACACATCAGCACCTTTTCGTTTGCCTGAAGAGATGTCTCTCCACCGTAAACAATAAGCCATAGTTCGCACCATCCGATTATAGTTGGACATTGCATTGAAAAAACTGAACTGCTGTACTGTTTTCAATGTTAGGCTTTTGACAATCTCTGTCTGAGCAGAGTTCGTTTGATCTTCGTCAAGTTGAACCACTTCACTTTGTGGCCAACACGAGTAAGT
The DNA here is from genome assembly GCA_963082715.1 of Harpalus rubripes. Taxonomy (NCBI): domain Eukaryota; kingdom Metazoa; phylum Arthropoda; class Insecta; order Coleoptera; family Carabidae; genus Harpalus; species Harpalus rubripes. The sequence continues at coordinate 39,625,813 of OY720453.1, forward strand.
TTGTTGTAACCACTCTGGTCCAATTTTCCAGAGAGTACATGTCTTGAAACTTAGAGGACTGAGACCTCTAGAACCTACGTCGGCCGCATTGTGTTCCGACGCTACATGACGCCAGTGTTCACTCGGAAAACTTGTTTGTATTTGCGCGACTCGATTACCCACAAATGTTTTCAGAGTGTGTGGTTCCTTGCGCAACCAGGCAAGAACTATCATAGAGTCCGAGAAGCAATGTACAGCCTCCGGTTGTTTTGGAATATTTTCGAGAATATTCTCGAGAAGTTTGGCGAGAAGATGCGCCGCACATAATTCCAAACGAGGTATAGTAATTTTTTCAAAGGCGCTACACGCGTCTTTGCACAGAGAAATTGCACCACTGGTTTATCGTTTGGATAACTTCTAACATAGACAACTGCACAGTAGCCTCGCTCGGAGGCATCCGCAAATCCGATAAGATCGAATTTAGAACCCAAACAGGCTAACCTTGGTATCGAATAGTTGGATATACAATCGATCTCTTTCAGAAACAAGTTCCACTCCGAGACAATATGAGCGGGAGGTTCTTCATCCCATTCTACCTTTGATTTCCAAAGCTCTTGCATGATGAGTTTAAGAAACATCACCAATGGGGACATAATGCCTAATGGATCATAGATCCTTGCAATGCAGGACAAAATGTTTCTTTTTGTGCATAAATCGTCGGGTTTTGAGACCGTATACTCGTAGCAGTCGGACTTGCAAACCCATTTGACACCTAACAATTTCACTGACTCGTCTTCAGTGAAGTGGACATCTTTCACTGCGCGTGCATTGTCTGGTAGTTCATCCAGTATTGTTTGAGAATTACTGGCCCATTTTCGGAGGCTGAATCCTCCCTTTTCGAATATATCCGTGAGTTCACGGCGCAGTGTCAGTGCTGACTGAATATCTTCAGCTCCAGTCACAACATCGTCCATATAGACATTATTTTGCAGGACTTTAGCTGCTAAGGGATATTGATTCCCTTCGTCTTGAGCCAACTGCTCAACTGTACGCAACGCTAAGAACGGCGAACAATTCAAACCAAAGCAGATAGTGTTGAATTGGTACACAATAGGATGTGTGGCATCCGCTGGTTTCCAAATGAACCTTAGAAATCGTTGATGCTCGCGTACAACTCTAATTTGTAGGAACATCTGTTTTAAGTCTCCCGTAATTAAAATAGGATAAAATCTATTTCGCAAATGAAGAGTGAAGATACTCTTCTGTAGTACCGGACCAGGATACAAGTAGTCATTAATCGACTTTCCATTAGACGATGGCTTTGAAGCATTGAACACAATGCGTACCGGTGTCGTCGCACTATCAGGTTTAACCACTGCATGGTGTGGAATATAGTACGAATCCTGATCATTCAAATTGGGTTGCACATCAAGTCTCGTGACGTAACCCTTTTGCAAATATTCTTCGAATATTGCATCATAAGCCTTGAGTAACTCTGGGTTTTTACTCAAGCGAGTCAGCTGTGCGTGACAAATGGACAAAGCTTTCTTATATGAATTGCCTAGTACTGGTGGGTACTGTTTAAAAGGTAAAGAAACCGTGTATTTTCCCTCGGAGTCTCTTTGGGTAGTATTGACAAAATGGTCCTCCACCATTTTATCCTCCGGTTTAGTGACAACCGATGAAGTTGGAACGTTTTCCAATTCCCAAAATTTAGACAATAGTTCGTGGGTATCTTCTTCTGTGTATGTATGATACGACACCACAGCATTGCTTGTTTGCTTGCTGGTATATTCTCCCATACCCACCCAACCAAAGATTGTTTTGATGGCGGTGAGTGTGCCATCGACTCCTTTCTTAACTCCGTTACGAATGACCTGACCCCAAATGTCAGCTCCTAACAGCATGTCTATTCGTTGAGATTTATAGCATTCGGGACCCGAAAGTTGGATATTCCCAAATTGTTTAAAGGTATCCCGAGATATTGGATAATCTGGGATTCTGCCTGTAATGTTGTCGATTACAACGCAACTCAAATCGAGAACTGGAGTTTCTCTACGACATGGTTTGATTTTGGTATTTATAATACCACTAGTGTCCTGGACGTGGGTGTCACTGATTGACATAATCTTTGTTTGACACGCTTCAATAGACAGATTTAAATTGTGGACACAACGACTTGTGATGTAGGATTTCTGCGATCCTGTATCCAATAAGGCACGTACAACATGTACCTTTCCTGCACTGTCAAATATATGTAGCTTTGCAGTGGGTAGTAATACCGAAGTATGTTTTCTGTGTTGACTTAGTGAATAAGTCCTAGCAGACATTGACGTAGTAGTTTCAGAATTACTACTACTGGCTTGAGAGTTTGCATCACTCTTGGGTGATGACGGACGATTGTTTTGCTCAGATTGTTTATCACGCTTGGGTGATAACGACTTGTTCGACCTTTCAACAAAATGCAGCAGCGTATGGTGAGTTTTGTTACACGTTCTGCATGTGGCTGTGCTAGGACAGTTCGGGCGTATGTGACCCATTCTAAGACAGTTGATGCACAACTTGTGTTTGATTGCAGCATCATGTCTTCCTTTAGGATTAAGAGCTATAAACCCTTCACACTTACTGATGTAGTGAGATTTTCTGCAATACGGACAATTCGTATTAGTTACCAATGTCATCGCTCGGGATGCTGGCTTGTGCTTTTTGATTGGCTCGTGAGTTTTGACAGGTTTGTCTGGTTCGACCTCTAAGCTTGAAACTTGCTTAGCCAAGAACGCAATTAACTCTATATGAGTGGGCTTGGAGTCAGAATCCAATGTTAGTTCCCACTGTCGTCTAGTAGACGAATCTAGCTTACGACAAATCATGTTTTCCAAAATGACCCCACATGAGTCAACATCAACCTATAAATTTTTCAGAGCAGCGATGTTTTCGCGTGCTGTGTTCAACAACGATTTTAGTGTAGGAGCGTCTGCCTGCTTGACCTTTTGCACATCTTGGAGTGCATTCAGATGTACCGACCTCAACAACCTAGGACGATAATATTCATCTGTGATGGCGTTCCATGCAATATCAAAACTATCAACTTTGACGGGGATGTTTGTAATAAGCCTAGCGGCTTCCCCTTTTAAAGATAACTTGAGATATTGAAGTCGTTCAATATCTGACAAACTGTCCCGATTTATCACCAACTGTGTGAATAAATCGTAAAAGTTGTTTTCTCCCCATCGAATGTTGGGAGATTCAATTTAGGCAAGCTGGGTTGCATATATCGCAAAGATTGTGCTGATTGAATCGAATGTGATTCTGATTTAGCTCTGTCGGACCCTGCCTGTGATCCGGTGTCTTTATTGGACATAAGCTTGTAATTGACACGTATGTCGCAAATGAGTTCGTTTATTTCATTAAACAACTTCGTAACTCGGGAAATTTCTGCCAACATATCCTCGTCGGGATTTTTAGTTTGTTCTAACTTTGAAGAATATTCACAATAAGTACGATTGAATTCTTGTTCCCAAGCTGCGAGAGACGGAAAAGTTACTTCAAATTTCACTTTACTTTTTTCATCAGTCTCTGAAGAATAGACTGATAGACGACGAATATGTTCTGTCACAATCTCTAATTGTTCGAGTAGTAGTTTAGCCATTTTACAGTGTGTTATTAAATGCAATTACTAATATCAAAGTAACTAGAAACAATAATTATCTCCAAATACCGCCAAATCCGGCTCGACGAAGCAAATGTAACTAGAAACAATAATTATCTCCAAATACCGCCAAATCCGGCTCGAAGGACCAAATGTTGCGTCCCTCCGGTGCAAAGGACTAAGTAATAAGTAATAACTGAAATACAATTCTGAGAGATATGTGATAGCGTATTGAATATAAGTGACATAAACAATAATAAACCAAAGATAGAACAAATACGATATTTGTTGAATTAACTAAATCATTTCATAAGTGTATGAACAAACAAATGTAGTTAAACAATATTAAGAACTCTAAATGAACTTATTAACAACCAACTAGAATGCAAACTTGTTGCATTGAATGTACCTAGTCGACAATAACAGCAGATGCGCTGTGAATGACGTCACTCAAACGAGAACGTGTGTAAACAGGTTTACAAAGAAATAATAATAATTTCACCCAAGGAAATATGAATCAAATCCCTAACAACACGAGTTCCGTGAGAAATCAAATTGTACAGTTCGATTTTACAATTGATTCCTGAGATGTGTCTATTAGCTGCGTAAATTGGCGCCGGAAAGTATTCGCGGACTATAAAGTACCAAATTAAATGAAACCCGAACGATACTCCTTGAATTAGTCGTGTTAGGCTAATCAAGCTACGCGTACGATAATTAAACAACCAATTACTTTACTGACCATATGAAAATCAGAAAGTTTTATGCAAAATGGTGGACAAACCACTCTCGCGGACGACGACGCGATACGTGTTTACCGTTTGCAAGCCAGAGACACTCTGAGTTCAGCGCAGTCGACCAACGCTGTAGCAGCTGCACTTGGCGTGGGGTTGCGCGCGCACTCGCGTGAAGCCAGATGCAATAATATTAATATTAATAATTAGTTTAAGATACTACAGCTATTTCAAACAATTCTAAAATTAAACTTAAAAACGTAAAAATATATAACTAATTTTTCAAAGTAACAGAAACAGTTATTTCTATTTATTTATTGACTTATTTAAGTAGAGTCAGGGCGGGTTAACCGTTCTATTCCCATGTGCAGCGGGTTGCTACCTCAAGGGGTTGATAATTTCTAATTTCTCTCATTTAAAACATATTAGTTTTAAACAATTACTTAATATAGTGTCTGTTTCAAATTTTAACTGAAAGTTAAGAAGGCCGTATACTTTTATAAACAGTAAAAAAATTGGGGTGACAAGCCGTAGGGCAAGAGTAGTACATTATTTTTTATCTTTATGTACATTACATTATATAGTTTTTGTTTCAAATTTCAACTGAATATTAAGGAGGCCGTATACTTTTATATACAGTAAAAAAATTGGGGTGTCAAGCCGTAGGGCAAGAGTAGTACAATATTTTTTATCTTTATGTACATTACTTTATATAGTTTCTGTTTCAAATTTTAAATGAATATTAAGGAGGCCATATAATTTTATATGCAGTCAAAAAAATTGGGGTGACAAGCCGTAGGGCAAGAGTAGTACATTATTTTTTATCTTTATATACATTACTTTATATAGTTTCTGTTTCAAATTTTAACTGAATATTAAGGAGGCCGTATACTTTTATATGCAGTAAAAAAATTGGGGTGACAAGCCATAGGGCAAGAGTAGTCCATTATTTTTTATCTTTATTTACATTACTTTATATAGTTTCTGTTTCAAATTTTAACTGAACATTAAGGAGGCCATATACTTTCATATACAGTAAAATAATTGGGGTGACAAGCCGTAGGGCAAAAGTAGTACAGTATTATTTATCTTTATGTACATTACTTCATATAGTTTCTGTTTCAAATTTTAACTGAATATTAAGGAGGCCATATACTTTCATATACAGTAAAAAAATTGGGGTGACAAGCCGTAGGGAAAGAGAAGTACATTATTTTTTATCTTTATGTACATTACTTTATATAGTTTCTGTTTCAAATTTAAACTGGTTATTAAGGAGGACGTATACTTTTATACACATTAAAAAAAATTGGTAAGACAAGCCGTAGGGCAAGAGTAGTACATTATTTTTTATCTTTATGTACATTACTTTATATAGTTTTTGTTTTAAATTTTAACTGAATATTAAGGAGGCCGTATACTTTTATATACAGTAAAAAAATTGGGGTGACAGGCCGTAGGGCAAGATTGGTACATTATTTTTTATCTTTATGTACATTACTTTATATAGTTTCTGTTTCAAATTTTAACTGAATATTAAGGAAGCCGTATACTTTTATATGCAGTAAAAAAATTAGAGTGACAAGCCGTAGGGCAAGAGTAGTCCATTATTTTTTATCTTTATTTACATTACTTTATATAGTTTCTGTTGCAAATTTTAAAAGAACATTAAAGAGGCCATATACAGTAAAATAATTGGGGTGACAAGCCGTAGGGCAACAGTAGTATAGTATTATTTATCATTATGTACATTACTTTATATAGTAATTGTTTCAAATTTTAACTGAATATTAAGGAGGCCGTATACTTTTATATACAGTAAAAAAATTGGGGTGACAAGCCGTAGGGCAAGAGTAGTACATTATTTTTTATCTTTATGTACATTACTTCATATAGTTTCTGTTTCAAATTTAACTTATTATTAAGGAGGCCATATACTTTTATATACAGTAAAAAAATTGGAGTGAAAAGCCGTAGGGCAAGAGTAGTACATTATTTTTTATCTTTATGTACATTACTCTATATAGTTTCTGTTTTAAATTTTAACTGAATATTAAGGAGGCCGTATACTTTTATATACAGTAAAAAAATTGGGGTGACTAGCCGTAGGGCAAGAGTAGTACATAATTTTTTATCTTTATTTACATTACTTTATATAGTTTTTGTTTCAAATTTTAACTGAATATTAAGCAGGCCATATACTTTTATATACAGTAAAAAAATTGGGGTGACAAGCCGTAGGGCAAGAGTAGTACATTATTTTTTATCTTTATGTACATTACTTTATATAGTTTCTGTTTCAAATTTTAACTGAATATTAAGAAGGCCGTATACTTTTATATGCAGTAAAAAAATTGGGGTGACAAGCCGTAGGGCAAGAGTAGTCCATTATTTTTTAACTTTAATTACATTACTTTATATAGTTTCTGTTTCAAATTTTAAATGAACATTAAGGAGGCCATATACTTTCATATACAGTAAAATAATTGGGCTGACAAGCCGTAGGGCAAAAGTAGTACAGTATTATTTATCTTTATGTACATTACTTTATATAGTTTTTGTTTCAAATTTGAACTGAATATTAAGTAGGCCATATACTTTTATATACAGTAAAAAAATTGGAGTGACAAGCCGTAAGGCAAGAGTAGTACATTATTTTTAACTTTATGTACATTACTTTATATAGTTTCTGTTTCAAATTTCAACTGAATATTAAGGAGGCTGTATACTTTTATATACAGTAAAAAAATTGGGGTGTCAAGCCGTAGGGTAAGAGTAGTACAATATTTTTTATCTTTATGTAAATTACTTTATATAATTTCTGTTTCAAATTTTAAATGAATGTTAAGGAGGCCATATACTTTTATATGCAGTAAAAAAATTGGGGTGACAAGCCGTAAGGCAAGAGTAGTACATTATTTTTTATCTTTATGTACATTACTTTATATAATTTCAGTTTCAAATTTTAACTGAATATTATGGAGGTCGTATACTTTTATATGCAGTAAAAAAAAATCTGATGTGGCCAGCACATTACCTTCCGTCAGTTCTATGTATTTTGTACGAATTTCATACGGAAAGTTCCTTGTTAAATTAAATACATTTTCTATTTCTTGTACATTACCTTCCGGCAGTTGCATGTATTTTATGCAAATTTCATACAGAAAATTTTTATTTTGTGACGTTTTCTATATACAGTGTAATGTATCTGCAGAAATAAAAGATTTATTATTATTATTATTATTATTATTATTATTTCTTGTACATTACCTTAAAGCAGTTGTATGTATTTTATACAAATTTCATACAGAAAGCAAAAAATCCTATATTTCCACTAAAATTATAAGACAGACACACTATGTCAATTTCACTTGACACTGACATCTTTCAATCAGAATTTTCTTAATATAGTAGCTGTTTCCACAGCTATGGCTACTGTATGAAATTTAATTTCTTTATAATTTTTTAACTCTATATCTATTTAATATTAAGTATAAAATGCAGTCAAATCGTATAGAGAATAAAATATTCTTTAATATTTATAATCACATCAAATGTGAAAAAATTATATTTAACATAGTTTTTTCAAGAAAAACTGTTAAAATCTTCAAATGATGGTACTTCCGGTTGTCCAATTCTAACCAAAATCTAATCAGCTCTTCACATGGATGTAACGAAGAGAAATACGAAAGAATTATAATTTTGGAATTGTAGTATGGAAGTTATCGTAGACGAAAATTTTGTTACATACACACACACGGACACACATACATACACACACACACACACACACACACACACATACAGACATCATCGTAAAAATAGTAAAATCGTATTGTAGGGACCCTAAAACGTGCTTATTCATTAAAAACTCACCACCGAATTTTTTGACCAAAGACAATACCTTCCTTACCTAAAGGTGACGGAAGGTAAAAATGGGGTGACAAGCCGTAGGGCTAGAGTAGTACATTATTTTTTATCTTTGTATACATTACTTTATATAGTTTCTGTTTCAAATTTAAACTGAATATTAAGGAGGACGTATTCTTTTATACACAGTAAAAGAAATTGGTGTGACAAGCCGTAGGGCAAGGGTAGTACATTATTTTTTATCTTTATGTACATTACTTTATATAGTTTCTGTTTTAAATTTTAACTGAATATTAAGGAGGCCGTATACTTTTATATACAGTAAAAAAATTGGGGTGACAGGCCGTAAAGTAAGATTGGTACATTATTTTTTATCTTTATGTACATTACTTTATATAGTTTCTGTTTCAAATTTAACGTATTATTAAGGAGGCCATATACTTTTATATACAGTAAAAAAATTGAAGTGACAAGCCGTAGGGCAAGAGTAGTACATTATTTTTTATCTTTATGGACATTACTTTATATAGTTTTAAATTTTAACTGAATATTAAGGAGGCCGTATACTTTTATATACAGTAAAAAAATTGGGGTGACAAGCCGTAGGGCAAGAGTAGTACATTATTTTTTATCTTTATTTACATTACTTTATATAGTTTCTGTTTCAAATTTTAACTGAACATTAAGAAAGCCATATACTTTTATATACAGTAAAAAAATTGGGGTGACAGGCCGTAGGGCAAGATTGGTACATTATTTTTTATCTATATGTACATTACTTTATCTAGTTTCAGTTTCAAATTTAACTTATTATTAAGGAGGCCATATACTTTTATATACAGTAAAAAAATTGGGATGAAAAGCCGTAGGGCAAGAGTAGTACATTATTTTTTATCTTTATGTACATTACTTTATATAGTTTTTGTTTTAAATTTTAACTGAATATTAAGGAGGCCGTATACTTTTATATACAGTAAAAAATTTGGAGTGACAAGCCGTAGGGCAAGAGTGGTACAATATTATTTATCTTTATTTACATTACTTTATATAGTTTCTGTTTCAAATTTTAACTGATTATTACGGAGGCCGTATACTTTTATATACAGTAAAAAGATTGGGGTGACAAGCCGTAGGGCAAGAGTAGTACATTATTTTTTATTTTCATGTACATTACTTTACATAATTTCTGTTTCAAATTTTAACTGAATATTAAGCAGGCCATATACTTTTATATACAGTAAAAAAATTGGGGTGACAAGCCGTAGGGCAAGAGTAGTACAATATTTTTTATTTTCATGTACATTACTTTATATAGTTTTTGTTTCAAATTTGAACTGAATATTAAGTAGGCCATATACTTTTATGTGAATTAAAAAAATTGGGGTGACAAGCCGTAGGGCAAGAGTAGTACATTATTTTTTATCTTTATGTACATTACTTTATATAGTTTCTGTTTCAAATTTTAACTGAATATTACGGAGGCCGTATATTTTTATATGCAGTAAAAAAATTGGGGTGACAAGCCGTAGGGCAAGAGTAGTTCATTATTTTTTATCTTTATTTACATTACTTTATATAGTTTCTGTTTCAAATTTTAAATGAACATTAAGGAGGACATATACTTTCATATACAGTAAAATAATTGGGGTGACAAGCCATAGGGCAAAAGTAGTACAGTATTATTTATCTTTATGTACATTACTTTATATAGTTTTTGTTTCAAATTTGAACTGAATATTAAGTGGGTCATATACTTTTATACACAGTAAAAAAATTGGTGTGACAAGCCGTAGGGCAAGAGTAGTACATTATTTTTTATCTTTATGTACATTACTTTATATAGTTTCTGTTTCAAATTTCAACTGAATATTAAGGAGGCCGTATACTTTTATATACAGTAAAAAAATTAGGGTGACAAGCCGTAGGGCAAGAGTAGTACATTATTTTTTATCTTTATGTACATTACTTTATATAGTTTCTGATTCAAATTTTAACTGAATATTAAGGAGGCCGTATACTTTTATATGCAGTAAAAAAATGGGGTGACAAGCCGTAGGGCAAGAGTAGTCCATTGTTTTTTATCTTTATTTACATTATTATATATAGTTTCTGTTTCAAATTTTAAATGAACATTAAAGAGGCCATATACTTTTATATACAGTAAAATAATTAAGGTGACAAGCCTTAGGGCAAAAGTAGTACAGTATTATTTATCTTTATGTACATTACTTTATATAGTTTCTGTTTCATATTTTAACTGAACATTAAGGAGGCGGTATACTTTTATAGACAGTAAAAAAATTGGGGTGACAAGCCGTAGGGCAAGAGTAGTACATTATTTTTTATCTTTATGTAAATTACTTTATATAGTTTCTGTTTCAAATTTTAACTGAATATTAAGGAGGCCGTATACTTTTATATACAGTAAAAAAATTGGGGTGACAGGCCGTAAAGCAAGATTGGTACATTATTTTTTATCTTTATGTACATTACTTTATATAGTTTCTGTTTCAAATTTTAACTGAATATTAAAGAGGCCATATACTTTTATATACAGTAAAAAAATTGGGGTGACAAGCCGTAGGTCAAGAGTAGTACATTATTTTTTATCTTTATGGACATTACTTTATATAGTTTTAAATTTTAATTGAATATTAAGGAGGCCGTATACTTTTATATACAGTAAAAAAATTGGGGTGACAAGCCGTAGGGCAAGAGTAGTACATTATTTTTTAACTTTATTTACATTACTTTATAAAGTTTCTGTTTCAAATTTTAACTGAACATTAAGAAAGCCATATACTTTTATATACAGTAAAAAAATTGGGGTGACAAGCCGTAGGGCAAGAGTAGTACATTATTTTTTATCTTTATGTAAATTACTTTATATAGTTTCTGTTTCAAATTTTAACTGAATATTAAGGAGGCCGTATACTTTTATATACAGTAAAAAAATTGGGGTGACAGGCCGTAGGGCAAGAGTAGTACATTATTTTTTATCTTTATGTACATAACTTTATATAGTTTCTGTTTCAAATTTTAACTGAATAAAGAGGCCATATACTTTTATATACAGTAAAAGAATTGGGGTGTCAAGCCGTAGCGCAAGAGTAGTACAATATTTTTTATCTTTATGTACATTACTTCATATATTTTCTGTTTCAAATTTTAAATGAATATTAAGGAGGCCATATACTTTTATATGCAGTAAAAAAATTAGTGTGACAAGCCGTAGGGCAAAGAGTAGTCCAATGTTTTTTATCTTTATTTACATTATTTTATATAGTTTCAGTTTCAAATTTTAAATGAACATTAAGGAGGCCATATACTTTCATATACAGTAAAATAATTGGGGTGACAAGCCGTAGGGCAAAAGTAGTACAGTATTTTTTATCTTTATGTACATTACTTTATACAGTTTCTGTTTCAAATTTTAACTGAATATTAAGGAGGCCATATACTTTTATATACAGTAAAAAATTTGGGGTGACAAGCCGTAGGGCAAGAGTAGTACATTATTTTTTATCTTTATATACATTACTTTATATAGTTTTTGTTTCAAATTTAAACTGAATATTAAGGAGGACGAATTCTTTTATACACAGTAAAAAAAATTGGTGTGCCAAGCCGTAGGGCAAGGGTAGTACATTATTTTTTATCTTTATGTACATTACTTTATATAGTTTCTGTTTCAAATTTTAACTGAATATTAAGGAGGCCGTATACTTTTTTATACGGTAAAAAAATTGGGGTGACAGGCCGTAAAGCAAGATTGGTACATTATTTTTTATCTTTATGTACATTACTTTATATAGTTTCTGTTTCAAATTTTAACTGAATATTAAGGAGGCCGTATATTTTATATACAGTAAAAAAATTGGGGTGACAAGCCGTAGGGCAAGAGTAGTACATTATTTTTTATCTTTATGTACATTACTTTATATAGTTTTTGTTTTAAATTTTAACTGAATATTAAGGAGGCCGTACACTTTTATATACAGTAAAAAAATTAGGGTGACAAGCCGTAGGTCAAGAGTAGTACATTATTTTTTATCTTTATTTACATTACTTTATATAGTTTCTGTTTTAAATTTTAACTGAACATTAAGAAGGCCATATACTTTTTTTATACAGTAAAAAAATTGGGGTGACAAGCCGTAGGGCAAGAGTAGTACATTATTTTTTATCTTTATGTACATTACTTTATATAGTTTCTGTTTCAAATTTTAACTGAATAATGAGGCTATATACTTTTATATACAGTAAAAAAATTGGTGTAACAAGCCGTAGGGCAAGAGTAGTACATTATTTATTATCTTTATGTACATTACTTTATATAGATTCTGTTTCAAATTTTAACTGAACATTAAGGAGGCCATATACTTTTATATACAGTAAAAAAATTGGGGTGAAAAGCCGTAGGGCAAGAGTAGTACATTATTTTTTATTTTCATGTACATTACTTTATATAGTTTCTGTTTCAAATTTTAACAGAATATTAAGTAGGCCATATACTTTTATATACAGTAAAAAAATTTGGGTGACAAGCCGTAGGGCAAGAGTAGTACATAATTTTTTGTCTTTATGTACATTACTTTATATAGTTTCTGTTTCAAATTTTAACTGAATATTAAGGAGGCTGTATATTTTATATAAAGTAAAAAAATTGGGGTGACAAGCCGTAGGGCAAGAGTAGTACATTATTTTTTATCTTTATGTACATAACTTTATATAGTTTCTGTTTCAAATTTTAACTGAATAATGAGGCCATATACTTTTATATACAGTAAAAAAAATTGGGGTAACAAGCCGTAGGGCAAGAGTAGTACATTATTTTTTATCTTTATGTACATTACTTTATATAGTTTCTGTTTCAAATTTTAACTGAATATTAAGGAGACCATATACTTTTATTCACAGTAAAAAAATTGGGGTGACAAGCCGTAGGGCAAGAGTAGTACATTATTTTTTTATCTTTATGTACATTACTTTATATAGTTTCTGTTTCAAATTTTAACTGAATATTAAGGAGGCCGTATATTTTATATACAGTAAAAAAATTGGGGTGACAAGCCGTAGGGCAAGAGTAGTACATTATTTTTTATCTTTATGTACATTACTTTATATAGTTTTTGTTTTAAATTTTAACTGAATATTAAGGAGGCCGTATACTTTTATATACAGTAAAAAAATTAGGGTGACAAGCCGTAGGTCAAGAGTAGTACATTATTTTTTATCTTTATTTACATTACTTTATATAGTTTCTGTTTTAAATTTTAACTGAACATTAAGAAGGCCATATACTTTTTTTATACAGTAAAAAAATTGGGGTGACAAGCCGTAGGGCAAGAGTAGTACATTATTTTTTATCTTTATGTACATTACTTTATATAGTTTCTGTTTCAAATTTTAGATGAATAATAAGGAGGTCATATACTTTTATATGCAGTAAAAAAAATTGGGGTGACAAGCCGTAGGGCAAGAGTAGTCCATTATTTTTTATTTTTATTTACATTACTTTATATAGTTTCTGTTTTAAATTTTAACTGAACATTAAGGAGGCCATATACTTTCATATACAGTAAAATAATTGGGGTGGCAAGCCGTAGGGCAAAAGTAGTACAGTATTATTTATCTTTATGTACATTACTTCATATAGTTTCAGTTTCAAATTTTAGCTGAATATTAAGGAGGCCATATACTTTTATGTACAGTAAAAAAATTGGGGTGACAAGCCGTAGGGCAAGAGTAGTACATTATTTTTTATCTTTATGTACATTACTTTATATAGTTTCTGTTTCAAATTTTAGATGCATATTAAGGAGGTCATATACTTTTATATGCAGTAAAAAAAATTGGGGTGACAAGCCGTAGGGCAAGAGTAGTCCATTATTTTTTATCTTTATTTACATTACTTTATATAGTTTCTGTTTCAAATTTTAACTGAACATTAAGGAGGCCATATACTTTCATATACAGTAAAATAATTGGGGTGACAAGCCGTAGGGCAAAAGTAGTACAGTATTATTTATCTTTATGTACATTACTTCATATAGTTTCAGTTTCAAATTTTAACTGAATATTAAAGAGGCCATATACTTTTATATACAGTAAAAAAATTGGGGTGACAAGCCGTAGGGCAAGAGTAGTACATTATTTTTTATCTTTATGTACATTACTTTATATAGTTTCTGTTTCAAATTTAAACTAAATATTAAGGAGGACGTATACTTTTATACACAGTAAAAAAAATTGTTGTGACAAGCCGTAGGGCAAGAGTAGTAAATTATTTTTTATCTTTATGTACATTATTTTATATAGTTTCTGTTTCAAATTTTAACTGAATATTAAGGAGGCCGTATACTTTTATATACAGTAAAAAAATTGGGGTGAAAAGCCGAAGGGCAAGAGTAGTATATAATTTTTTATCTTTATGTACATTACTTTATATAGTTTCTGTTTTAAATTTTAACTGAATATTAAGGAGGCCGTATACTTTTATATACAGTAAAAGATTGGGGTGACAAGCCGTAGGGCAAGAGTAGTACATTATTTTTTATCTTTATGTACATTACTTTATATAGTTTCTGTTTCAAATTTTAACTGAATAATGAGGCTATATACTTTTATATAAAGTAAAAAAATTGGTGTAACAAGCCGTAGGGCAAGAGTAGTACATTATTTATTATCTTTATGTACATTACTTTATATAGATTCTGTTTCAAATTTTAACTGAACATTAAGGAGGCCATATACTTTTATATACAGTAAAAAAATTGGGGTGAAAAGCCGTAGGGCAAGAGTAGTACATTATTTTTTATCTTCATGTACATTACTTTATATAGTTTCTGTTTCAAATGTTAACAGAATATTAAGTAGGCCATATACTTTTATATACAGTAAAAAAATTTGGGTGACAAGCCGTAGGGCAAGAGTAGTACATAATTTTTTATCTTTATGTACATTACTTTATATAGTTTCTGTTTCAAATTTTAACTGAATATTAAGGAGGCTGTATATTTTATATACAGTAAAAAAATTGGGGTGACAAGCCGTAGGGCAAGAGTAGTACATTATTTTTTATCTTTATGTACATAACTTTATATAGTTTCTGTTTCAAATTTTAACTGAATAATGAGGCCATATACTTTTATATACAGTAAAAAAAATTGGGGTAACAAGCCGTAGGGCAAGAGTAGTACATTATTTTTTATCTTTATGTACATTACTTTATATAGTTTCTGTTTCAAATTTTAACTGAATATTAAGGAGACCATATACTTTTATATACAGTAGAAAAATTGGGGTGACAAGCCGTAGGGCAAGAGTAGTACATTATTTTTTTATCTTTATGTACATTACTTTATATAGTTTCTGTTTCAAATTTTAACTGAATATTAAGGAGGCCATATACTTTTATATACAGTAAAAAAATTGGGGTGTCAAGCCGTAGCGCAAGAGTAGTACAATATTTTTTATCTTTATGTACATTACTTTATATAGTTTATGTTTCAAATTTTAAATGAATATTAAGGAGGCCATATACTTTTATATGCAGTAAAAAAATTGGGGTGATCTTTATGTACATTACTTTATATAGTTTCTGTTTCAAATTTTAGATGAATATTAAGGAGGTCATATACTTTTATATGCAGTAAAAAAAATTGGGGTGACAAGCCGTAGGGCAAGAGTAGTCCATTATTTTTTATCTTTATTTACATTACTTTATATAGTTTCTGTTTCAAATTTTAACTGAACATTAAGGAGGCCATATACTTTCATATACAGTAAAATAATTGGGGTGGCAAGCCGTAGGGCAAAAGTAGTACAGTATTATTTATCTTTATGTACATTACTTCATATAGTTTCAGTTTCAAATTTTAACTGAATATTAAGGAGGCCATATACTTTTATGTACAGTAAAAAAATTGGGGTGACAAGCCGTAGGGCAAGAGTAGTACATTATTTTTTATCTTTATGTACATTACTTTATATAGTTTCTGTTTCAAATTTTAGATGAATATTAAGGAGGTCATATACTTTTATATGCAGTAAAAAAAATTAGGGTGACAAGCCGTAGGGCAAGAGTAGTCCATTATTTTTTATCTTTATTTACATTACTTTATATAGTTTCGGTTTCAAATTTTAACTGAACATTAAGGAGGCCATATACTTTCATATACAGTAAAATAATTGGGGTGACAAGCCATAGGGCAAAAGTAGTACAGTATTATTTATCTTTATGTACATTACTTCATATAGTTTCAGTTTCAAATTTTAACTGAATATTAAAGAGGCCATATACTTTTATATACAGTAAAAAAATAGGGGTGACAAGCCGTAGGGCAAGAGTAGTACATTATTTTTTATCTTTATGTACATTACTTTATATAGTTTCTGTTTCAAATTTAAACTAAATAATAAGGAGGACGTATACTTTTATACACAGTAAAAAAATTGGTGTGACAAGCCGTAGGGCAAGAGTAGTAAATTATTTTTTATCTTTATGTACATTACTTTATATAGTTTCTGTTTCAAATTTTAACTGAATATTAAGGAGGCCGTATACTTTTATATACAGTAAAAAAATTGGGGTGAAAAGCCGAAGGGCAAGAGTAGTATATAATTTTTTATCTTTATGTACATTACTTTATATAGTTTCTGTTTTAAATTTTAACTGAATATTAAGGAGGCCGTATACTTTTATATACAGTAAAAGATTGGGGTGACAAGCCGTAGGGCAAGAGTAGTACATTATTTTTTATCTTCATGTACATTACTTTATATAGTTTCTGTTTCAAATTTTAACAGAATATTAAGTAGGCCATATACTTTTATATACAGTAAAAAATTGAGATGACAAGCCGTAGGGCAAGAGTAGTACATTATTTTTTAACTTTATGTACATTACTTTATATAGTTCCTGTTTCAAATTTTAACTGAATATTAAGGAGACCGTATAATTTTATATACAGTGAAAAAATTGGAGTGACTAACCGTAGGGCAAGGGTAGTACAATATTTTTATCTTTATTTACATTACTTTATATAGTTTCAGTTTCAAATTTTAACTGAATATTAAGCAGGCCATATACTTTTATATACAGTAAAAAAATTGGGGTGACAAGCCGTAGGGCAAGAGTAGTACATTATTTTTTATCTTTATGTACATTACTTTATATAGTTTTTGTTTCAAATTTTAACTGAATATTAAGGAGGCCGTATTCTTTTATATACAGTAAAAAAATTGGGGTGACAAGCCGTAGGGCAAGAGTAGTACATTATTTTTTATCTTTATGTACATTACTTTATATAGTTTCTGTTTCAAATTTTAACAGAATATGAAGTAGACCATATACTTTTACATACAGTAAAAAAATTGGGGTGACAAGCCGTAGGGCAAGAGTAGTACATTATTTTTTATCTTTATGTACATTACTTTATATAGTTTCTGTTTCAAATTTTAACTGAATATTAAGGAGGCCGTATATTTTATATACAGTAAATAAATTGGGGTGACAAGCCGTAGGGCAAGAGTAGTACATTATTTTTTATCTTTATGTACATAACTTTATATAGTTTCTGTTTCAAATTTTAACTGAATAATGAGGCCATATACTTTTATATGCAGTAAAAAATTGGGGTGACAAGCTGTAGGGCAAGAGTAGTACATTATTTTTTATCTTTATGTACATTACTTTATATATTTTGTTTCAAATTTTAACTGAATATTAAGGAGGCCGTATACTTTTATATGCAGTAAAAAATTGGGGTGACAAGCCGCAGGGCAAGAGTAGTTCATTTTTTTTTCTCTATTTACATTACTTTATATTGTTTCTGTTTCAAATTTTAACTGAACATGAAGGAGGCCATATACTTTCATATACAATAAAATAATTGGGGTGACAAGCCGTAGGGCAAAAGTAGTACAGTATTATTTATCTTTATATACATTACTTCATTTAGTTTCTGTTTTAAATTTTAACTGAATATTAAAGAGTCCATATACTTTTATATACAGGAAAAAAATTGGGGTGACAAGCCGTAGGGCAAGAGTAGTACATTATTTTTTATCTTTATGTACATTACTATATATAGTTTCTGTTTCAAATTTAAACTTAATATTAAGGAGGACGTATACTTTTATACACAGAAAAAAAAATTAGTGTGACAAGCCGTAGGGCAATAGGAGTACATTATTTTTTATCTTTATGTACATTACTTTATATAGTTTCTGTTTCAAAATTTAACTGAATATTAAGGAGGCCGTATACTTTTATATACAGTAAAAAAATTGGGGTGACAGGCCGTAGGGCAAGATTGGTACATTATTTTTTATCTTTATGTACATTACTTTATATAGTTTCTGTTTCAAATTTAACTTATTATTAAGGAGGCCATATACTTTTATATACAGTAAAAAAATTGGAATGAAAAGCCGTAGGGCAAGAGTAGTACATAATTTTTTATCTTTATGTACATTACTTTATATAGTTTCTGTTTTAAATTTTAACTGAATATTAAGTAGGCCGTATACTTTTATATACAGTTAAAGATTGCGGTGACAAGCCGTAGGGCAAGAGTAGTACATTATTTTTTATCTTCATGTACATTACTTTATATAGTTTCTGTTTCAAATTTTAACTGAATATTATGGAGGCCGTATACTTTAATATACAGTAAAAAAATTGGGGTGACAAGCCGTAGGGCAAGAGTAGTACATTATTTTTTATCTTTATTTACATTACTTTATATAGTTACTGTTTCAAATTTTAACTGAATATTAAGGAGGCCGTATACTTTTATATACAGCAAAAAGATTGGGGTGACAAGCCGTAGGGCAAGAGTAGTACATTATTTTTTATCTTCATGTACATTACTTTATATAGTTTCTGTTTCAAATTTTAACTGAATATTATGGAGGCCGTATACTTTTATATACAGTAAAAAATTGGGGTGTCAAGCCGTAGGGCAAGAGTAATACAATATTTTTTATCTTTATGTACATTACTTTATATAGTTTCTGTTTCAAATTTTAAATGAATATTAAGGAGGCCATATAATTTTATATGCATTAAAAAAATTGGGGTGACAAGCCGTAGGGCAAGAGTAGTACATTATATTTTATCTTTATGTACATTACTTTATATAGTTTCTGTTTCAAATTTTAACTGAATATTAAGGAGGCCGTATACTTTTATATGCAGTAAAAAAATTGGGGTGACAAGCCGTAGGGCAAGAGTAGTCCATTATTTTTTATCTTTATTTACATTACTTTATATAGTTTCTGTTTCAAATTTTAACCGAACATTAAGGAGGCCATATACTTTCATACACAGTAAAATAATTGGGGTGACAAGCCGTAGGGCAAAAGTAGTACAGTATTATTTATCTTTAGGTACATTACTTTATATAGTTTCTGTTTCAAATTTAAACTATATATTAAGGAGGACGTATACTTTTATACACAGTAAAAAAAATTGGTGTGACAAGCCGTAGGGCAAGAGCAGTAAATTATTTTTTATCTTTATGTACATTACTTTATATAGTTTCTGTTTCAAATTTTAACAGAATATTAAGGAGGCCGTATACTTTTATATACAGTAAAAAAATTGGAGTGAAAAGCCGTAGGGCAAAAGTAGTATATAATTTTTTATCTTTATGTACATTACTTTATATAGTTTCTGTTTTAAATTTTAACTGAATATTAAGGAGGCCGTATACTTTTATATACAGTAAAAGATTGGGGTGACAAGCCGTAGGGCAAGAG
The DNA here is from genome assembly GCA_963082715.1 of Harpalus rubripes. Lineage (NCBI taxonomy): Eukaryota > Metazoa > Arthropoda > Insecta > Coleoptera > Carabidae > Harpalus > Harpalus rubripes. Next base: position 39,645,814 of record OY720453.1, read on the forward strand.
TAGTACATTTTTTATCTTTATTTACATTAGTTTATATAGTATCTGTTTCAAATTTTAACTGAATATTAAGGAGGCCGTATACTTTCATATACAGTAAAAAAATTGGGGTGTCAAGCCGTAGGGCAAGAGTAGTACAATATTTTTTATCTTTATGTACATTACTTTATATAGTGTCTGTTTCAAATTTTAAATGAATATTAAAAAGGCCATATACTTTTATATGCAGTAAAAAAAAATGGGGTGACAAGCCGTAGGGCAAGAGTAGTACATTATTTTTTATCTTTATGTACATTACTTTATATAGTTTCTGTTTCGAATTTTAACTGAATATTAAGGAGGCCGTATATTTTTATATAAAGTAAAAAATTTGGGGTGACAAGCCGTAGGGCATGAGTAGTACATTATTTTTTATCTTTATTTACATTACTTTATATAGTTTCTGTTTCAAATTTTAACTGAATAATAAGGAGGCCGTATACTTTTATATGCAGTAAAAAAATTGGGGTGACAATCTGTAGGGCAAGAGTAGTCCATTATTTTTTATCTTTATTTACATTACTTTATATAGTTTCTGTTTCAAATTTTAACTGAATATTAAGGAGGCCGTATACTTTTATATACAGTAAAAAAATTGGGGTGTCAAGCCGTAGGGCAAGAGTAGTACATTATTTTTTATCTTTATGTACATTACTTTATATAGTTTCTGTTTCAAATTTTAACTGAATATTAAGCAGGCCATATACTTTTATATACAGTAAAAAAATTGGGGTGGCAAGCCGTAGGACAAGAGTAGTACATTATTTTTTATCTTTATGTACATTACTTTATATAGTTTCTGTTTCAAATTTTAACTGAATATTAAGGAGGCCGTATACTTTTATATACAGTAAAATTTGGGGTGACAAGCCGTAGGGCAAGAGTAGTACATTATTTTTTATCTTTATGTGCATTACTTTATATAGTTTCTGTTTCAAATTTTAACTGAATATTAAGCAGGCCATATACTTTTATATACAGTAAAAAAATTGGGGTGACAAGCCGTAGGGCAAAAGTAGTACATAATTTTTTATATTTATGTACTTTACTTTATATAGTTTCTATTTCAAATTTTAACTGAATAATAAGGAGGCTATATACATTTATATACAGTAAAAAAATTGGGGTGACAAGCCGTAGGGCAAGAGTAGTACATTATTTTTTATCTTTATGTACATTACTTTATATAGTTTTTGTTTCAAATTTTAACTGAATTTTAAGGACGTATACTTTTATAAACAGTAAAAAAAATTGGTGTGACAAGCCGTAGGGCAAGAGTAGTACATTATTTTTTATCTTTATGTACATTACTTTATATAGTTTCTGTTTCAAATTTTAACTAAATAATGAGGCCATATACTTTTATATACAGTAAAAAAATTGGGGTAACAAGCCATAGGGCAAAAGTAGTACATTATTTTTTATCTTTATGTACATTACTTTATATAGTTTCTGATTCAAATTTAAAGTGAATATTAAGGAGGACGTATACTTTTATATACAGTAAAAAGATTGGTGTGACAAGCCGTAGGGCAAGAGTAGTACATTATTTTTTATCTTTATTTACATTACTTTATATAGTTTCTGTTTCAAATTTTAACTGAATATTAAGGAGGCCGTATATTTTATATACAGTAAAAAAATTGGGGTGACAGGCCGTAGGGCAAGATTGGTACATTATTTTTTATCTTTATGTACATTACTTTATATAGTTTCTGTTTCAAATTTAAGTTATGATTAAGGAGGCCATATACTTTTATATACAGTAAAAAAATTAGGGTGACAAGCCGTAGGGCAAGAGTAGTACATTATTTTTTATCTTTATGTACATTACTTTATATAGTTTTTGTTTCAAATTTTTACTGAATATTAAGGAGGCCGTATAGTTTTATATACAGTAAAAAAATTAAGGTGACAAGCCGTAGAGCAAGAGTAGTACATTATTTTTTATCTTTATTTACAATAGTTTATATAATTTTTGTTTCAAATTTTAACTGAATATTAAGGAGGCCGTATACTTTTATATACAGTAAAAAGATTGGGGTGACAAGCCGTAGGGCAAGAGTAGTACAATATTTTTTATCTTCAAGTACATTAATTTATATAGTTTCTGTTTCAAATTTTAACTGAATATTAAGCAGTCCATATACTTTTATATACAGTAAAAAAATTGGGGTGACAAGCCGTAGGGCAAGAGTAGTACATTATTTTTTATTTTCATGTACATTACTTTATATAGTTTCTGTTTTAAATTTGAAGTGAATATTAAGTAGGCCATATACTTTTATATACAGTAAAAAAATTGGGGTGACAAGCCGTAGGGCAAGAGTAGTACATTATTTTTTATCTTTATGTACATTACTTTATATAGTTTCTGTTTCAAATTTCAACTGAATATTAAGGAGGCCGTATACTTTTATATACAGTAAAAAATTGGGGTGTCAAGCCGTAGAGCAAGAGTAGTACAATATTTTTTATCTTTATGTACATTACTTTATATAGTTTCTGTTTCAAATTTTAAATGAATATTAAGGAGGCCATATACTTTTATATGCAGTAAAAAAAATGGGGTGACAAGCCGTAGGGCAAGAGTAGTACATTATTTTTTATCTTTATGTACATTACTTTATATAGTTTCTGTTTCAAATTTTAACTGAATATTAAGGAGGCCATATACTTTTATATGCAGTAAAAAATTTGGGGTGACAATCTGTAGGGCAAGAGTAGTCCATTATTTTTTATCTTAATTTACATTACTTTATATAGTTTCTGTTTCAAATTTTAACTGAATATTAAGGAGGCCGTATACTTTTATATACAGTAAAAAAATAAGGGTGACAGGCCGTAGGGCAAGATTGGTACATTATTTTTTATCTTTATGGACATTACTTTATATAGTTTCTGTTTCAAATTTATACAGTAAAAAGATTGGGGTGACAAGCCGTAGGGCAAGAGTAGTACATTATTTTTTATCTTCAAGTACATTAAGTTATATAGTTTCTGTTTCAAATTTAAACTGAATATTAAGCAGGCCATATACTTTTATATACAGTAAAAAAATTGGGGTGACAAGCCGTAGGGCAAGAGAAGTACATTATTTTTTATTTTCATGTACATTACTTTATAAAGTTTCTGTTTCAAATTTAAAGTGAATATTAAGTAGGCCATATACTTTTATATACAGTAAAATAGTTGGGGTGACAAGCCGTAGGGCAAGAGTAGTACATTATTTTTTATCTTTATGTACATTACTTTATATAGTTTCTGTTTCAAATTTCAACTAAATATTAAGGAGGCCGTATACTTTTATATACAGTAAAAAATTGTGGTGTCAAGCCGTAGGGCAAGAGTAGTACAATATTTTTTATCTTTATGTACATTACTTTATATAGTTTCGGTTTCAAATTTTAAATGAATATTAAGGAGGCCATATACTTTTATATGCAGTAAAAAAATGGGGTGACAAGCCGTAGGGCAAGAGTAGTACATTATTTTTATCTTTATGTACATTATTTTATATAGTTTCTGTTTCAAATTTTAACTGAATATTAAGGAGGCCATATACTTTTATATGCAGTAAAAAAATTGCGGTGACAATCTGTAGGGCAAGAGTAGTCCATTATTTTTAATCTTTATTTACATTACTTTATATAGTTTCTGTTTCAAATTTTAACTGAATATTAAGGAGGCCGTATACTTTTATATAAAGTAAAAAAATTGGGGTGACAGGCCGTAGGGCAAGATTGGTACATTATTTTTTATCTTTATGTACATTACTTTATATAGTTTCTGTTTCAAATTTAACTTATTATTAAGGAGGCCATATACTTTTATATACAGTAAAAAAATTTGGGAGAAAAGCCGTAGGGCAAGAGTGGTACATAATTTTTTATCTTTATGTACATTACTTTATATAGTTTCTGTTTTAAATTTTAACTGAATATTAAGGAGGCCGTACACTTTTATATACAGTAAAAGACTGGGGTGACAAGCCGTAGGGCAAGAGTAGTACATTATTTTTTATCTTTATGTACATTACTTTATATAGTTCCTGTTACAAATTTTAACTGAATATTAGGGAGACCGTATACTTTTATATACAGTAAAAAAATTGGAGTGACAAACCGTAGGGCAAGAGTAGTACATTATTTTTTTATCTTTATGTACATTACTTTATATAGTTTATGTTTCAAATTTTAACTGAATATTAAGGAGGCCGTATACTTTTATATACAGTAAAAAAATTGGGGTGACAAGCCGTAGGGCAAGAGAAGTACATTATTTTTTATCTTTATTTACATTAGTTTATATAGTTTCTGTTACAAATTTTAACTGAATATTAAGAAGGCCGTATACTTTTATATACAGTAAAAAATTGGGGTGTCAAGCCGTAGGGCAAGAGTAGTACAATATTTTTTATCTTTATGTACATTACTTTATATAGTTTCTGTTTCAAATTTTAACTGAATATGAAGGAGGCCATATACTTTTATGTGCTGTAAAAAAATTGGGGTGACAATCTGTAGGGCAAGAGTAGTCCATTATTTTTTATCTTTATTTACATTACTTTATATAGTTTCTGTTTCAAATTTTAACTGAATATTAAGGAGGTCGTATACTTTTATATACAGTAAAAAAAATGGGGTGACAGGCCGTAGGGCAAGATTGGTACATTATTTTTTATCTTTATGTACATTACTTTATATAGTTTCTGTTTCAAATTTAACTTATTATTAAGGAGGCCATATACTTTTATAAACAGTAAAAAAAATTGGGGAGAAAAGCCGTAGGGCAAGAGTAGTACATAATTTTTTATCTTTATGTACATTACTTTATATAGTTTCTGTTTTAAATTTTAACTGAATATTAAGGAGGCCGTACACTTTTATATACAGTAAAAGATTGGGGTGACAAGCCGTAGGGCAAGAGTAGGACATTATTTTTTATCTTTATGTACATTACTTTATATAGTTCCTGTTTCAAATTTTAACTGAATATTAAGAAGGCCGTATACTTTTATATACAGTAAAAAAATTGGAGTGACAAACCGTAGGGCAAGAGTAGTACAATACTTTTTATCTTTATTTACATTACTTTATATAGTTTCTGTTTCAAATTTTAACTAAATATTAAGCAGGCCATATACTTTTATATACAGTAAAAAAATTGGGGTGACAAGCCGAAGGGCAAGAGTAGTACATTATTTTTTATCTTTATTTACATTAGTTTATATAGTTTCTGTTTCAAATTTTAACAGAATATTAAGGAGGCCGTATACTTTTATATACAGTAAAAAGATTGGGGTGACAAGCCGTAGGGCAAGAGTAGTACATTATTTTTTAACTTCATGTACATTAATTTATATAGTTTCTGTTTCAAATTTTAACCAAATATTAAGCAGGCCATATACTTTTATATACAGTAAAAAAATTGGGGTGACAAGCCGTAGGGCAAGAATAGTACATTATTTTTTATTTTCATGTACATTACTTTATATATTTTCTGCTTCAAATTTGAAATGAATATTAAGTAGGCCATATACTTTTATATACAGTAAAAAAATTGGGGTGACAAGCCGTAGGGCAAGAGTAGTACATTATTTTTTTTATCTTTATGTACATTACTTTATATAGTTTCTGTTTCAAATTTCAACTGAATATTAAGGAGGCCGTATACTTTTATATACAGTAAAAAAATTGGGGTGTCAAGCCGTAGGGCAAGAGTAGTACAATATTTTTTATCTTTACGTACATTACTTTATATAGTTTCTGTTTCAAATTTTAAATGAATATTAAGGAGGCCATATACTTTTCTATGCAGTAAAAAAAATGGGGTGACAAGCCGTAGGGCAAGAGTAGTACATTATTTTTTGTCTTTATGTACATTACTTTATATAGATTCTGTTTCAAATTTAACTTATTATTAAGGAGGCCATATACTTTTATATACAGTAAAAAAATTGGGGTGACAAGGCGTAGGGCAAGAGTAGTACATTATTTTTTTATCTTCATGTACATTACTTTATATAGTTTCTTTTTCAAATTTTAATAAAATATTAAGTAGGCCATATACTGTTATATACAGTAAAACAATTGGGGTGACAAGCCGTAGGGCAAGAGTAGTACATTATTTTTTATCTTTATTTACATTACATTATATAGTTTCGGTTTCAAATTTAAACTGAATATTAAGGAGGCGGTACACTTTTATATACAGTAAAAGACTGGGGTGACAAGCCGTAGGGCAAGAGTAGTACATTATTTTTTATCTTTATGTACATTACTTTATATAGTTCCTGTTACAAATTTTAACTGAATATTAGGGAGGCCGTATACTTTTATATACAGTAAAAAAATTGGAGTGACAAACCGTAGGGCAAGAGTAGTACATTATTTTTTTATCTTTATGTACATTACTTTATATAGTTTATGTTTCAAATTTTAACTGAATATTAAGGAGGCCGTATACTTTTATATACAGTAAAAAAAATTGGGGTGACAAGCCGTAGGGCAAGAGTAGTACATTATTTTTTATCTTTATTTACATTAGTTTATATAGTTTCTGTTACAAATTTTAACTGAATATTAAGGAGGCCGTATACTTTTATATACAGTAAAAAATTGGGGTGTCAAGCCGTAGGGCAAGAGTAGTACAATATTTTTTATCTTTATGTACATTACTTTATATAGTTTCTGTTTCAAATTTTAACTGAATATGAAGGAGGCCATATACTTTTATGTGCTGTAAAAAAATTGGGGTGACAATCTGTAGGGCAAGAGTAGTCCATTATTTTTTATCTTTATTTACATTACTTTATATAGTTTCTGTTTCAAATTTTAACTGAATATTAAAGAGGTCGTATACTTTTATATACAGTAAAAAAATTGGGGTGACAGGCCGTAGGGCAAGATTGGTACATTATTTTTTATCTTTATGTACATTACTTTATATAGTTTCTGTTTGAAATTTAACTTATTATTAAGGAGGCCATATACTTTTATAAACAGTAAAAAAAATTGGGGAGAAAAGCCGTAGGGCAAGAGTAGTACATAATTTTTTATCTTTATGTACATTACTTTATATAGTTTCTGTTTTAAATTTTAACTGAATATTAAGGAGGCCGTACACTTTTATATACAGTAAAAGATTGGGGTGACAAGCCGTAGGGCAAGAGTAGGACATTATTTTTTATCTTTATGTACATTACTTTATATAGTTCCTGTTTCAAATTTTAACTGAATATTAAGGAGGCCGTATACTTTTATATACAGTAAAAAAATTGGAGTGACAAACCGTAGGGCAAGAGTAGTACAATACTTTTTATCTTTATTTACATTACTTTATATAGTTTCTGTTTCAAATTTTAACTGAATATTAAGCAGGCCATATACTTTTATATACAGTAAAAAAATTGGGGTGACAAGCCGTAGGGCAAGAGTAGTACATTATTTTTTATCTTTATTTACATTAGTTTATATAGTTTCTGTTTCAAATTTTAACAGAATATTAAGGAGGCCGTATACTTTTATATACAGTAAAAAGATTGGGGTGACAAGCCGTAGGGCAAGAGTAGTACATTATTTTTAACTTCATGTACATTAATTTATATAGTTTCTGTTTCAAATTTTAACCAAATATTAAGCAGGCCATATACTTTTATATACAGTAAAAAAATTGGGGTGACAAGCCGTAGGGCAAGAATAGTACATTATTTTTTATTTTCATGTACATTACTTTATATATTTTCTGCTTCAAATTTGAAATGAATATTAAGTAGGCCATATACTTTTATATACAGTAAAAAAATTGGGGTGACAAGCCGTAGGGCAAGAGTAGTACATTATTTTTTTTATCTTTATGTACATTACTTTATATAGTTTCTGTTTCAAATTTCAACTGAATATTAAGGAGGCCGTATACTTTTATATACAGTAAAAAAAATTGGGGTGTCAAGCCGTAGGGCAAGAGTAGTACAATATTTTTTATCTTTACGTACATTACTTTATATAGTTTCTGTTTCAAATTTTAAATGAATATTAAGGAGGCCATATACTTTTATATGCAGTAAAAAAAATGGGGTGACAAGCCGTAGGGCAAGAGTAGTACATTATTTTTTGTCTTTATGTACATTACTTTATATAGATTCTGTTTCAAATTTAACTTATTATTAAGGAGGCCATATACTTTTATATACAGTAAAAAAATTGGGGTGACAAGGCGTAGGGCAAGAGTAGTACATTATTTTTTTATCTTCATGTACATTACTTTATATAGTTTCTTTTTCAAATTTTAATAAAATATTAAGTAGGCCATATACTTTTATATACAGTAAAACAATTGGGGTGACAAGCCGTAGGGCAAGAGTAGTACATTATTTTTTATCTTTATTTACATTACATTATATACTTTCGGTTTCAAATTTAAACTGAATATTAAGAAGGCCGTATATTATTAAATACAGTAAAAAAATTGGAGTGACAAGCCGTAGGGCAAGAGTAGTACATTATTTTTTATCTTTATTTACATTACTTTATATAGTTTCAGTTTTAAATTTTAAGTGAACATTAAGAAGGTCATATACTTTTATATACAGTAAAAAAATTGGGGTGACAAGCCGTAGGGCAAGAGTAGTACATTATTTTTTATCTTTATGTACATTACTTTATATAGTTTCTGTTTCAAATTTTAACAGAATATTAAATAGGCCATATACTTTTATATACAGTAAAAAAATTGGGGTGACAAGCCGTAGGGCAAGAGTAATACATTATTTTTTATCTAGATGTACATTACTTTATATAGTTTCTGTTTCAAATTTTAACAGAATATTAAGTAGGCCATATACTTTTATATACAGTAAAAAAATTGGGGTGACAAGCCGTAGGGCAAGAGTAGTACATTATTTTCTATCTTTATGTACATTACTTTATATAGTTTCTGTTTCAAATTTTAACTGAATATTAAGCAGGCCATATACTTTTATATACAGTAAAAAAATTGGGGTGACAAGCCGTAGGACAAGAGTAGTACATTATTTTTTATCTTTATGTACATTACTTTATATAGTTTCTGTTTAAAATTTTAACTGAATATTAAGGAGGCCGTATACTTTTATATACAGTAAAAAAATTGGGGTGACAAGCCGTAGGGCAAGAGTAGTACATTATTTTTTGTCTTTATGTACATTACTTTATATAGATTCTGTTTCAAATTTAACTTATTATTAAGGAGGCCATATACTTTTATATACAGTAAAAAAATTGGGGTGACAAGGCGTAGGGCAAGAGTAGTACATTATTTTTTTATCTTCATGTACATTACTTTATATAGTTTCTTTTTCAAATTTTAATAAAATATAAAGTAGGCCATATACTTTTATATACAGTAAAACAATTGGGGTGACAAGCCGTAGGGCAAGAGTAGTACATTATTTTTTATCTTTATTTACATTACATTATATACTTTCGGTTTCAAATTTAAACTGAATATTAAGAAGGCCGTATATTATTAAATACAGTAAAAAAATTGGAGTGACAAGCCGTAGGGCAAGAGTAGTACATTATTTTTTATCTTTATTTACATTACTTTATATAGTTTCAGTTTTAAATTTTAAGTGAACATTAAGAAGGTCATATACTTTTATATACAGTAAAAAAATTGGGGTGACAAGCCGTAGGGCAAGAGTAGTACATTATTTTTTATCTTTATGTACATTACTTTATATAGTTTCTGTTTCAAATTTTAACAGAATATTAAATAGGCCATATACTTTTATATACAGTAAAAAAATTGGGGTGACAAGCCGTAGGGCAAGAGTAATACATTATTTTTTATCTAGATGTACATTACTTTATATAGTTTCTGTTTCAAATTTTAACAGAATATTAAGTAGGCCATATACTTTTATATACAGTAAAAAAATTGGGGTGACAAGCCGTAGGGCAAGAGTAGTACATTATTTTCTATCTTTATGTACATTACTTTATATAGTTTCTGTTTCAAATTTTAACTGAATATTAAGCAGGCCATATACTTTTATATACAGTAAAAAAATTGGGGTGACAAGCCGTAGGACAAGAGTAGTACATTATTTTTTATCTTTATGTACATTACTTTATATAGTTTCTGTTTAAAATTTTAACTGAATATTAAGGAGGCCGTATACTTTTATATACAGTAAAAAAATTGGGGTGACAAGCCGTAGGGCAAGAGTAGTACATTATTTTTACCTTCCGTCACCTTTAGGTAAGGAAGGTATTGTCTTTGGTCAAAAAATTCAATGATGAGTTTTTACTCAATATGCACGTTTCTGAGTCCCTAGAATACGAATTTACTATTTTACGATGATGTCTGTATGTGTGTGTGTGTGTGTGTGGATGTGTGTGTGTGTGGATGTGTGGATGTGTGTGTGTAACAAAATTTTCGTCTGCGTTAACTCTAAGACTACAGTTACAAAAATTAAAAATTTTTCGTATACTTCTTCGTTACATCCATAGGAAGAGCTGATTAGATTTTGGTTACAATTGGTCAACCGGAAGTACCATCATTTGAAGATTTTAACAGTTTTTCTTGAAAAAACTATGTTAAATATAATTTTTTCACATTTGATGTTATTATAAATATTAAAGAATATTTTATTCTCTACACGATTTGACTGCATTTTATACTTAATATTAAATGGATATTGAGTTAAAAAATTATAAAGAAATTAAATATCATAAAGTAGCCATACCTGTGGAAACAACTACTATATTAAGAAAATTCTGATTGAAAGATGTCAGTGTCAAGTGAAATTGACATAGTGTGTCTGTTTTATAATTTTACTGGAAATATAGGATCTTTTGCTTTCTCTATGGAATTTGTATAAAATACATACTACTGCTTTAATGTAATGTACAAGAAATAATAATAATAAATCTTTTTTTCTGCAGATACATTACACTGTATATAGAAAACGTCACAAAATAATAATTTTCTGTATGAAATTTGCATAAAATACATGCGACTGCCGGAAGTTAATGTACAAGAAATAGAATATTTAATTTAGCAAGGAACTTTCCGTATGAAATTTGTACAAAATATATAGAACTGACGGAAGGTAATGTGCTGGCCACATCAGATTTTTTATCTTTATTTACATTACTTTATTTAGTTTCTGTTTCAAATTTTAACTGAACAGTAAGAAGGCCATATACTTTTATATACAGTAAAAAAATTGGGGTGACAAGCCGTAGGGCAAGAGTAGTACATTATTTTTTATCTTTATGTACATTACTTTATATAGTTTCTGTTTCAAATTTTAACTGAGTATTAAGCAGGCCATATACTTTTATATACAGTAAAAAAATTGGGGTGACAAACCGTAGGGCATGAGTAGTACATTATTTTTTATCATTATTTACATTACTTTATATAGTTCCTGTTTCAAATTTTAACTAAAAATTTAGGAGGCCGTATACTTTTATATACAGTAAAAAAATTGGAGTGACTAGCATTAGGGCAAGAGTAGTACATTATTTTATATCTTCATGTACATTACTTTATATAGTTTCTGTTTCAAATTTTAACAGAATATTAAGTAGGCCATATACTTTTATATACAGTAAAAAAATTGGGGTGACAAGCCGTAGGGCAAAAGTAGTACATTATTTTTAACTTCATGTACATTAATTTATATAGTTTCTGTTTCAAATTTTAACCAAATATTAAGCAGGCCATATACTTTTATATACAGTAAAAAAATTGGGGTGACAAGCCGTAGGGCAAGAATAGTACATTATTTTTTATTTTCATGTACATTACTTTATATATTTTCTGCTTCAAATTTAAAATGAATATTAAGTAGGCCATATACTTTTATATACAGTAAAAAAATTGGGGTGACAAGCCGTAGGGCAAGAGTAGTACATTATTTTTTTTATCTTTATGTACATTACTTTATATAGTTTCTGTTTCAAATTTCAACTGAATATTAAGGAGGCCGTATACTTTTATATACAGTAAAAAAAATTGGGGTGTCAAGCCGTAGGGCAAGAGTAGTACAATATTTTTTATCTTTACGTACATTACTTTATATAGTTTCTGTTTCAAATTTTAAATGAATATTAAGGAGGCCATATACTTTTATATGCAGTAAAAAAAATGGGGTGACAAGCCGTAGGGCAAGAGTAGTACATTATTTTTTGTCTTTATGTACATTACTTTATATAGATTCTGTTTCAAATTTAACTTATTATTAAGGAGGCCATATACTTTTATATACAGTAAAAAATTTGGGGTGACAAGGCGAAGGGCAAGAGTAGTACATTATTTTTTTATCTTCATGTACATTACTTTATATAGTTTCTGTTTCAAATTTTAACAGAATATTAAGTAGGCCATATACTTTTATATACAGTAAAAAAATTGGGGTGACAAGCCGTAGGGCAAGAGTAGTACATTATTTTCTATCTTTATGTACATTACTTTATATAGTTTCTGTTTCAAATTTTAACTGAATATTAAGCAGGCCATATACTTTTATATACAGTAAAAAAATTGGGGTGACAAGCCGTAGGACAAGAGTAGTACATTATTTTTTATCTTTATGTACATTACTTTATATAGTTTCTGTTTAAAATTTTAACTGAATATTAAGGAGGCCGTATACTTTTATATACAGTAAAAAAATTGGGGTGACAAGCCGTAGGGCAAGAGTAGTACATTATTTTTACCTTCCGTCACCTTTAGGTAAGGAAGGTATTGTCTTTGGTCAAAAAATTCAATGATGAGTTTTTACTCAATATGCACGTTTCTGAGTCCCTAGAATACGAATTTACTATTTTACGATGATGTCTGTATGTGTGTGTGTGTGTGTGTGGATGTGTGTGTGTGTGGATGTGTGGATGTGTGTGTGTAACAAAATTTTCGTCTGCGTTAACTCTAAGACTACAGTTACAAAAATTAAAATTTTTTCGTATACTTCTTCGTTACATCCATAGAAAGAGCTGATTAGATTTTGGTTACAATTGGTCAACCGGAAGTACCATCATTTGAAGATTTTAACAGTTTTTCTTGAAAAAACTATGTTAAATATAATTTTTTCACATTTGATGTTATTATAAATATTAAAGAATATTTTATTCTCTACACGATTTGACTGCATTTTATACTTAATATTAAATGGATATTGAGTTAAAAAATTATAAAGAAATTAAATATCATAAAGTAGCCATACCTGTGGAAACAACTACTATATTAAGAAAATTCTGATTGAAAGATGTCAGTGTCAAGTGAAATTGACATAGTGTGTCTGTTTTATAATTTTACTGGAAATATAGGATCTTTTGCTTTCTCTATGGAATTTGTATAAAATACATACTACTGCTTTAATGTAATGTACAAGAAATAATAATAATAAATCTTTTTTTCTGCAGATACATTACACTGTATATAGAAAACGTCACAAAATAATAATTTTCTGTATGAAATTTGCATAAAATACATGCGACTGCCGGAAGTTAATGTACAAGAAATAGAATATTTAATTTAGCAAGGAACTTTCCGTATGAAATTTGTACAAAATATATAGAACTGACGGAAGGTAATGTGCTGGCCACATCAGATTTTTTATCTTTATTTACATTACTTTATTTAGTTTCTGTTTCAAATTTTAACTGAGTATTAAGCAGGCCATATACTTTTATATACAGTAAAAAAATTGGGGTGACAAACCGTAGGGCATGAGTAGTACATTATTTTTTATCATTATTTACATTACTTTATATAGTTCCTGTTTCAAATTTTAACTAAAAATTTAGGAGGCCGTATACTTTTATATACAGTAAAAAAATTGGAGTGACTAGCATTAGGGCAAGAGTAGTACATTATTTTATATCTTCATGTACATTACTTTATATAGTTTCTGTTTCAAATTTTAACAGAATATTAAGTAGGCCATATACTTTTATATACAGTAAAAAAATTGGGGTGACAAGCCGTAGGGCAAGAGTAGTACAATATTTTTTATCTTTATGTACATTACTTTATATAGTTTTTGTTTCAAATTTTAACTTAATATTAAGGAGGCCGAATACTTTTATATATAGTAAAAAAATTGGGGTGACAAGCCGTAGGGCAAGAGTAGTAAATTATTTTTTATCTTTATTTACATTACTTTATTTAGTTTCTGTTTCAAATTTTAACTGAATATTAAGCAGGCCATATACTTTTATATACAGTAAAAAAATTGGGGTGACAAGCCGTAGGACAAGAGTAGTACATTATTTTTTATCTTTATGTACATTACTTTGTAAAGTTTCTGTTTAAAATTTTAATTGAATATTAAGGAGGCCGTATACTTTTATATACAGTAAAAAAATTGGGGTGACAAGCCGTAGGGCAAGAGTAGTACATAATTTTTTATCTCTATTTACATTACTTTATATAGTTTCTGTTTCAAATTTAAACTGAACATTAAGAAGGCCATATACTATTATATACAGTAAAAAAATTGGGGTGACAAGCCGTAGGGCAAGAGTAGTACATTATTTTTTATCTTTATGTACATTACTTTATATAGTTTCTGTTTCAAATTTTAACAGAATATTAAGTAGGCCATATACTTTTATATACAGTAAAAAAATTGGGGTGACAAGCCGTAGGGCAAGAGTAGTACAATATTTTTTATCTTTATGTACATTACTTTATATAGTTTTTGTTTCAAATTTTAACTTAATATTAAGGAGGCCGAATACTTTTATATATAGTAAAAAAATTGGGGTGACAAGCCGTAGGGCAAGAGTAGTAAATTATTTTTTATCTTTATTTACATTACTTTATTTAGTTTCTGTTTCAAATTTTAACTGAATATTAAGCAGGCCATATACTTTTATATACAGTAAAAAAATTGGGGTGACAAGCCGTAGGACAAGAGTAGTACATTATTTTTTATCTTTATGTACATTACTTTGTAAAGTTTCTGTTTAAAATTTTAATTGAATATTAAGGAGGCCGTATACTTTTATATACAGTAAAAAAATTGGGGTGACAAGCCGTAGGGCAAGAGTAGTACATAATTTTTTATCTCTATTTACATTACTTTATATAGTTTCTGTTTCAAATTTAAACTGAACATTAAGAAGGCCATATACTATTATATACAGTAAAAAAATTGGGGTGACAAGCCGTAGGGCAAGAGTAGTACATTATTTTTTATCTTAATGTACATTACTTTATATAGTTTCTGTTTCAAATTTTAACTGAATATTAAGGAGGCCATATACTTTTATATACAGTAAAAAAATTGGGGTGACAAGCCATAGGGCAAGAATAGTACATTATTTTTTATCTTTATGTACATTACTTTATATAGTTTCTGTTTCAAATTTAAAGTGAATATTAAGGAGGACGTATACTTATATATACAGTAAAAAAATTGGTGTGACAAGCCGTAGGGCAAAAGTAGTACATTATTTTTTATCTTTATTTACATTACTTTATATAGTTTCTGTTTCAAATTTTAACTGAATATTAAGGAGGCCATATACTTTTATGTACAGTAAAAAAATTGGGGTGACAGGCCGTAGGGCAAGATTGTTACATTATTTTTTATCTTTATGTTTATTACTTTATATAGTTTCTGTTTCAAATTTAACTTATTATTAAGGAGGCCATATACTTTTATATACAGTAAAAAAATTGGGGTGAAAAGCCGTAGGGCAAGAGTAGTACATTATTTTTTAACTTTATGTTAATTATTTTATATAGTTTCTGTTTCAAATTTTAACAGAATATTAAGTAGGCTATATACTTTTATATACAGTAAAAAAATTGGGATGACAAGCCGTAGGGAAAGAATAGTACATTATTTTTTATCTTTATTTACATTACCTTATATAGTTTCTGTTTCAAATTTTAACTGAACATTAAGAAGGCCATCTACTTTTATATACAGTAAAAAAATTGGGGTGACAAGCCGTAGGGCAAGGGTAGTACATTATTTTTTATCTTTATGTACATTACTTTATATAGTTTCTGTTTCAAATTTCAACTGAATATTAAGGGGGCCATATACTTTTATATACAGTAAAAAAAATTGGGGTGACAAGCCGTAGGGCAAGAGTTATACATTATTTTTTATCTTTATGTACATTACTTTATATAGTTTCTGTTTCAAATTTTAACTGAACATTAAGGAGGCCGTATACTTTTATATACAGTAAAAAAATTGGGGTGACAAACCGTTGGGCAAGTGTAGTACATTATTTTTTATCTTTATGTACATTACTTTATATAGTTTCTGTTTCAAATTTTAACTAAAAATTAAGGGGGCCGTATACTTTTATATACAGTAAAAAATTTGGGGTGACAAGCCGTAGGGCAAGAGTAACACATTATTTTTTATCTTTATGTACATTACTTTATATAGTTTCTGTTTCAAATTTTAACTGAACATTAAGGAGGCCGTATACTTTTATATACAGTAAAAAATTGGGGTGAAAAGCCGTAGGGCAAGAGTAGTACATTATTTTTTAACTTTATGTACATTATTTTATATAGTTTTTGTTTTAAATTTTAAATGAATATTAAGGAGGCCGTATACTTTTATATACAGTAAAAAAAATGGGGCGACAAGCCGTAGGGCAAGTGTAGTACATTATTTTTTATCTTCATGTACATTACTTTATATAGTTTCTGTTCCAAATTTTAACAGAATATTAAATAGGCTATATACTTTTATATACAGTAAAAAAATTGGGATGACAAGCCGTAGGGAAAGAATAGTACATTATTTTTTAATCTTTATTTACATTACTTTATATAGTTTCGGTTTCATATTTAAACTGAATATTAAGGAGGTTGTATACTTTTATATACAGTAAATAAATTAAGGTGACAAGCCGTAGGGCAAGAGTAGTACATTATTTTTTATCTTTATTTACAATAGTTTATATAATTTTTGTTTCAAATTTTAACTGAAAATTAAGGAGGCCGTATACTTTTATATACAGTAAAAAGATTGGGGTGACAAGCCGTAGGGCAAGAGTAGTACATTATTTTTTATCTTGAAGTACATTAATTTATATAGTTTCTGTTTCAAATTTTAACTGAATATTAAGCAGGCCATATACTTTTATATACAGTAAAAAAATTGGGGTGACAAGCCGTAGGGCAAGAGTAGTACATTATTTTTTATTTTCATGTACATTACTTCATATAGTTTCTGTTTCAAATTTGAAGTGAATATTAAATAGGCCATATACTTTTATATACAGTAAAAAAATTGGGGTGACAAGCCGTAGGGCAAGAGTAGTACATTATTTTTTATCTTTATGTACATTACTTTATATAGTTTCTGTTTCAAATTTCAACTGAATATTAAAGAGGCCGTATACTTTTATATACAGTAAAAAATTGGGGTGTCAAGCCGTAGGGCAAGAGTAGTACAATATTTTTTATCTTTATGTACATTACTTTATATAGTTTCTGTTTCAAATTTTAAATGGATATTAAGGAGGCCATATACTTTTATATGCAGTAAAAAAAATGGGGTGACAAGCCGTAGGGCAAGAGTAGTACTTTATTTTTTATCTTTATGTACATTACTTTATATAGTTTCTGTTTCAAATTTAACTTATTATTAAGGAGGCCATATACTTTTATATACAGTAAAAAAATTTGGGAGAAAAGCCGTAGGGCAAGAGTAGTACATAATTTTTTATCTTTATGTACATTACTTTATATAGTTTCCGTTTTAAATTTTAACTGAATATTAAGGAGGCCGTACACTTTTATATACAGTAAAAGACTGGGGTGACAAGCCGTAGGGCAAGAGTAGTACATTATTTTTTATCTTTATGTACATTACTTTATATAGTTCCTGTTTCAAATTTTAACTGAATATTAAGGAGGCCGTATACTTTTATATACAGTAAAAAAATTGGAGTGACAAACCGTAGGGCAAGAGTAGTACATTATTATTATCTTTATGTACATTACTTTATATAGTTTATGTTTCAAATTTTAACTGAATATTAAGGAGGCCGTATACTTTTATATACAGTAAAAAAATTGGGGTGACAAGCCGTAGGGCAAGAGTAGTACATTATTTTTTATCTTTATTTACATTACTTTTTATAGTTTCTGTTTCAAATTTGAACAGAATATTAAGGATGCCATATACTTTTATATACAGTAAAAAAATTGGGGTGACAAGCCGTAGGGCAAGAGAAGTACATTATTTTTTTATCTTTATGTACATTACTTTATATAGTTTCTGTTTCAAATTTCAACTGAATATTAAGGAAGCTATATACTTTTATATACAGCAAAAAATTGGTGTGACAAGCCGTAGGGCAAGAGTAGTCCATTGTTTTTTATCTTTATTTACATTATTTTATATAGTTTCTGTTTCAAATTTTAAATGAACATTAAGGAGGCCATATACTTTCATATACAGTAAAATAATTGGGGTGACAAGCCGTAGGGCAAAAGTAGTACAGTATTTTTTATATTTATGTACATTACTTTATATAGTTTCTGTTTCAAATTTTAACAGAATATTAAGTAGGCCATATATTTTTATATGCAGTATAAAAATTGGGGTGACAAGCCGTAGGGCAAGAGTAGAACATTATTTTTTATCTTTATGTACATTACTTTATATAGTTTCTGTTTCAAATTTTAACTAAATATTAAGGAGGCCGTATATTTTATATACAGTAAAAAAATTGGGGTGACAAGCCGTAGGGCAAGAGTAGTACATTATTTTTTATCTTTATGTACATAACTTTATATAGTTTCTGTTTCAAATTTTAACTGAATAAAGAGGCCATACACTTTTATATACAGTAAAAAAATTGGGGTGTCAAGCCGTAGCGCAAGAGTAGTACAATATTTTTTATCTTTATGTACATTACTTCATATATTTTCTGTTTCAAATTTTAAATGAATATTAAGGAGGCCATATACTTTTATATACAGTAAAAAATTTGGGGTGACAAGCCGTAGGGCAAGAGTAGTACATTATTTTTTATCTTTATATACATTACTTTATATAGTTTCTGTTTCAAATTTAAACTGAATATTAAGGAGGACGAATTCTTTTATACACAGTAAAAAAAATTGGTGTGCCAAGCCGTAGGGCAAGGGTAGTACATTATTTTTTATCTTTATGTACATTACTTTATATAGTTTCTGTTTCAAATTTTAACTGAATATTAAGGAGGCCGTATACTTTTATATACAGTAAAAAAATTGGGGTGACAAGCCGTAGGGCAAGAGTAGTACATAATTTTTTACTATCATATACATTACTTTATATAGTTTCTGTATCAAATTTTAACTGAATATTAAGTAGGCCATATACTTTTATATACAGTAAAAAAATTGGGGTGACAAGCCGTAGGGCAAGAGTAGTACATTATTTTTTATCTTTATTTACATTACTTTATATAGTTTCTGTTTTAAATTTTAACTGAACATTAAGAGGGCCATATACTTTTTTTATACAATAAAAATATTGCGGTGACAAGCCGTAGGGCAAGAGTAGTACATTATTTTTTAACTTTATGTACATTCCTTTATATAGTTTCTGTTTCAAATTTTAAATGAATATTAAGAAAGCCGTATACTTTTATATACAGTAAAAAAATTGGGGTGACAAGCCGTAGGGCAAGAGTAGTACATAATTTTTTACCATCATATACATTACTTTATATAGTTTCTGTTTCAAATTTTAACTGAATATTAAGTAGGCCATATACTTTTATATACAGTAAAAAAATTGGGGTGACAAGCCGTAGGGCAAGAGTAGTACATAATTTTTTATCTTTATGTACATTACTATATATAGGCTCTGTTTCAAATTTTAACTGAATATTAAGTAGGCCATATACTTTTATATACAGTAAAAAAATTGGGGTGACAAGCCGTAGGGCAAGAGAAGTACATTATTTTTTATCTTTATGTACATTACTTTATATAGTTTCTGTTTCAAATTTTACCTGAATATTAAGGAGGCCGTATACTTTTATATACAGTTAAAAAAATTGGAGTGACAAGCCGTAGGGCAAGAGTAGTACATTATTTTTTATCTTTATTTACATTACTTTATATAGTTTCTGTTTCAAATTTTAACTGAATATTAAGGAGGCCATATACTTTTATATACAGTAAAAAAATTGGAGTGACAAGCCGTAGGGCAAGAGTAGTACAATATTTTTTATCTTTATGTACATTACTTTATATAGTTTCTGTTTCAAATTTTAACTGAATATTAAGAAAGCCATATAGTTTTATATACAGTAAAAAAATTGGGGTGACAAGCTGTAGGGCAAGAGTAGTACATTATTTTTTATCTTTATTTACATTACTTTTTATAGTTTCTGTTTCAAATTTGAACTGAATATTAAGGAGGCCGTATACTTTTATATACAGTAAAAAAATTGGAGTGACAAGCCGTAGGGCAAGAGTAGTACATTATTTTTTATCTTTATGTACATTACTTTATATAGTTTCTGTTTCAAATTTTAACTGAATATTAAGGAGGCCGTATACTTTTATATACAGTAAAAAAAATTGGGGTGACAAGCCGTAGGGCAAGAGTAGTACATTATTTTTTATCTTTATGTACATTACTTTATATACCTTCTGTTTTAAATTTCAACTGAATATTAAGGAAGCCATATACTTTTATATACAGCAAAAAATTGGGGTGACAAGCCGTAGGGCAAAAGTAGTACATTATTTTTATCTTTATGTACATTACTTTATATAGTTTCTGTTTCAAATTATAACTGAATAATGAGGCCATGTACTTTTATATACAGTAAAAAAATTGGGGTAACAAGTCGTAGGGTAAGACTAGTACATTATTTTTTATCTTTATGTACATTACTTTATATTGTTTCTGTTTCAAATTTTAACTGAATATTAAGGAGGCCGTATACTTTTATATACAGTAAAAAAATTGGGGTGACAAGCCGTAGGGCAAGAGTAGTACATTATTTTTTATCTTTATGTACATTACTTTATATAGCTTTTGTTTCAAATTTCAACGGAACATTAAGGAGGCCGTATACTTTTATATACAGTAAAAAAATTGGGGTGTCAAGCCGTAGGGCAAGAGTAGTACAATAGTTTTTATCTTTATGTACTTTACTTTATATAGTTTTTGTTTCAAATTTTAAATGAATATTAAGAAGGCCATATACTTTTATATGCAGTAAAAAAAATGGGGTGACAAGCCGTAGGGCAAGAGTAGTACATTATTTTTTATCTTTAAGTACATTACTTTATATAGTTTCTGTTTCAAATTTTAACTGAATATTAAGGAAGCCATATACTTTTATATACAGTAAAAAATTGGGGTGACAAGCCGTAGGGCAAGAGTAGTACATTATTTTTTATCTTTATTTACATTACTTTTTATAGTTTCTGTTTCAAATTTGAACAGAATATTAAGGATGCCATATACTTTTATATACAGAAAAAAAATTGAGGTGACAAGCCGTAGGGCAAGAGTAGTACATTATTTTTTATCTTCATGTACATTACTTTATATAGCTTCTGTTTCAAATTTTAACTGAATATTAATGAGGCCGTATACTTTATATACAGTAAAAAAATTGGGGTGACAAGCCGTAGGGCAAAACTAGTACATTATTTTTTATCTTTATGTACATTACTTTATATAGTTTCTGTTTCAAATTATAACTGAATAATAAGGCCATGTACTTTTATATACAGTCAAAAAATTGGGGTGACAAGTCGTAGGGTAAGACTAGTACATTATTTTTTATCTTTATGTACATTACTTTATATAGTTTCTGTTTCAAATTTTAACTGAATATTAAGGAGGCCGTATACTTTTATATACAGTAAAAAAATTGGGGTGTCAAGCACCGGCCTGAAGTTAGCCCCGCCCATTATAGCACCAACGGTCTTTTTTATCTTATTAACTAGTGCATCGTTAGGGCTTTTTAGTGCACTATAAACGAACGTTAGTGCACATCGCATTATTAAGTAAATTATAAAAATTATGGGTGGGCCAACTTCAACATAAATTTTAAGATTTATTTAGTATTTACCATATCATTAGTTAGTGCATCGTTAGTGCTTTCCAATGTTCCCAACAGTTTCGTTAGTGCTATTACCATACACCAGAAATTAAGAAAAAACTCTGGGTGGGCCAACTTCAAATTAAATTTTAAGATTTATTTAATACGTATACTGTCGCTAGTTAGTGCATCGTTAGTGCTATCTAATGAACCCAATAATTTCGTTCGTACTATCACCATACATTCGAAATTATGAAGAAACTCTCGGTGGGCCAACTTCAAATTAAATTTTAAGATTTAATTAATACGTATACTGTCGCTAGTTAGTGCATCGTTAGTGCTATCTAATGAACATAATTTCGTTCGTACTATCACCATACATTCGAAATTATGAAGAAACTCTCGGTGGGCCAACTTCAAATTAAATTTTAAGATTTAATTAATAAGTACACTGTAACTAGTTAGTGCATTATTAGTGCTTTCTAATGAACCCAATAGTTTTGTTCATGCTATTACCATACATTCGAAATTATGAAAAACCCTATGGGTGGGCTAACTTCAAATTAAATTGTAAAATTTAATTAATACGTACACTGTCACTAGTTAGTGTATCGTTAGTGCTTTCTAATGAACCCAATAGTTTCGTTCGTGCTATTACCACACACTCGAAATTATGAAAAAACTCTGAGTTAGCCAACTTCAAATTAAATTTTAAGATTTAATTAATATGTACACTGTCGCTAGTTAGTGCATCGTTAGTGCTATTACCATACATTCGAAATTAGAAAAAAAACCTGAGGTGGGCCAACTTCAAATTAAATATTAAGATTTAATTAATACGTACACTGTCACTAGTTAGTGCATCGTTAGTGCTTTCTAATGAACCCAATAGTTTCGTTCGTGCTATTACCATACACTCGAAATTATGAAAAAAACTCTGAGTCAGCCAACTTCAAATTAAATTTTAAGATTTAATTAATATGTACACTGTCGCTAGTTAGTGCATCGTTAATGCTATTACCATACATTCGAAATTAGAAAAAATACCTGAGGCGGGCCAACTTCAAATTAAATATTAAGATTTAATTAATACGTACACTGTCACTAGTTAGTGCATCGTTAGTGCTTTCTAATGAACCCAATAGTTTTGTTCGTGCTATTACCATACCCTAGAAATTAGGAAAAAAACCCTGGGTGGGCCAACTTCAAATTAAATTTTAAGATTTAATTAATACGTACACTGTCACTAGTTAGTGCTTTCTAATGAATCCAATAGTTTCGTTCGTGCTATTACCATATGCTCAAAATTAAGAAAATACTCTGGCTGGGCCAACTTCAAATTAAATTTTAAGATTAATGAATTGTACCCTGTCACTAGTTAGCGCATCGTTAGTGCTTTCTAATGAACCCTAATCACTGCTTTCTGTCAGAGCACTCTAAATCTATGTAAAAAATAATATGTATTTTTTTCCATTCATGGTATTCTTATAGTAGCTATAGTTTCATTAAATTAATATAAAACTTTAATTGAATTTTTCTCAAAAAAATGTTAACAAAGCGTATGCAAATATATCACTGAATTAAAAATAAAATTCTATGTCTAATAAGTAAATAAAAAAAATATGGTCCTAGTTAAAATAACAAAGTTGGTACCCACAATTTGAAAACCATTAGTTGAAAAAAAATCTTACGCTCAATAAAATAGCCTAGTAAGTAAAATAGAAATTATTTACTAATTTAAGCGACTTCGTAGCTCTTATAGTTCTCGAGATAGCAATAGTGGACAAAATAAAATGAACAACCTATAGTTTTTCATTAAAAACTGTTAAGGGCTTCAAGTAAAGTATCTCTTCCGGTTGTCCAATAATACCCAAAATCTAATCATCTCTATATATGAATGCAAAAACCTTAAATACGGAAAATAGAAATTTTTATTAGTTTGATATATATCGTAGAGGAAAAAACCGTTACACACAGAAAGACACAAACAGACATCATTGTAAAAATAGTAAATACGTGTTGTGTGGACCCTAATTCGTGCTTATTCACTAAAAACTATCGAATTTTTGGACCGAAAACATTAGGTACCTCCCTTACCTACGGTATGACGGGACGGGAGGTAAAAATTGTACTGTGATTTTCACCAAAATCTAATGGGCTCTTTCCATTACAGAAATACAAGGTTTCAAAATTTTCTGAATGATAGTATTTGAGTTAGAGTGGAGGATACACACACACATACACACAGACAACATTGTGAAAATGTTGAAATTGGATTCTTGGTGTAAGTCCGGCGCCAAGAATATTTCGTTTATTTTGAGAGATACAAAAATGTTAATAAGCAAACTTAAACTAGAGAAAGGGGCTCATAAAATGATTATAGTATGAATTTTGTATCAATTCCAGTTTTAGAGGAAATTAGTATGGTCAGTGACACTTTTACAGAATATTATTCTAGGTAGTTTTTCAATTCACACATTTAAAATACATGGGAAAACTTAATTGATTTCGAAATCAAGCCGCCTATGCTTGGCGCTTTGTTTCTTTGATTTTGTCACCTAAACTGCCTTAATTGTCAAATTATAAAAGCAATGCATACAAATTCTAATTACGCCTTGTTTTACACGTTTTGAAGCTTTTACAGGGAAAAGTTAAATATTAATTTTATTTTCAATTATAAATTACCGTAGACTGGTAACACTGTAAAGGTTACACATGCGCACTACCAATACTCCGTAGTTCAAGTAATATACCTATAAAACTATATACTGCTGATGCCCTATCTCTCACTTAAGAGGAGTCTGCTACAAACATTATTGTCTATCCTTGTCAGTTAGTGTAAGAATTTCCCTTCCGCTAGTTTCCCTTTCCCGTTTTACACCAATAAAATCAAAGCAATCTGGCACTTGCGCAGAGCTATTCTTACAGACAAGTGCAGCTATATATATATCTGCACTCGTCTAATGTTAGTCTCACAAATCTCACTCCCACCAGTAGTATATTAGTATTATAGGTATATTGTTCAAGTAGAAATCACACAAGCCCCGAGCACATGGCAGTTGTAAACGCAGGAGATGTGGCCTGAAAGAGAGAGGAGATTGTTCTGAAAACATCAAGTGCGAAGCAAAATTGCAGGCAAACCCAGTCCAAATGTTAATATTATAATTTAATAGAAACAAACCCTAAAATAACTGCACGACCTTCTCGCTACGAATACTACAAGAAAATGAAGCAGATCAGATCGGGGATGATCTAGTTTTTTTAATTTTTAGCATTTTGCGCATGGCAGTCCATTAAGAAACATTAGTGACGACTTAATGCAAAAAACAAAAGTAGATCGAGCTATCAAATATTTCGCATCTGGGTATGGCAATCTATTAGAAAAGATTTCAATTGACATCATACACGATATATTTGTGACGGCAATGCAAAAAATAGAAGTAGATCGAGCTATCAAATTTAAGACATTTGGGTACGGCAGCCCATTAGAAAATATTTCGATTGACATTATATACAGCATATTTGCGACGATTTTATGCAAAAAAAAACAAAAGCCGATCACAAGCTATCAAATTTTTAACATTTGTGCAGTGACGATTCAGAAAATTAACTCATACAAATTGTCCTACAGGTCTTCAGGATAATATAGTTATTGCATTTTGTAAGTAGCCATATAGACACAATATTAATAAAATTAAGGTACATATTAATTAAATCTTAAAATTTAATTTGAAGCTGGATCACCCAGAGTATTTTTTTCTTAATTTCGAGTTTATGATAATAGCACGAATGAAACTGTTGGGTTCATTATAAAGCACTAACGATACACTAATTAGAGACAGTGTACGAATTAATTATATCTTAAAATTTAATTTGAAGTTGGCCCACCCAGGGTTTTCTCCTAATTTCTAGTGTATGATAATAGCAAGACCGAAACTATTGGGTTCATTAGAAAGCACTAACGATGCACTTACTAGTGACAGTGTACGAATTAATTAAATCTTAAAATTTAATCTGAAGTTGGCTCACATAGATTTTTTTCTTAATATCGAGTATATAGTAATAAGCACGAATGAAACTATTGAGTTCATTAGAAAGCACTAACGATGCACTTACTAGTGACAGTGTACGTATTAATTAAATCTTAAAATTTAATTTGAAGTTGGCCCACCCAGGGTTTTTTCCTAATTTCTAGGGTATGGTAGCACGAACGAAACTATTGGGTTCATTAGATAGCACTAACGATGCACTAACTAGCGACAGTGTACGTATTAATTAAACCTTAAATTTTAATCTGAAGTTGGCTCACATAGATTTTTTTCTTAATATCGAGTGTATGGTAATAGCACGAATGAAACTATTGGGTTCATTAGATAGCACTAACGATGCACTAACTAGCGACAGTGTACGTATTAATTAAATCTTAAAATTTTATTTGAAGTTAGCCCACCCAGAGTTTTTTCATAATTTCGAATGTATGGTAATAGCACGAACGAATCTATTGGTTTCAGTAGAAAGCACTAACGATGCACTAACTAGTGACAGTGTACGTATTAATTAAATCTTACAATTTAATTTGAAGTTAGCCTACCCAGAGGTTTTTCATAATTTCGAATGTATGGTAGTAGCACGAACAAAACTATTGGGTTCATTAGATAGCACTAACGATGCACTAACTAGCGACAGTGTACATATTAATTAAATCTTAAAATTTAATTTGAAGTTAGCCCACCCAGAGGTTTTTCATAATTTCGAATGCATGGTAGTAGCACGAACAAAACTATTGGGTTCATTAGATAGCACTAACGATGCACTAAATAGCGACAGTGTACGTATTAATTAAATCTTAAAATTTAATTTGAAGTTGGCCCACCCAGAGTTTTTTCATAATTTCGAATGTATGGTAGTAGGACGAACAAAACTATTGGGTTCATTAGATAGCACTAACGATGCACTAACTAGCGACAGTGTACATATTAATTAAATCTTAATATTTAATTTTAAGTTGGCCCACCCAGAGTTTTTTCTTAATTTCTGGTGTATGGTAATAGCACTAACGAAACTGTTGGGATCATTAAAAAGCACTAACGATGCACTAACTAATGATATGGTAAATACTAAATAAATCTTAAAATTTATGTTGAAGTTGGCCCACCCATAATTTTTATAATTTACTTAATAATGCGATGTGCACTAACGTTCGTTTATAGTGCACTAAAAAGCACTAACGATGCACTAACCAATAAGATAAAAAAGACCGTTGGTGCTATAATGGGCGGGGCTAACTTCAGGCCGGTGTGTCAAGCCGTAGGGCAAGAGTAGTACATTATTTTTTATCTTTATATACATTACTTTATATAGTTTCTGTTTCAAATTTAAACTGAATATTAAGGAGGACGAATTCTTTTATACACAGTAAAAAAAATTGGTGTGCCAAGCCGTAGGGCAAGGGTAGTACATTATTTTTTATCTTTATGTACATTACTTTATATAGTTTCTGTTTCAAATTTTAACTGAATATTAAGGAGGCCGTATACTTTTATATACAGTAAAAAAATTGGGGTGACAAGCCGTAGGGCAAGAGTAGTACATAATTTTTTACTATCATATACATTACTTTATATAGTTTCTGTATCAAATTTTAACTGAATATTAAGTAGGCCATATACTTTTATATACAGTAAAAAAATTGGGGTCACAAGCCGTAGGGCAAGAGTAGTACATTATTTTTTATCTTTATTTACATTACTTTATATAGTTTCTGATTTAAATTTTAACTGAACATTAAGAGGGCCATATACTTTTTTTATACAATAAAAATATTGCGGTGACAAGCCGTAGGGCAAGAGTAGTACATTATTTTTTAACTTTATGTACATTCCTTTATATAGTTTCTGTTTCAAATTTTAAATGAATATTAAGAAAGCCGTATACTTTTATATACAGTAAAAAAATTGGGGTGACAAGCCGTAGGGCAAGAGTAGTACATAATTTTTTACCATCATATACATTACTTTATATAGTTTCTGTTTCAAATTTTAACTGAATATTAAGTAGGCCATATACTTTTATATACAGTAAAAAAATTGGGGTGACAAGCCGTAGGGCAAGAGTAGTACATTATTTTTTATCTTTATGTACATTACTATATATAGGCTCTGTTTCAAATTTTAACTGAATATTAAGTAGGCCATATACTTTTATATACAGTAAAAAAATTGGGGTGACAAGCCGTAGGGCAAGAGAAGTACATTATTTTTTATCTTTATGTACATTACTTTATATAGTTTCTGTTTCAAATTTTAACTGAATATTAAGGAGGCCGTATACTTTTATATACAGTTAAAAAAATTGGAGTGACAAGCCGTAGGGCAAGAGTAGTACATTATTTTTTATCTTTATTTACATTACTTTATATAGTTTCTGTTTCAAATTTTAACTGAATATTAAGGAGGCCATATACTTTTATATACAGTAAAAAAAATTGGAGTGACAAGCCGTAGGGCAAGAGTAGTACAATATTTTTTATCTTTATGTACATTACTTTATATAGTTTCTGTTTCAAATTTTAACTGAATATTAAGAAAGCCATACAGTTTTATATACAGTAAAAAAATTGGGGTGACAAGCTGTAGGGCAAGAGTAGTACATTATTTTTTATCTTTATTTACATTACTTTTTATAGTTTCTGTTTAAAATTTGAACTGAATATTAAGGAGGCCGTATACTTTTATATACAGTAAAAAAATTGGAGTGACAAGCCGTAGGGCAAGAGTAGTACATTATTTTTTAACTTTATGTACATTACTTTATATAGTTTCTGTTTCAAATTTTAACTGAATATTAAGGAGGCCGTATACTTTTATATACAGTAAAAAAAATTGGGGTGACAAGCCGTAGGGCAAGAGTAGTACATTATTTTTTATCTTTATGTACATTACTTTATATAGCTTCTGTTTCAAATTTCAACTGAATATTAAGGAAGCCTTATACTTTTATATACAGCAAAAAATTGGGGTGACAAGCCGTAGGGCAAAAGTAGTACATTATTTTTTATGTTTATTTACATTACTTTTTATAGTTTCTGTTTCAAATTTGAACTGAATATTAAGGATGCCATATACTTTTATATACAGTAAAAAAATTGAGGTGACAAGCCGTAGGGCAAGAGTAATACATTATTTTTTATCTTCATGTACATTACTTTATATAGTTTCTGTTTCAAATTTTAACTGAATATTAAAGAGGCCGTATACATTATATACAGTAAAAAAATTGGGGTGACAAGCCGTAGGGCAAAACTAGTACATTATTTTTTATCTTTATTTACATTACTTTTTATAGTTTCTGTTTCAAATTTGAACAGAATATTAAGGATGCCATATACTTTTATATACAGTAAAAAAATTGAGGTGACAAGCCGTAGGGCAATAGTAGTACATTATTTTTTATCTTCATGTACATTACTTTATATAGCTTCTGTTTCAAATTTTAACTGAATATTAATGAGGCCGTATACTTTATATACAGTAAAAAAATTGGGGTGACAAGCCGTAGGGCAAAACTAGTACATTATTTTTTATCTTTATGTACATTACTTTATATAGTTTCTGTTTCAAATTATAACTGAATAATAAGGCCATGTACTTTTATATACAGTCAAAAAATTGGGGTGACAAGTCGTAGGGTAAGACTAGTACATTATTTTTTATCTTTATGTACATTACTTTATATTGTTTCTGTTTCAAATTTTAACTGAATATTAAGGAGGCCGTATACTTTTATATACAGTAAAAAAATTTGTGTGACAAGCCGTAGGGCAAGAGTAGTACATTATTTTTTATCTTAATGTACATTACTTTATATAGTCTCTGTTTCAAATTTTAACTGAATATTAAGGAGGCCGTATACTTTTATATACAGTAAAAAAATTGGGGTGACAAGCCGTAGGGCAAGAGTAGTACATTATTTTTTATCTTTATGTACATTACTTTATATAGCTTTTGTTTCAAATTTCAACGGAACATTAAGGAGGCCGTATACTTTTATATACAGTAAAAAAATTGGGGTGTCAAGCCGTAGGGCAAGAGTAGTACAATATTTTTTATCTTTATGTACATTACTTTATATAGTTTCTGTTTCAAATTTTAAATAAATATTAAGAAGGCCATATACTTTTATATGCAGTAAAAAAAATGGGGTGACAAGCCGTAGGGCAAGAGTAGTACATTATTTTTTATCTTTAAGTACATTACTTTATATAGTTTCTGTTTCAAATTTTAACTGAATATTAAGGAAGCCATATACTTTTATATACAGCAAAAAATTGGGGTGACAAGCCGTAGGGCAAGAGTAGTACATTATTTTTTATCTTTATTTACATTACTTTTTATAGTTTCTGTTTCAAATTTGAACAGAATATTAAGGATGCCATATACTTTTATATACAGTAAAAAAATTGAGGTGACAAGCCGTAGGGCAAGAGTAGTACATTATTTTTTATCTTCATGTACATTACTTTATATAGCTTCTGTTTCAAATTTTAACTGAATATTAATGAGGCCGTATACTTTATATACAGTAAAAAAATTGGGGTGACAAGCCGTAGGGCAAAACTAGTACATTATTTTTTATCTTTATGTACATTACTTTATATAGTTTCTGTTTCAAATTATAACTGAATAATAAGGCCATGTACTTTTATATACAGTCAAAAAATTGGGGTGACAAGTCGTAGGGTAAGACTAGTACATTATTTTTTATCTTTATGTACATTACTTTATATAGTTTCTGTTTCAAATTTTAACTGAATATTAAGGAGGCCGTATACTTTTATATACAGTAAAAAAATTGGGGTGTCAAGCCGTAGGGCAAGAGTAGTACATTATTTTTTATCTTTATGTACATTACTTTATATAGTTTCTGTTTCAAATTTTAACTGCATATTAAGGAAGTCATATACTGTTATATACAGTAAAAAAATTGGGGTGACAAGCCGTAGGGCAAGAGTAGTACAAAATTTTTTATCTTTATGTACATTACTTTATATAGTTTCTGTTTCAAATTTTAACTGAATATTAAAGAGGCCGTATACTTTTATATACAGTAAAAAAATTGAGGTGACAAGCCGTAGGGCAAGAGTAGTACATTATTTTTTATCTTAATGTACATTACTTTATATAGTCTCTGTTTCAAATTTTAACTGAATATTAAGGAGGCCGTATACTTTTATATACAGTAAAAAAATTGGGGTGACAAGCCGTAGGGCAAGAGTAGTACATTATTTTTTATCTTTATGTACATTACTTTATATAGCTTTTGTTTCAAATTTCAACGGAACATTAAGGGGGCCGTATACTTTTATATACAGTAAAAAAATTGGGGTGTCAAGCCGTAGGGCAAGAGTAGTACAATATTTTTTATCTTTATGTACATTACTTTATATAGTTTCTGTTTCAAATTTTAACTGAATATTAAGAAGGCCATATACTTTTATATGCAGTAAAAAAAATGGGGTGACAAGCCGTAGGGCAAGAGTAGTACATTATTTTTTATCTTTAAGTACATTACTTTATATAGTTTCTGTTTCAAATTTTAACTGAATATTAAGGAAGCCATATACTTTTATATACAGCAAAAAATTGGGGTGACAAGCCGTAGGGCAAGAGTAGTACATTATTTTTTATCTTTATTTACATTACTTTTTATAGTTTCTGTTTCAAATTTGAACAGAATATTAAGGATGCCATATACTTTTATATACAGTAAAAAAATTGAGGTGACAAGCCGTAGGGCAAGAGTAGTACATTATTTTTTATCTTCATGTACATTACTTTATATAGCTTCTGTTTCAAATTTTAACTGAATATTAATGAGGCCGTATACTTTATATACAGTAAAAAAATTGGGGTGACAAGCCGTAGGGCAAAACTAGTACATTATTTTTTATCTTTATGTACATTACTTTATATAGTTTCTGTTTCAAATTATAACTGAATAATAAGGCCATGTACTTTTATATACAGTCAAAAAATTGGGGTGACAAGTCGTAGGGTAAGACTAGTACATTATTTTTTATCTTTATGTACATTACTTTATATAGTTTCTGTTTCAAATTTTAACTGAATATTAAGGAGGCCGTATACTTTTATATACAGTAAAAAAATTGGGGTGTCAAGCCGTAGGGCAAGAGTAGTACATTATTTTTTATCTTTATGTACATTACTTTATATAGTTTCTGTTTCAAATTTTAACTGCATATTAAGGAAGTCATATACTGTTATATACAGTAAAAAAATTGGGGTGACAAGCCGTAGGGCAAGAGTAGTACAAAATTTTTTATCTTTATGTACATTACTTTATATAGTTTCTGTTTCAAATTTTAACTGAATATTAAAGAGGCCGTATACTTTTATATACAGTAAAAAAATTGAGGTGACAAGCCGTAGGGCAATAGTAGTACATTATTTTTTATCTTTATGTACATTACTTTATATAGTTTCTGTTTCAAATTTTAACTGAGTAATGAGGCCATATACTTTTATATACAGTAAAAAAAATTGGGGTAACAAGCCGTAGGGCAAGAGTAGTACATTATTTTTTATCTTTATGTACATTACTTTATATAGTTTCTGTTTCAAATTTTAAATGAATATTAAGGAGGCCATATACTTTTATATACAGTAAAAAAATTGGGGTGACAGGCCGTAGGGCAAGAGTAGTACATTATTTTTTATCTTTATGTACATTACTTTATATAGTTTCTGTTTCAAATTTTAACTGAATATTAAGGAGGCCGTATACTTTAATATACAGTAATAAAATTGGGGTGACAAGCCGTAGGACAAGAGTAGTTCATTATTTTTTATCTTTATTTACATTACTTTATATAGATTCTGTTTTAAATTTTATCTGAACATTAAGGAGGCCATATACTTTTATATACATTAAAAATATTGGGGTGACAAGCCGTAGGGCAAGAGCAGTACATTATTATTTATCTTTATTTACATTACTTTATATAGTTTCTGTTTTAAATTTTAACTGAATAATAAGGAGGCCGTATACTTTTATATACAGTAAAAAAATTGGGGTGAGAAGCCATAGGGCAAGAGAAGTACATTATTTTTTATCTTTACGTACACTACTCTATATAGTTTCTGTTTTAAATTTTAAATCAATATTAAGGAGGCCATATACTTTTATATGCAGTAAAAAAATTGGGGTGACAAGACGTAGGGCAAGAGTAGTACATTATTATTTATCTTTATGTACATTACTTTATATAGTTTCTGTTTTAAATTTTAACTGAATATTAAGGAGGCCGTATACTTTTATATGCAATAAAAAAATTGTGGTGACAAGCTGTAGAGAAAGAGTAGTCCATTATTTTTATCTTTATTTACATTACTTTATATAGTTTCTGTTTCAAATTTTAACTGAATATTATGCAGGCCATATACTTTTATATACAGTAAAAAAATTGGGTGACAAGCCGTAGGGCAAGAGTAGTACATTATTTTTTATCTTTACGTACATTACTTTATTTAGTTTTTGTTTCAAATTTTAACTGAATATGAAGGAGGCCTTATACTTTTATATACAGTAAAAAAAGTAGGGTGACAAGCCGTAGGGCAAGAGTAGTACATTATTTTTTATCTTTATTTACATAACTTTATATAGTTTGTGTTTCAAATTTTAACTGAATGTTAAGGAGGCCATATACTTTTATATACATTAAAAAAATTGGGGTGACAAGCCGTAGGGCAAGAGTAGTCCATTATTTTTTATCTTTATTTACATTACTTTATATAGATTCTGTTTCAAATTTTAAATGAATATTAAGGAGGCCATATACTTTTATATGCAGTAAAAAAATTGGGGTGACAAGACGTAGGGCAAGAGTAGTACATTATTATTTATCTTTATGTACATTATTTTATATAGTTTCTGTTTTAAATTTTAACTGAATATTAAGGAGGCCGTATACTTTTATATGCAGTAAAAAAATTGTGATGACAAGCCGTAGAGCAAGAGTAGTCCATTATTTTTATCTTTATTTACATTACTTTATATAGTTTCTGTTTCAAATTTTAACTGAATATTAAGCAGGCCATATACTTTTATATACAGTAAAAAAATTGGGTGACAAGCCGTAGGGCAAGAGTAGTACATTATTTTTTATCTTTACATACATTACTTTATTAAGTTTTTGTTTAAAATTTTAACTGAATATTAAGAAGGCCGTATAATTTTATATACAGTAAAAAAAGTAGGTTGACAAGCCGTAGGGCATGAGTAGTACATTATTTTTTATCTTTATTTACATTACTTTATATAGTTTGTGTTTCAAATTTTAACTGAATGTTAAGGAGGCCATATACTTTTATATACAGTAAAAAAATTGGGGTGAAAAGCCGTAGGGCAAGAGTAGTACATTATTTTTTATCTTTATGTACATTACTTTATATAGTTTCTGTTTCAAATTTTAACTGAATATTAAAGAGGCCGTATACTTTTATATACAGTAAAAAAATTGGGGTAACACGCCGTAGGGCAAAAGTAGTACATTATTTTTTATCTTTATGTACATTACTTTATATAGTTTCTGTTTTAAATTTTAACTGAGTAATGAGGCCATATACTTTTATATACAGTAAAAATAATTGGGGTAACAAGCCGTAGGGCAAGAGTAGTACATTATTTTTTATCTTTATGTACATTACTTTATATAGTTTCTGTTTCAAATTTTAACTGAACATTAAGAAGGCCATATACTTTTATATACAGTAAAAAAATTGGAGTGGCAAGCCGTAGGGCAAGAGTAGTACATTATTTTTTATCTTTATGTACATTACTTTATTTAGTTTTTGTTTCAAATTTTAACTAAATATGAAGGAGGCCTTATACTTATATATACAGTAAAAAAAGTAGGGTGACAAGCCGTAGGGCTAGAGTAGTACATTATTTTTTATCTTTATTTACATTACTTTATATAGTTTGTGTTTCAAATTTTAACTGAATGTTAAGGAGGCCATATACTTTTATATACATTAAAAAAATTGGGGTGACAAGCCGTAGGGCAAGAGTAGTACATTATTTTTTATCTTTATGTACATTACTTTATATAGTTTCTGTTTCAAATTTTAACTGAACATTAAGAAGGCCATATACTTTTATATACAGTAAAAAAATTGGAGTGGCAAGCCGTAGGGCAAGAGTAGTACATTATTTTTTATCTTTATGTACATTACTTTATATAGTTTCTGTTTCAAATTTTAACTGAATATTAAGGAGGCCATATACTTATATATACAGTAAAAAAAATTGGGGTGACAAGCCGTAGGGCAAGAGTAGTACATTATTTTTTAACTTTATGTACATTACTTAATATAGTTTATGTTTCAAATTTTAA
The DNA here is from genome assembly GCA_963082715.1 of Harpalus rubripes. NCBI lineage: Eukaryota > Metazoa > Arthropoda > Insecta > Coleoptera > Carabidae > Harpalus > Harpalus rubripes. Next base: position 39,681,304 of record OY720453.1, read on the forward strand.
CTGAATGTTAAGGAGGCCGTATACTTTTATATACAGTAAAAAAATTGAGGTAACAAGACGTAGGGCAAGAGTAGTACATTATTATTTATCTTTATGTACATTACTTTATATAGTTTTTGTTTCAAATTTCAACTGAATATTAAGGAGGCCGCATACTTTTATATACAATAGAAAAATTAAGGTGTCAAGCCGTAGGGCAAGAGTAGTACAATATTTTTTATCTTTATGTACATTACTTTATATAGTTTCTGTTTCAAATTTTAAATGAATAATAAGGAGGCCATATGCTTTTATATGCAGTAAAAAAATTGGGGTGACAAGCCGTAGGGCAAGAGTAGTACATTATTTTTTATCTTTATGTACATTACTTTATATAGTTTCTGTTTCAAATTTTAACTGAATATTAAGGAGGCCGTATACTTTTATATGCAGTAAAAAAATTGGGGTGACAACCTGTAGGGCAAGAGTAGTCCATTATTTTTTATCTTTATTTACATTACTTTATATAGTTTCTGTTTCAAATTTTAACTGAACATTAAGGAGGCCAAATACTTTCATATACAGTAAAATAATTGGGGTGACAAGCCGTAGGGCAAAAGTAGTACAGTATTATTTATCTTTATGTACATTACTTCATATAGTTTCTGTTTCAAATTTTAACTGAGTATTAAGGAGGCCATATACTTTTATATACAGTAAAAAAATTGGGGTGACAAGCCGTAGGGCAAGAGTAGTACATTATTTTTTTATCTTTATGTACATTACTTTATATAGTTTCTGTTTCAAATTTAAACTGATTATTAAGGAGGACGTATACTTTTATACACATTAAAAAAAATTGGTGTGACAAGCCGTAGGGCAAGAGTAGTACATTATTTTTTATCTTTATGTACATTACTTTATATAGCTTTTGTTTCAAATTTCAACGGAACATTAAGGAGGCCGTATACTTTTATATACAGTAAAAATATTGGGGTGTCAAGCCGTAGGGCAAGAGTAGTACAATATTTTTTATCTTTATGTACATTACTTTATATAGTTTCTGTTTCAAATTTTAAATGAATATTAAGGAGGCCATATACTTTTATATGCAGTAAAAAAAATGGGGTGACAAGCCGTAGGGCAAGAGTAGTACATTATTTTTTATCTTTATGTACATTACTTTATATAGTTTCTGTTTCAAATTTTAACTGAATATTAAGGAAGCCATATACTATTATATACAGCAAAAAATTGGGGTGACAAGCCGTAGGGCAAGAGTAGTACATTATTTTTTATCTTTATTTACATTACTTTTTATAGTTTCTGTTTCAAATTTGAACTGAATATTAAGGATGCCATATACTTTTATATACAGTAAAAAAATTGAGGTGACAAGCCGTAGGGCAAGAGTAGTACATTATTTTTTATCTTCATGTACATTACTTTATATAGCTTCTGTTTCAAATTTTAACTGAATATTAATGAGGCCGTATACCTTATATACAGTAAAAAAATTGGGGTGACAAGCCGTAGGGCAAAACTAGAACATTATTTTTTATCTTTATGTACATTACTTTATATAGATTCTGTTTCAAATTATAACTGAATAATAAGGCCATGTACTTTTATATACAGTCAAAAAATGGGGTGACAAGTCGTAGGGTAAGACTAGTACATTATTTTTTATCTTTATGTACATTACTTTATATAGTTTCTGTTTCAAATTTTAACTGAATATTAAGGAGGCCGTATACTTTTATATACAGTAAAAAAATTGGGGTGTCAAGCCGTAGGGCAAGAGTAGTACATTATTTTTTATCTTTATGTACATTACTTTATATAGTTTCTGTTTCAAATTTTAACTGAATATTAAGGAGGCCGTAGGGCAAAAGTAGTACATTATTTTTTATCTTTATATACATTACTTTATATAGTTTCTGTTTCAAATTTTAACTGAATATTAAGGAAGCCGTATACTTTTATATACAGTAAAAATTGGGGTGACAAGCCGTAGGGCAAGAGTAGTACATTATTTTTTATCTTTTTGTACATTACTTTATATAGTTTCTGTTTCAAATTTTAACTGCATATTAAGAAAGCCATATACTTTTATATACAGTAAAAAAATTGGGGTGACAAGCCGTAGGGCAAGAGTAGTACATAATTTTTTATCTTTATGTACATTACTTTATATAGTTTCTGTTTCAAATTTTAACTGATTATTAAAGAGGCCGTATACTTTTATATACAGTAAAAAAATTGGGGTGACAAGCCGTAGGGCAATAGTAGTACATTATTTTTTATCTTTATGTACATTACTTTATATAGTTTCTGTTTCAAATTTTAACTGAGTAATGAGGCCATATACTTTTATATACAGTAAAAAAAATTGGGGTAACAAGCCGTAGGGCAAGAGTAGTACATTATTTTTTATCTTTATGTACATTACTTTATATAGTTTCTGTTTCAAATTTTAAATGAATATTAAGGAGGCCATATACTTTTATATACAGTAAAAAAATTGGGGTGACAGGCCGTAGGGCAAGAGTAGTACATTATTTTTTATCTTTATGTACATTACTTTATATAGTTTCTGTTTCAAATTTTAACTGAATATTAAAGAGGCCGTATACTTTTATATACAGTAAAAAAATTGGGGTGACAAGCCGTAGGGCAAGAGTAGTCCATTATTTTTTATCTTTATGTACATTACTTTATATAGTTTCTGTTTCAAATTTTAACTGAATATTAAGGAGGCCGTATACTTTAATATACAGTAATAAAATTGGGGTGACAAGCCGTAGGACAAGAGTAGTCAATTATTTTTTATCTTTATTTACATTACTTTATATAGATTCTGTTTTAAATTTTATCTGAACATTAAGGAGGCCATATACTTTTATATACATTAAAAAAATTGGGGTGACAAGCCGTAGGGCAAGAGACGTACATTATTATTTATCTTTATTTACATTACTTTATATAGTTTCTGTTTTAAATTTTAACTAAATAATAAGGAGGCCGTATACTTTTATATACAGTAAAAAAATTGGGGTGAGAAGCCATAGGGCAAGAGTAGTACATTATTTTTTATCTTTACGTACACTACTCTATATAGTTTCTGTTTTAAATTTTAAATCAATATTAAGGAGGCCATATACATTTATATGCAGTAAAAAAATTGGGGTGACAAGACGTAGGGCAAGAGTAGTACATTATTATTTATCTTTATGTACATTACTTAATATAGTTTCTGTTTTAAATTTTAACTGAATATTAAGGAGGCCGTATACTTTTATATGCAATGAAAAAATTGTGGTGACAAGCTGTAGAGAAAGAGTAGTCCATTATTTTTATCTTTATTTACATTACTTTATATAGTTTCTGTTTCAAATTTTAACTGAATATTATGCAGGCCATATACTTTTATATACAGTAAAAAAATTGGGTGACAAGCCGTAGGGCAAGAGTAGTACATAATTTTTTATCTTTACGTACATTACTTTATTTAGTTTTTGTTTCAAATTTTAACTGAATATGAAGGAGGCCTTATACTTTTGTATACAGTAAAAAAAGTAGGGTGACAAGCCGTAGGGCAAGAGTAGTACATTATTTTTTATCTTTATTTACATTACTTTATATAGTTTGTGTTTCAAATTTTAAATGAATATTAAGGAGGCCATATACTTTTATATGCAGTAAAAAAATTGGGGTGACAAGACGTAGGGCAAGAGTAGTACATTATTATTTATCTTTATGTACATTACTTTATATAGTTTCTGTTTTAAATTTTAACTGAATATTAAGGAGGCCGTATACTTTTATATGCAGTAAAAAAATTGTGGTGACAAGCCGCAGAGCAAGAGTAGTCCATTATTTTTATCTTTATTTACATTACTTTATATAGTTTCTGTTTCAAATTTTAACTGAATATTAAGCAGGCCATATACTTTTATATACAGTAAAAAAATTGGGTGACAAGCCGTAGGGCAAGAGTAGTACATTATTTTTTATCTTTACGTACATTACTTTATTTAGTTTTTGTTTAAAATTTTAACTGAATATTAAAAAGGCCGTATACTTTTATATACAGTAAAAAAAGTAGGTTGACAAGTCGCAGGGCATGAGTAGTACATTATTTTTTATCTTTATTTACATTACTTTATATAGTTTGTGTTTCAAATTTTAACTGAATGTTAAGGAGGCCATATACTTTTATATACATTAAAAAAATTGGGGTGACAAGCCGTAGGGCAAGGGTAGTACATTATTTTTTATCTTTATGTACATTACTTTATATATTTTCTGTTTCAAATTTTAACTGAATATTAAAGAGGCCGTATACTTTTATATACAGTAAAAAAATTGGGGTGACACGCCGTAGGGCAAAAGTAGTACATTATTTTTTATCTTTATGTACATTACTTTATATAGTTTCTGTTTTAAATTTTAACTGAGTAATGAGGCCATATACTTTTATATACAGTTAAAATAATTGGGGTAACAAGCCGTAGGGCAAGAGTAGTACATAATTTTTTATCTTTATGTACATTACTTTATATAGTTTCTGTTTCAAATTTTAAATGAATATTAAGGAGGCCATATACTTTTATATACAGTAAAAAAATTGGGGTGACAAGCCGCAGAGCAAGAGTAGTCCATTATTTTTATCTTTATTTACATTACTTTATATAGTTTCTGTTTCAAATTTTAACTGAATATTAAGCAGGCCATATACTTTTATATACAGTAAAAAAATTGGGTGACAAGCCGTAGGGCAAGAGTAGTACATTATTTTTTATCTTTACGTACATTACTTTATTTAGTTTTTGTTTAAAATTTTAACTGAATATTAAAAAGGCCGTATACTTTTATATACAGTAAAAAAAGTAGGTTGACATGCCGCAGGGCATGAGTAGTACATTATTTTTTATCTTTATTTACATTACTTTATATAGTTTCTGTTTCAAATTTTAAATGAATATTAAGGAGGCCATATACTTTTATATACAGTAAAAAAATTGGGGTGACAAGCCGCAGAGCAAGAGTAGTCCATTATTTTTATCTTTATTTACATTACTTTATATAGTTTCTGTTTCAAATTTTAACTGAATGTTAAGGAGGCCATATACTTTTATATACATTAAAAAAATTGGGGTGACAAGCCGTAGGGCAAGAGTAGTACATTATTTTTTATCTTTATGTACATTACTTTATATATTTTCTGTTTCAAATTTTAACTGAATATTAAAGAGGCCGTATACTTTTATATACAGTAAAAAAATTGGGGTGACACGCCGTAGGGCAAAAGTAGTACATTATTTTTTATCTTTATGTACATTACTTTATATAGTTTCTGTTTTAAATTTTAACTGAGTAATGAGGCCATATACTTTTATATACAGTTAAAATAATTGGGGTAACAAGCCGTAGGGCAAGAGTAGTACATTATTTTTTATCTTTATGTACATTACTTTATATAGTTTCTGTTTCAAATTTTAAATGAATATTAAGGAGGCCATATACTTTTATATACAGTAAAAAAATTGGGGTGACAAGCCGTAGGGCAAGAGTAGTACATTATTATTTTATCTTTATGTACATTACTTTATATAGTTTCTGTTTCAAATTTTAACTGAATATTAAGGAGGCCATATACTTTTATATACAGTAAAAACATCAGGGTGTCAAGCCGTAGCGCAAGAGTAGTACATTATTTTTTATCTTTATTTACATTACTTTATATAGTTTCTGTTTTAAATTTTAAATGAGTATTAAGGGGCCATATACTTTTATATGCAGTAAAAAAATTGGGGTGACAAGCCGTAGGGCAAGAGTAGTACATTATTATTTATCTTTATGTACATTACTTTATATCGTTTCAGTTTTAAATTGTAACTGAATAATAAGGAGGCCGTATACTTTTATATACAGTAAAAAAATTGGGGTGAGAAGCCATAGGGCAAGAGTAGTACATTATTTTTTATCTTTACGTACACTACTCTATATAGTTTCTGTTTCAAATTTTAAATAAATATTAAGGGGGCTATATACTTTTATATAAAGTAAAAAAATTGGGGTGACAAGCCGTAGGGTAAGAGTAGTACATTATTTTTTATCTTTATGTACATTACTTTATATAGTTTCTGTCTCAAATTTTAACTGAACATTAAGAAGGCCATATACTTTTATATACAGTAAAAAAATTAGAGTGGCAAGCCGTAGGGCAAGAGTAGTACATTATTTTTTATCTTTATGTACATTACTTTATATAGTTTCTGTTTCAAATATTAATTGAATATTAAGGAGGCCATATACTTATATATACAGTAAAAAAATTGGGGTGACAAGCCGTAGGGCAAGAGTAGTACATTATTTTTTATCTTTATGTACATTACTTAATATAGTTTATGTTTCAAATTTTAACTGAATGTTAAGGAGGCCGTATACTTTTATATACAGTAAAAAATTTGAGGTGACAAGACGTAGGGCAAGAGTAGTACATTATTATTTATCTTTATGTACATTACTTTATATAGTTTTTGTTTCAAATTTCAACTGAATATTAAGGAGGCCGCATACTTTTATATACAATAGAAAAATTAAGGTGTCAAGCCGTAGGGCAAGAGTAGTACAATATTTTTTATCTTAATGTACATTACTTTATATAGTTTCTGTTTCAAATTTTAAATGAATAATAAGGAGGCCATATGCTTTTATATGCAGTAAAAAAATTAGGGTGACAAGCCGTAGGGCAAGAGTAGTACATTATTTTTTATCTTTATGTACATTACTTTATATAGTTTCTGTATCAAATTTTAACTGAACAATAAGGAGGCCAAATACTTTCATATACAGTAAAATAATTGGGGTGACAAGCCGTAGGGCAAAAGTAGTACAGTATTATTTATCTTTATGTACATTACTTCATATAGTTTCTGTTTCAAATTTTAACTGAATATTAAGGAGGCCATATACTTTTATATACAGTAAAAAAATTGGGGTGACAAGCCGTAGGGCAAGAGTAGTACATTATTTTTTATCTTTATGTACATTACTTTATATAGTTTCTGTTTCAAATTTTAAATGAATATTAAGGAGGCTATATACTTTTATATAAAGTAAAAAAATTGGGGTGACAAGCCGTAGGGTAAGAGTAGTACATTATTTTTTATCTTTATGTACATTACTTTATATAGTTTCTGTTTCAAATTTTAACTGAACATTAAGAAGGCCATATACTTTTATATACAGTAAAAAAATTGGGGAAACAAGCCGTAGGGCAAGAGTAGTACATTATTTTTTATTTTTATGTACATTACTTAATATAGTTTATGTTTCAAATTTAAATGAATGTTAAGGAGGCCGTATACTTTTATATACAGTAAAAAAATTGAGGTGACAAGACGTAGGGCAAGAGTAGTACATTATTATTTATCTTTATGTACATTACTTTATATAGTTTTTGTTTCAAATTTCAACTGAATATTAAGGAGGCCGCATACTTTTATATACAATAGAAAAATTAAGGTGTCAAGCCGTAGGGCAAGAGTAGTACAATATTTTTTATCTTTATATACATTACTTTATATAGTGTCTGTTTCAAATTTTAAATGAATAATAAGGAGGCCGTATACTTTTATATGCAGTAAAAAAATTGGGGTGACAAGCCGTAGGGCAAGAGTAGTCCATTATTTTTTATCTTTATTTACATTACTTTATATAGTTTCTGTTTCAAATTTTGAATGAACATTAAGGAGGCCATATACTTTCATATACAGTAAAATAATTGGGGCGACAAGCCGTAGGGCAAAAGTAGTACAGTATTATTTATCTTTATGTACATTACTTCATATAGTTTCTGTTTCAAATTTTAACTGAATATTAAGGAGGCCATATACTTTTATATACAGTAAAAAAATTGGGGTGACAAGCCGTAGGGCAAGAGTAGTACATTATTTTTTATCTTTATGTACATTACTTTATAAAGTTTCTGTTTCAAATTTTAACTGAATATTAAGGAGGCCAAATACTTTTATATGCAGTAAAAAAATTGGGGTGACAAGCCGTAGGGCAAGAGTAGTCCATTATTTTTTATCTTTATTTACATTATTTTATATAGTTTCTGTTTCAAATTTCAACTGAACATTAAGGAGGCCATATACTTTCATATACAGTAAAATAATTGGGGTGACAAGCCGTAGGGCAAATGTAGTACAGTATTATTTATCTTTATGTACATTACTTCATATAGTTTCTGTTTCAAATTTTAACTGAGTATTAAGGAGGCCATATACTTTTATATACAGTAAAAAAATTGGGGTGACAAGCCGTAGGGCAAGAGTAGTACATTATTTTTTTATCTTTATGTACATTACTTTATATAGTTTCTGTTTCAAATTTAAACTGATTATTAAGGAGGACGTATACTTTTATACACATTAAAAAAAATTGGTGTGACAAGCCGTAGGGCAAGAGTAGTACATTATTTTTTATCTTTATGTACATTACTTTATATAGTTTCTGTTTTAAATTTTAACTGAATATTAAGGAGGCCGCATACTTTTATACACAGTAAAAAAATTGGGGTGACAGGCCGTAGGGCAAGATTGGTACATTATTTTTTATCTTTATGTACATTACTTTATATAGTTTCTGTTTCAAATTTAACTTATTATTAAGGAGGCCATATATTTTTATATACAGTAAAAAAAATGGAGTGAAAAGCCGTAGGGCAAAAGTAGTACATTATTTTTTATCTTTATGTACAATACTTCATATAGTATCTGTTTTAAATTTTAACTGAATGTTAAGGATGCCATATACTTTTATATACAGTAAAAAATTGGGTTGACAAGCCGTAGGGCAAGAGTAGTACATTATTTTTTATCTTTATGTACATTACTTTATATAGTTTCTGTTTCAAATTTTAAATGAATATTAAAGAGGCCGTATACTTTTATATACAGTAAAAAAATGGGGTGACACGCCGTAGAGCAAGAGTAGTACATTATTTTTTAACTTTATGTACATTACTTTATATAGTTTCTGTTTCAAATTTTAACTGAGTAATGAGGCCATATACTTTTATATACAGTAAAAAAAATTGGGGTAACAAGCCGTAGGGCAAGAGTAGTACATTATTTTTTATCTTTATGTACATTACTTTATATAGTTTCTGTTTCAAATTTTAAATGAATATTAAAAAGGCCGTATACTTTAATATACAGTAATAAAATTGGGGTGACAAGCCGTAGGACAAGAGTAGTCCATTATTTTTTATCTTTATGTACATTACTGTTGCGTCCCTCCGGTGCGAAGGACTAAGTAATAAGGACCTAGTGTCTCGAAGGACCAAACGTTCAAACCCTAAACCAGCGAATCCGGTCTAGAAGAACCAAAATGTTTTGATCCTGCTCGCAAGCCCAAATGCGATGTCTCTAGATTAGCGAATCCGGTCTAGAAGCATCAACAATGTGTTTGATGTTAAATTCAATGAATAAAACAAAACTATATGTAAACCAAAATAATTACAACCTTCGATAGCTGGTTCACATCACTGGACTTGGCCAATATACGGGATAATACTAATTTGTGAAATGTACTAATTAAAACGAACGAAGGACCAGATAGTTTTACGAACTAACAAACGTGCTAAATATAATTGCACCAAAATAACAAACAACTGAAATACAATTCTGAGAGATATGTGATAGCGTATTGAATATAAGTGACATAAACAATAATAAACCAAAGATAGAACAAATACGATATTTGTTGAATTAACTAAATCATTTCATAAGTGTATGAACAAACAAATGTAGTTAAACAATATTAAGAACTCTAAATGAACTTAATAACAACCAACTAGAATGCAAACTTGTTGCATTGAATGTACCTAGTCGACAATAACAGCAGATGCGCTGTGAATGACGTCACTCAAACGAGAACGTGTGTAAACAGGTTTACAAAGAAATAATAATAATTTCACCCAAGGAAATATGAATCGAATCCCTAACAACACGAGTTCCGTGAGAAATCAAATTGTACAGTTCGATTTTACAATTGATTCCTGAGATGTGTCTATTAGCTGCGTAAATTGGCGCCGGAAAGTATTCGCGGACTATAAAGTACCAAATTAAATGAAACCCGAACGATACTCCTTGATTTAGTCGTGTTAGGCTAATCAAGCTACGCGTACGATAATTAAACAACCAATTACTTTACTGACCATATGAAAATCAGAAAGTTTTATGCAAAATGGTGGACAAACCACTCTCGCGGACGACGACGCGATACGTGTTTACCGTTTGCAAGCCAGAGACACTCTGAGTTCAGCGCAGTCGACCAACGCTGTAGCAGCTGCACTTGGCGTGGGGTTGCGCGCGCACTCGCGTGAAGCCAGATGCAATAATATTAATATTAATAATTAGTTTAAGATACTACAGCTATTTCAAACAATTCTAAAATTAAACTTAAACACGTAAAAATATATAACTAATTTTTCAAAGTAACAGAAACAGTTATTTCTATTTATTTATTGACTTATTTAAGTAGAGTCAGGGCGGGTTAACCGTTCTATTCCCATGTGCAGCGGGTTGCTACCTCAAGGGGTTGATAATTTCTAATTTCTCTCATTTAAAACATATTAGTTTTAAACAATTACTTAATATAGTGTCTGTTTCAAATTTTAACTGAAAGTTAAGGAGGCCGTATACTTTTATAAACAGTAAAAAAATTGGGGTGACAAGCCGTAGGGCAAGAGTAGTACATTATTTTTTATCTTTATGTACATTACTTTATATAGTTTTTGTTTCAAATTTCAACTGAATATTAAGGAGGCCGTATACTTTTATATACAGTAAAAAAATTTGGGTGTCAAGCTGTAGGGCAAGAGTAGTACAATATTTTTTATCTTTATGTACATTACTTTATATAGTTTCTGTTTCAAATTTTAAATGAATATTAAGGAGGCCATATAATTTTATATGCAGTCAAAAAAATTGGGGTGACAAGCCGTAGGGCAAGAGTAGTACATTATTTTTTATCTTTATATACATTACTTTATATAGTTTCTGTTTCAAATTTTAACTGAATATTAAGGAGGCCGTATACTTTTATATGCAGTAAAAAAATTGGGGTGACAAGCCATAGGGCAAGAGTAGTCCATTATTTTTTACCTTTATTTACATTACTTTATATAGTTTCTGTTTCAAATTTTAACTGAACATTAAGGAGGCCATATACTTTCATATACAGTTAAATAATTGGGGTGACAAGCCGTAGGGCAAAAGTAGTACAGTATTATTTATCTTTATGTACATTACTTCATATAGTTTCTGTTTCAAATTTTAACTGAATATTAAGGAGGCCATATACTTTCATATACAGTAAAAAAATTGGGGTGACAAGCCGTAGGGAAAGAGAAGTACATTATTTTTTATCTTTATGTACATTACTTTATATAGTTTCTGTTTCAAATTTAAACTGGTTATTAAGGAGGACGTATACTTTTATACACATTAAAAAAAATTGGTGGGACAAGCCGTAGGGCAAGAGTAGTACATTATTTTTTATCTTTATGTACATTACTTTATATAGTTTTTGTTTTAAATTTTAACTGAATATTAAGGAGGCCGTATACTTTTATATACAGTAAAAAAATTGGGGTGACAGGCCGTAGGGCAAGATTGGTACATTATTTTTTATCTTTATGTACATTACTTTATATAGTTTCTGTTTCAAATTTTAACTGAATATTAAGGAAGCCGTATACTTTTATATGCAGTAAAAAAATTGGAGTGACAAGCCGTAGGGCAAGAGTAGTACATTATTTTTTATCTTTATGTACATTACTTTATATAGTTTCTGTTTCAAATTTTAACTGAATATTAAGAAGGCCGTATACTTTTATATGCAGTAAAAAAATTGGGGTGACAAGCCGTAGGGCAAGAGTAGTCCATTATTTTTTAACTTTATTTACATTAATTTATATAGTTTCTGTTTCAAATTTTAAATGAACATTAAGGAGGCCATATACTTTCATATACAGTAAAATAATTGGGCTGACAAGCCGTAGGGCAAAAGTAGTACAGTATTATTTATCTTTATGTACATTACTTTATATAGTTTTTGTTTCAAATTTGAACTGAATATTAAGTAGGCCATATACTTTTATATACAGTAAAAAAATTGGAGTGACAAGCCGTAAGGCAAGAGTAGTACATTATTTTTATCTTTATGTACATTACTTTATATAGTTTCTGTTTCAAATTTCAACTGAATATTAAGGAGGCTGTATACTTTTATATACAGTAAAAAAATTGGGGTGTCAAGCCGTAGGGCAAGAGTAGTACAATATTTTTTATCTTTATGTAAATTACTTTATATAATTTCTGTTTCAAATTTTAAATGAATGTTAAGGAGGCCATATACTTTTATATGCAGTAAAAAAATTGGGGTGACAAGCCGTAGGGCAAGAGTAGTCCATTATTTTTTAACTTTATTTACATTAATTTATATAGTTTCTGTTTCAAATTTTAAATGAACATTAAGGAGGCCATATACTTTCATATACAGTAAAATAATTGGGCTGACAAGCCGTAGGGCAAAAGTAGTACAGTATTATTTATCTTTATGTACATTACTTTATATAGTTTTTGTTTCAAATTTGAACTGAATATTAAGTAGGCCATATACTTTTATATACAGTAAAAAAATTGGAGTGACAAGCCGTAAGGCAAGAGTAGTACATTATTTTTATCTTTATGTACATTACTTTATATAGTTTCTGTTTCAAATTTCAACTGAATATTAAGGAGGCTGTATACTTTTATATACAGTAAAAAAATTGGGGTGTCAAGCCGTAGGGCAAGAGTAGTACAATATTTTTTATCTTTATGTAAATTACTTTATATAATTTCTGTTTCAAATTTTAAATGAATGTTAAGGAGGCCATATACTTTTATATGCAGTAAAAAAATTGGGGTGACAAGCCGTAGGGCAAGAGTAGTACATTATTTTTTATCTTTATGTACATTACTTTATATAATTTCAGTTTCAAATTTTAACTGAATATTATGGAGGTCGTATACTTTTATATGCAGTAAAAAAAAATCTGATGTGGCCAGCACATTACCTTCCGTCAGTTCTATGTATTTTGTACGAATTTCATACGGAAAGTTCCTTGTTAAATTAAATACATATTCTATTTCTTGTACATTACCTTCCGGCAGTTGCATGTATTTTATGCAAATTTCATACAGAAAATTATTATTTTGTGACGTTTTCTATATACAGTGTAATGTATCTGCAGAAATAAATGATTTATTATTATCATTATTATTATTATTTCTTGTACATTACCTTAAAGCAGTTGTATGTATTTTATACAAATTCCATACAGAAAGCAAAAAATCCTATATTTCCACTAAAATTATAAGACAGACACACTATGTCAATTTCACTTGACACTGACATCTTTCAATCAGAATTTTCTTAATATAGTAGCTGTTTCCACAGCTATGGCTACTGTATGAAATTTAATTTCTTTATAATTTTTTAACTCTATATCTATTTAATATTAAGTATAAAATGCAGTCAAATCGTATAGAGAATAAAATATTCTTTAATATTTATAATCACATCAAATGTGAAAAAATTATATTTAACATAGTTTTTTCAAGAAAAACTGTTAAAATCTTCAAATGATGGTACTTCCGGTTGTCCAATTCTAACCAAAATCTAATCAGCTCTTCACATGGATGTAACGAAGAGAAATACGAAAGAATTATAATTTTGGAATTGTAGTATGGCAGTTATCGTAGACAAAAATTTTGTTACATACACACACACGGACACACATACATACACACACACACACACACACACACACACATACAGACATCATCGTAAAAATAGTAAAATCGTATTGTAGGGACCCTAAAACGTGCTTATTCATTAAAAACTCACCACCGAATTTTTTGACCAAAGACAATACCTTCCTTACCTAAAGGTGACGGAAGGTAAAAATGGGGTGACAAGCCGTAGGGCTAGAGTAGTACATTATTTTTTATCTTTGTATACATTACTTTATATAGTTTCTGTTTCAAATTTAAACTGAATATTAAGGAGGACGTATTCTTTTATACACAGTAAAAGAAATTGGTGTGACAAGCCGTAGGGCAAGGGTAGTACATTATTTTTTATCTTTATGTACATTACTTTATATAGTTTCTGTTTCAAATTTCAACTGAATATTAAGGAGGCTGTATACTTTTATATACAGTAAAAAAATTGGGGTGTCAAGCCGTAGGGCAAGAGTAGTACAATATTTTTTATCTTTATGTAAATTACTTTATATAATTTCTGTTTCAAATTTTAAATGAATGTTAAGGAGGCCATATACTTTTATATGCAGTAAAAAAATTGGGGTGACAAGCCGTAGGGCAAGAGTAGTACATTATTTTTTATCTTTATGTACATTACTTTATATAATTTCAGTTTCAAATTTTAACTGAATATTATGGAGGTCGTATACTTTTATATGCAGTAAAAAAAAATCTGATGTGGCCAGCACATTACCTTCCGTCAGTTCTATGTATTTTGTACGAATTTCATACGGAAAGTTCCTTGTTAAATTAAATACATATTCTATTTCTTGTACATTACCTTCCGGCAGTTGCATGTATTTTATGCAAATTTCATACAGAAAATTATTATTTTGTGACGTTTTCTATATACAGTGTAATGTATCTGCAGAAATAAATGATTTATTATTATCATTATTATTATTATTTCTTGTACATTACCTTAAAGCAGTTGTATGTATTTTATACAAATTCCATACAGAAAGCAAAAAATCCTATATTTCCACTAAAATTATAAGACAGACACACTATGTCAATTTCACTTGACACTGACATCTTTCAATCAGAATTTTCTTAATATAGTAGCTGTTTCCACAGCTATGGCTACTGTATGAAATTTAATTTCTTTATAATTTTTTAACTCTATATCTATTTAATATTAAGTATAAAATGCAGTCAAATCGTATAGAGAATAAAATATTCTTTAATATTTATAATCACATCAAATGTGAAAAAATTATATTTAACATAGTTTTTTCAAGAAAAACTGTTAAAATCTTCAAATGATGGTACTTCCGGTTGTCCAATTCTAACCAAAATCTAATCAGCTCTTCACATGGATGTAACGAAGAGAAATACGAAAGAATTATAATTTTGGAATTGTAGTATGGAAGTTATCGTAGACAAAAATTTTGTTACATACACACACACGGACACACATACATACACACACACACACACACACACACACATACAGACATCATCGTAAAAATAGTAAAATCGTATTGTAGGGACCCTAAAACGTGCTTATTCATTAAAAACTCACCACCGAATTTTTTGACCAAAGACAATACCTTCCTTACCTAAAGGTGACGGAAGGTAAAAATGGGGTGACAAGCCGTAGGGCTAGAGTAGTACATTATTTTTTATCTTTGTATACATTACTTTATATAGTTTCTGTTTCAAATTTAAACTGAATATTAAGGAGGACGTATTCTTTTATACACAGTAAAAGAAATTGGTGTGACAAGCCGTAGGGCAAGGGTAGTACATTATTTTTTATCTTTATGTACATTACTTTATATAGTTTCTGTTTCAAATTTCAACTGAATATTAAGGAGGCTGTATACTTTTATATACAGTAAAAAAATTGGGGTGTCAAGCCGTAGGGCAAGAGTAGTACAATATTTTTTATCTTTATGTAAATTACTTTATATAATTTCTGTTTCAAATTTTAAATGAATGTTAAGGAGGCCATATACTTTTATATGCAGTAAAAAAATTGGGGTGACAAGCCGTAGGGCAAGAGTAGTACATTATTTTTTATCTTTATGTACATTACTTTATATAATTTCAGTTTCAAATTTTAACTGAATATTATGGAGGTCGTATACTTTTATATGCAGTAAAAAAAAATCTGATGTGGCCAGCACATTACCTTCCGTCAGTTCTATGTATTTTGTACGAATTTCATACGGAAAGTTCCTTGTTAAATTAAATACATATTCTATTTCTTGTACATTACCTTCCGGCAGTTGCATGTATTTTATGCAAATTTCATACAGAAAATTATTATTTTGTGACGTTTTCTATATACAGTGTAATGTATCTGCAGAAATAAATGATTTATTATTATCATTATTATTATTATTTCTTGTACATTACCTTAAAGCAGTTGTATGTATTTTATACAAATTCCATACAGAAAGCAAAAAATCCTATATTTCCACTAAAATTATAAGACAGACACACTATGTCAATTTCACTTGACACTGACATCTTTCAATCAGAATTTTCTTAATATAGTAGCTGTTTCCACAGCTATGGCTACTGTATGAAATTTAATTTCTTTATAATTTTTTAACTCTATATCTATTTAATATTAAGTATAAAATGCAGTCAAATCGTATAGAGAATAAAATATTCTTTAATATTTATAATCACATCAAATGTGAAAAAATTATATTTAACATAGTTTTTTCAAGAAAAACTGTTAAAATCTTCAAATGATGGTACTTCCGGTTGTTCAATTCTAACCAAAATCTAATCAGCTCTTCACATGGATGTAACGAAGAGAAATACGAAAGAATTATAATTTTGGAATTGTAGTATGGAAGTTATCGTAGACAAAAATTTTGTTACATACACACACACGGACACACATACATACACACACACACACACACACACACACACACACACATACAGACATCATCGTAAAAATAGTAAAATCGTATTGTAGGGACCCTAAAACGTGCTTATTCATTAAAAACTCACCACCGAATTTTTTGACCAAAGACAATACCTTCCTTACCTAAAGGTGACGGAAGGTAAAAATGGGGTGACAAGCCGTAGGGCTAGAGTAGTACATTATTTTTTATCTTTGTATACATTACTTTATATAGTTTCTGTTTCAAATTTAAACTGAATATTAAGGAGGACGTATTCTTTTATACACAGTAAAAGAAATTGGTGTGACAAGCCGTAGGGCAAGGGTAGTACATTATTTTTTATCTTTATGTACATTACTTTATATAGTTTCTGTTTCAAATTTTAACTGAATATTAAGGAGGCCGTATACTTTTATATACAGTAAAAAAATTGGGGTGACAGGCCGTAAAGCAAGATTGGTACATTATTTTTTATCTTTATGTACATTACTTTATATAGTTTCTGTTTCAAATTTAACGTATTATTAAGGAGGCCATATACTTTTATATACAGTAAAAAAATTGAAGTGACAAGCCGTAGGGCAAGAGTAGTACATTATTTTTTATCTTTATGGACATTACTTTATATAGTTTTAAATTTTAACTGAATATTAAGGAGGCCGTATACTTTTATATACAGTAAAAAAATTGGGGTGACAAGCCGTAGGGCAAGAGTAGTACATTATTTTTTATCTTTATTTACATTACTTTATATAGTTTCTGTTTCAAATTTTAACTGAACATTAAGAAAGCCATATACTTTTATATACAGTAAAAAAATTGGGGTTACAGGCCGTAGGGCAAGATTGGTACATTATTTTTTATCTATATGTACATTACTTTATCTAGTTTCAGTTTCAAATTTAACTTATTATTAAGAAGGCCATATACTTTTATATACAGTAAAAAAATTGGGATGAAAAGCCGTAGGGCAAGAGTAGTACATTATTTTTTATCTTTATGTACATTACTTTATATAGTTTTTGTTTTAAATTTTAACTGAATATTAAGGAGGCCGTATACTTTTATATAAAGTAAAAAATTTGGAGTGACAAGCCGTAGGGCAAGAGTGGTACAATATTATTTATCTTTATTTACATTACTTTATATAGTTTCTGTTTAAAATTTTAACTGATTACTACGGAGGCCGTATTCTTTTATATACAGTAAAAAGATTGGGGTGACAAGCCGTAGGGCAAGAGTAGTACATTATTTTTTATTTTCATGTACATTACTTTACATAATTTCTGTTTCAAATTTTAACTGAATATTAAGCAGGCTATATACTTTTATATACAGTAAAAAAATTGGGGTGACAAGCCGTAGGGCAAGAGTAGTACAATATTTTTTATTTTCATGTACATTACTTTATATAGTTTTTGTTTCAAATTTGAACTGAATATTAAGTAGGCCATATACTTTTATGTGAATTAAAAAAATTGGGGTGACAAGCCGTAGGGCAAGAGTAGTACATTATTTTTTATCTTTATGTACATTACTTTATATAGTTTCTGTTTCAAATTTTAACTGAATATTAAGGAGGCCGTATATTTTTATATGCAGTAAAAAAATTGGGGTGACAAGCCGTAGGGCAAGAGTAGTTCATTATTTTTTATCTTTATTTACATTACTTTATATAGTTTCTGTTTCAAATTTTAAATGAACATTAAGGAGGACATATACTTTCATATACAGTAAAATAATTGGGGTGACAAGCCATAGGGCAAAAGTAGTACAGTATTATTTATCTTTATGTACATTACTTTATATAGTTTTTGTTTCAAATTTGAACTGAATATTAAGTGGGTCATATACTTTTATACACAGTAAAAAAATTGGTGTGACAAGCCGTAGGGCAAGAGTAGTACATTATTTTTTATCTTTATGTACATTACTTTATATAGTTTCTGTTTCAAATTTCAACTGAATATTAAGGAGGCCGTATACTTTTATATACAGTAAAAAAATTGGGGTGACAAGCCGTAGGGCAAGAGTAGTACATTATTTTTTATCTTTATGTACATTACTTTATATAGTTTCTGATTCAAATTTTAACTGAATATTAAGGAGGCCGTATACTTTTATATGCAGTAAAAAAATGGGGTGACAAGCCGTAGGGCAAGAGTAGTCCATTGTTTTTTATCTTTATTTACATTATTATATATAGTTTCTGTTTCAAATTTTAAATGAACATTAAAGAGGCCATATACTTTTATATACAGTAAAATAATTGGGGTGACAAGCCGTAGGGCAAAAGTAGTACAGTATTATTTATCTTTATGTACATGACTTTATATAGTTTCTGTTTCATATTTTAACTGAACATTAAGGAGGCCGTATACTTTTATATACAGTAAAAAAATTGGGGTGACAAGCCGTAGGGCAAGAGTAGTACATTATTTTTTATCTTTATGTAAATTACTTTATATAGTTTCTGTTTCAAATTTTAACTGAATATTAAGGAGGCCGTATACTTTTATATACAGTAAAAAAATTGGGGTGACAGGCCGTAAAGCAAGATTGGTACATTATTTTTTATCTTTATGTACATTACTTTATATAGTTTCTGTTTCAAATTTAACGTATTATTAAGGAGGCCATATACTTTTATATACAGTAAAAAAATTGGGGTGACAAGCCGTAGGTCAAGAGTAGTACATTATTTTTTATCTTTATGGACATTACTTTATATAGTTTTAAATTTTAATTGAATATTAAGGAGGCCGTATACTTTTATATACAGTAAAAAAATTTGGGTGACAAGCCGTAGGGCAAGAGTAGTACATTATTTTTTATCTTTATTTACATTACTTTATAAAGTTTCTGTTTCAAATTTTAACTGAACATTAAGAAAGCCATATACTTTTATATACAGTAAAAAAATTGGGGTGACAAACCGTAGGGCAAGAGTAGTACATTATTTTTTATCTTTACGTACATTACTTTATATAGTTTCTGTTTCAAATTTTAACTGAATAATAAGGAGGCTATATAATTTTATATACAGTAAAAAAATTGGGGTGTCAAGCCGTAGCGCAAGAGTAGTACAATATTTTTTATCTTTATGTACATTACTTCATATATTTTCTGTTTCAAATTTTAAATGAATATTAAGGAGGCCATATACTTTTATATGCAGTAAAAACATTGGTGTGACAAGCCGTAGGGCAAGAGTAGTCCATTGTTTTTTATCTTTATTTACATTACTTTATATAGTTTCTGTTTCAAATTTTAAATGAACATTAAGGAGGACATATACTTTCATATACAGTAAAATAATTGGGGTGACAAGCCATAGGGCAAAAGTAGTACAGTATTATTTATCTTTATGTACATTACTTTATATAGTTTTTGTTTCAAATTTGAACTGAATATTAAGTGGGTCATATACTTTTATACACAGTAAAAAAATTGGTGTGACAAGCCGTAGGGCAAGAGTAGTACATTTTTTTTATCTTTATGTACATTACTTTATATAGTTTCTGTTTCAAATTTCAACTGAATATTAAGGAGGCCGTATACTTTTATATACAGTAAAAAAATTGGGGTGACAAGCCGTAGGGCAAGAGTAGTACATTATTTTTTATCTTTATGTACATTACTTTATATAGTTTCTGATTCAAATTTTAACTGAATATTAAGGAGGCCGTATACTTTTATATGCAGTAAAAAAATGGGGTGACAAGCCGTAGGGCAAGAGTAGTCCATTGTTTTTTATCTTTATTTACATTATTATATATAGTTTCTGTTTCAAATTTTAAATGAACATTAAAGAGGCCATATACTTTTATATACAGTAAAATAATTGGGGTGACAAGCCGTAGGGCAAAAGTAGTACAGTATTATTTATCTTTATGTACATGACTTTATATAGTTTCTGTTTCATATTTTAACTGAACATTAAGGAGGCCGTATACTTTTATATACAGTAAAAAAATTGGGGTGACAAGCCGTAGGGCAAGAGTAGTACATTATTTTTTATCTTTATGTAAATTACTTTATATAGTTTCTGTTTCAAATTTTAACTGAATATTAAGGAGGCCGTATACTTTTATATACAGTAAAAAAATTGGGGTGACAGGCCGTAAAGCAAGATTGGTACATTATTTTTTATCTTTATGTACATTACTTTATATAGTTTCTGTTTCAAATTTAACGTATTATTAAGGAGGCCATATACTTTTATATACAGTAAAAAAATTGGGGTGACAAGCCGTAGGTCAAGAGTAGTACATTATTTTTTATCTTTATGGACATTACTTTATATAGTTTTAAATTTTAATTGAATATTAAGGAGGCCGTATACTTTTATATACAGTAAAAAAATTGGGGTGACAAGCCGTAGGGCAAGAGTAGTACATTATTTTTTATCTTTATTTACATTACTTTATAAAGTTTCTGTTTCAAATTTTAACTGAACATTAAGAAAGCCATATACTTTTATATACAGTAAAAAAATTGGGGTGACAAACCGTAGGGCAAGAGTAGTACATTATTTTTTATCTTTACGTACATTACTTTATATAGTTTCTGTTTCAAATTTTAACTGAATAATAAGGAGGCTATATAATTTTATATACAGTAAAAAAATTGGGGTGTCAAGCCGTAGCGCAAGAGTAGTACAATATTTTTTATCTTTATGTACATTACTTCATATATTTTCTGTTTCAAATATTAAATGAATATTAAGGAGGCCATATACTTTTATATGCAGTAAAAACATTGGTGTGACAAGCCGTAGGGCAAGAGTAGTCCATTGTTTTTTATCTTTATTTACATTATTTTATATAGTTTCTGTTTCAAATTTTAAATGAACATTAAGGAGGCCATATACTTTCATATACAGTAAAATAATTGGGGTGACAAGCCGTAGGGCAAAAGTAGAACAGTATTTTTTATCTTTATGTACATTACTTTATATAGTTTCTGTTTCAAATTTTAACTGAATATTAAGGAGGCCATATACTTTTATATACAGTAAAAAAAATTTGTGTGCCAAGCCGTAGGGCAAGGGTAGTACATTATTTTTTATCTTTATGTACATTACTTTATATAGTTTCTGTTTCAAATTTTAACAGAATATTAAGTAGGCCATATACTTTTATATACAGTATAAAAATTGGGGTGACAGGCCGTAGGGCAAGAGTAGTACATTATTTTTTATCTTTATATACATTACTTTATATAGTTTTTGTTTCAAATTTAAACTGAATATTAAGGAGGACGAATTCTTTTATACACAGTAAAAAAAATTGGTGTGCCAAGCCGTAGGGCAAGGGTAGTACATTATTTTTTATCTTTATGTACATTACTTTATATAGTTTCTGTTTCAAATTTTAACTGAATATTAAGGAGGCCGTATACTTTTATATACAGTAAAAAAATTGGGGTGACAGGCCGCAAAGCAAGATTGGTACATTATTTTTTATCTTTATGTACATTACTTTATATAGTTTCTGTTTCAAATTTTAACTGAATATTAAGGAGGCCGTATATTTTATATACAGTAAAAAAATTGGGGTGACAAGCCGTAGGGCAAGAGTAGTACATTATTTTTTATCTTTATGTACATTACTTTATATAGTTTTTGTTTTAAATTTTAACTGAATATTAAGGAGGCCGTATACTTTTATATACAGTAAAAAAATTGGGGTGACAAGCCGAAGGTCAAGAGTAGTACATTATTTTTTATCTTTATTTACATTACTTTATATAGTTTCTGTTTTAAATTTTAACTGAACATTAAGAAGGCCATATACTTTTTTTATACAGTAAAAAAATTGGGGTGACAAGCCGTAGGGCAAGAGTAGTACATTATTTTTTATCTTTAAGTACATTACTTTATATAGTTTCTGTTTCAAATTTTAACTGAATAATGAGACTATATACTTTTATATACAGTAAAAAAATTGGTGTAACAAGCCGTAGGGCAAGAGTAGTACATTATTTATTATCTTTATGTACATTACTTTATATAGATTCTGTTTCAAATTTTAACTGAACATTAAGGAGGCCATATACTTTTATAAACAGTAAAAAAATTGGGGTGAAAAGCCGTAGGGCAAGAGTAGTACATTATTTTTTATCTTCATGTACATTACTTTATATAGTTTCTGTTTCAAATTTTAACAGAATATTAAGTAGGCCATATACTTTTATATACAGTAAAAAAATTTGGGTGACAAGCCGTAGGGCAAGAGTAGTACATAATTTTTTATCTTTATGTACATTACTTTATATAGTTTCTGTTTCAAATTTTAACTGAATATTAAGGAGGCTGTATATTTTATATACAGTAAAAAAATTGGGGTGACAAGCCGTAGGGCAAGAGTAGTACATTATTTTTTATCTTTATGTACATTACTTTATATAGATTCTGTTTCAAATTTTAACTGAACATTAAGGAGGCCATATGCTTTTATAAACAGTAAAAAAATTGGGGTGAAAAGCCGTAGGGCAAGAGTAGTACATTATTTTTTATCTTCATGTACATTACTTTATATAGTTCCTGTTTCAAATTTTAACTAAATAATGAGGCCATATACTTTTATATACAGTAAAAAAAATTGGGGTAACAAGCCGTAGGGCAAGAGTAGTACATTATTTTTTATCTTTATGTACATTACTTTATATAGTTTCTGTTTCAAATTTTAACTGAATATTAAGGAGACCATATACTTTTATATACAGTAAAAAAATTGGGGTGACAAGCCGTAGGGCAAGAGTAGTACATTATTTTTTTATCTTTATGTACATTACTTTATATAGTTTATGTTTCAAATTTTAACTGAATATTAAGGAGGCCATATACTTTTATATACAGTAAAAAAATTGGGGTGTCAAGCCGTAGCGCAAGAGTAGTACAATATTTTTTATCTTTATGTACATTACTTTATATAGTTTATGTTTCAAATTTTAAATGAATATTAAGGAGGCCATATACTTTTATATGCAGTAAAAAAATTGGGGTGACAAGCCGTAGGGCAAGAGTAGTACATTATTTTTTATCTTTATGTACATTACTTTATATAGTTTCTGTTTCAAATTTTAGATGAATATTAAGGAGGTCATATACTTTTATATGCAGTAAAAAAAATTGGGGTGACAAGCCGTAGGGCAAGAGTAGTCCATTATTTTTTATCTTTATTTACATTACTTTATATAGTTTCTGTTTTAAATTTTAACTGAACATTAAGGAGGCCATATACTTTCATATACAGTAAAATAATTGGGGTGGCAAGCCGTAGGGCAAAAGTAGTACAGTATTATTTATCTTTATGTACATTACTTCATATAGTTTCAGTTTCAAATTTTAACTGAATATTAAGGAGGCCATATACTTTTATGTACAGTAAAAAAATTGGGGTGACAAGCCGTAGGGCAAGAGTAGTACATTATTTTTTATCTTTATGTACATTACTTTATATAGTTTCTGTTTCAAATTTTAGATGCATATTAAGGAGGTCATATACTTTTATATGCAGTAAAAAAAATTGGGGTGACAAGCCGTAGGGCAAGAGTAGTCCATTATTTTTTATCTTTATTTACATTACTTTATATAGTTTCTGTTTCAAATTTTAACTGAACATTAAGGAGGCCATATACTTTCATATACAGTAAAATAATTGGGGTGACAAGACGTAGGGCAAAAGTAGTACAGTATTATTTATCTTTATGTACATTACTTCATATAGTTTCAGTTTCAAATTTTAACTGAATATTAAAGAGGCCATATACTTTTATATACAGTAAAAAAATTGGGGTGACAAGCCGTAGGGCAAGAGTAGTACATTATTTTTTATCTTTATGTACATTACTTTATATAGTTTCTGTTTCAAATTTTAACAGAATATTAAGTAGACCATATACTTTTACATACAGTAAAAAAATTGGGGTGACAAGCCGTAGGGCAAGAGTAGTACATTATTTTTTATCTTTATGTACATTAATTTATATAGTTTCTGTTTCAAATTTTAACTGAATATTAAGGAGGCCGTATATTTTATATACAGTAAAAAAATTGGGGTGACAAGCCGTAGGGCAAGAGTAGTACATTATTTTTTATCTTTATGTACATAACTTTATATAGTTTCTGTTTCAAATTTTAACTGAATAATGAGGCCATATACTTTTATATGCAGTAAAAAATTGGGGTGACAAGCTGTAGGGCAAGAGTAGTACATTATTTTTTATCTTTATGTACATTACTTTATATATTTTGTTTCAAATTTTAACTGAATATTAAGGAGGCCGTATACTTTTATATGCAGTAAAAAATTGGGGTGACAAGCCGCAGGGCAAGAGTAGTCCATTTTTTTTCTCTATTTACATTACTTTATATTGTTTCTGTTTCAAATTTTAACTGAACATGAAGGAGGCCATATACTTTCATATACAATAAAATAATTGGGGTGACAAGCCGTAGGGCAAAAGTAGTACAGTATTATTTATCTTTATATACATTACTTCATTTAGTTTCTGTTTTAAATTTTAACTGAATATTAAGTAGGCCGTATACTTTTATATACAGTTAAAGATTGCGGTGACAAGCCGTAGGGCAAGAGTAGTACATTATTTTTTATCTTCATGTTCATTACTTTATATAGTTTCTGTTTCAAATTTTAACTGAATATTATGGAGGCCGTATACTTTAATATACAGTAAAAAAATTGGGGTGACAAGCCGTAGGGCAAGAGTAGTACATTATTTTTTATTTTTATTTACATTACTTTATATAGTTACTGTTTCAAATTTTAAATGAATATTAAGGAGGCCGTATACTTTTATATACAGCAAAAAGATTGGGGTGACAAGCCGTAGGGCAAGAGTAGTACATTATTTTTTATCTTCATGTACATTACTTTATATAGTTTCTGTTTCAAATTTTAACTGAATATTATGGAGGCCGTATACTTTTATATACAGTAAAAAATTGGGGTGTCAAGCCGTAGGGCAAGAGTAATACAATATTTTTTATCTTTATGTACATTACTTTATATAGTTTCTGTTTCAAATTTTAAATGAATATTAAGGAGGCCATATAATTTTATATGCAGTAAAAAAATTGGGGTGACAAGCCGTAGGGCAAGAGTAGTACATTATTTTTTATCTTTATGTACATTACTTTATATAGTTTCTGTTTCAAATTTTAACTGAATATTAAGGAGGCCGTATACTTTTATATGCAGTAAAAAAATTGGGGTGACAAGCCGTAGGGCAAGAGTAGTCCATTATTTTTTATCTTTATTTACATTACTTTATATAGTTTCTGTTTCAAATTTTAACCGAACATTAAGAAGGCCATATACTTTCATACACAGTAAAATAATTGGGGTGACAAGCCGTAGGGCAAAAGTAGTACAGTATTATTTATCTTTAGGTACATTACTTTATATAGTTTCTGTTTCAAATTTAAACTATATATTAAGGAGGACGTATACTTTTATACACAGTAAAAAAAATTGGTGTGACAAGCCGTAGGGCAAGAGTAGTAAATTATTTTTTATCTTTATGTACATTACTTTATATAGTTTCTGTTTCAAATTTTAACAGAATATTAAGGAGGCCGTATACTTTTATATACAGTAAAAAAATTGGAGTGAAAAGCCGTAGGGCAAGAGTAGTATATAATTTTTTATCTTTATGTACATTACTTTATATAGTTTTTTGTTTTAAATTTTAACTGAATATTAAGGAGGCCGTATACTTTTATATACAGTAAAAGATTGGGGTGACAAGCCGTAGGGCAAGAGTAGTACATTTTTTTATCTTTATTTACATTAGTTTATATAGTATCTGTTTCAAATTTTAACTGAATATTAAGGAGGCCGTATACTTTCATATACAGTAAAAAGATTGGGGTGACAAGCCGTAGGGCAAGAGTAGTACATTATTTTTTATCTTCATGTACGTTAATTTAAATAGTTTCTGTTTCAAATTTTAACTGAATATTAAGCAGGCCGTATACTTTTATATACAGCAAAAAGATTGGGGTGACAAGCCGTAGGGCAAGAGTAGTATATTATTTTTTATCTTCATGTACATTACTTTATATAGTTTCTGTTTCAAATTTTAACTGAATATTATGGAGGCCGTATACTTTAATATACAGTAAAAAAATTGGGGTGACAAGCCGTAGGGCAAGAGTAGTACATTATTTTTTATCTTTATGTACATTACTTTATATAGTTTCTGTTTCAAATTTTAACTGAATATTAAGGAGGTCGTATACTTTTATATGCAGTAAAAAAATTGGGGTGACAAGCCGTAGGGCAAGAGTAGTCCATTATTTTTTATTTTTATGTACATTACTTTATATATTTTCTGTTTCAAATTTGAACTGAATATTAAGTAGGCCATATACTTTTATATACAGTAAAAAAATTGGGGTGACAAGCCGTATGGCAAGAGTAGTACATTATTTTTTATCTTTATGTACATTACTTTATATAGTTTCTGTTTCAAATTTCAACTGAATATTAAGGAGGCCGTATACTTTTATATACAGTAAAAAAATTGGGGTGTCAAGCCGTAGGGCAAGAGTAGTACAATATTTTTTATCTTTATGTACATTACTTTATATAGTGTCTGTTTCAAATTTTAAATGAATATTAAAAAGGCCATATACTTTTATATGCAGTAAAAAAAAATGGGGTGACAAGCCGTAGGGCAAGAGTAGTACATTATTTTTTATCTTTATTTACATTACTTTATATAGTTTCTGTTTCAAATTTTAACTGAATATTAAGGAGGCCGTATACTTTTATAGGAAGTAAAAAAATTGGGGTGACAATCTGCAGGGCAAGATTAGTCCATTATTTTTAATCTTTATTTACATTACTTTATATAGTTTCTGTTTCAAATTTTAACTGAATATTAAGGAAGCCGTATACTTTTATATACAGTAAAAAAATTGGGGTGACAGGCCGTAGGGCAAGATTAATACATTATTTTTTTATCTTTATGTATATTACTTTATATAGTTTCTGTTTCAAATTTAACTTATTATTAAGAAGGCCATATACTTTTATATACAGTAAAAAAATTGGGGTGAAAAGCCGTAGGGCAAGAGTAGTACATTATTTTTTATCTTTATGTACATTACTTTATATAGTTTCTGTTTTAAATTTTAACTGAATATTAAGGAGGCCGTATACTTTTATATACAGTAAAAGATTGGGGTGACAAACCGTAGAGCAAGAGTAGTACATTATTTTTTATCTTCATGTACATTACTTTATATAGTTTCTGTTTCAAATTTTAACAGAATATTAAGTAGGTCATATACTTTTATATACAGTAAAAAAATTGGGGTGACAAAGCCGTAGGGCAAGAGTAGTACATTATTTTTTATCTTTATGTACATTACTTTATATAGTTTCTGTTTCAAATTTTAACTGAACATTAAGAAAGCCATATACTTTTATATACAGTAAAAAATTTGGGGTTACAGGCCGTAGGGCAAGATTGGTACATTATTTTTTATCTATATGTACATTACTTTATCTAGTTTCAGTTTCAAATTTAACTTATTATTAAGGAGGCCATATACTTTTATATACAGTAAAAAAATTGGGATAAAAAGCCGTAGGGCAAGAGTAGTACATTATTTTTTATCTTTATGTACATTACTTTATATAGTTTTTGTTTTAAATTTTAACTGAATATTAAGGAGGCCGTATACTTTTATATAAAGTAAAAAATTTGGAGTGACAAGCCGTAGGGCAAGAGTGGTACAATATTATTTATCTTTATTTACATTACTTTATATAGTTTCTGTTTCAAATTTTAACTGATTACTACGGAGGCCGTATACTTTTATATACAGTAAAAAGATTGGGGTGACAAGCCGTAGGGCAAGAGTAGTACATTATTTTTTATTTTCATGTACATTACTTTACATAATTTCTGTTTCAAATTTTAACTGAATATTAAGCAGGCCATATACTTTTATATACAGTAAAAAAATTGGGGTGACAAGCCGTAGGGCAAGAGTAGTACAATATTTTTTATTTTCATGTACATTACTTTATATAGTTTTTGTTTCAAATTTGAACTGAATATTAAGTAGGCCATATACTTTTATGTGAATTAAAAAAATTGGGGTGACAAGCCGTAGGGCAAGAGTAGTACATTATTTTTTATCTTTATGTACATTACTTTATATAGTTTCTGTTTCAAATTTTAACTGAATATTAAGGAGGCCGTATATTTTTATATGCAGTAAAAAAATTGGGGTGACAAGCCGTAGGGCAAGAGTAGTTCATTATTTTTTATCTTTATTTACATTACTTTATATAGTTTCTGTTTCAAATTTTAAATTAACATTAAGGAGGACATATACTTTCATATACAGTAAAATAATTGGGGTGACAAGCCATAGGGCAAAAGTAGTACAGTATTATTTATCTTTATGTACATTACTTTATATAGTTTTTGTTTCAAATTTGAACTGAATATTAAGTGGGTCATATACTTTTATACACAGTAAAAAAATTGGTGTGACAAGCCGTAGGGCAAGAGTAGTACATTATTTTTTATCTTTATGTACATTACTTTATATAGTTTCTGTTTCAAATTTCAACTGAATATTAAGGAGGCCGTATACTTTTATATACAGTAAAAAAATTGGGGTGACAAGCCGTAGGGCAAGAGTAGTACATTATTTTTTATCTTTATGTACATTACTTTATATAGTTTCTGATTCAAATTTTAACTGAATATTAAGGAGGCCGTATACTTTTATATGCAGTAAAAAAATGGGGTGACAAGCCGTAGGGCAAGAGTAGTCCATTGTTTTTTATCTTTATTTACATTATTATATATAGTTTCTGTTTCAAATTTTAAATGAACATTAAAGAGGCCATATACTTTTATATACAGTAAAATAATTGGGGTGACAAGCCGTAGGGCAAAAGTAGTACAGTATTATTTATCTTTATGTACATGACTTTATATAGTTTCTGTTTCATATTTTAACTGAACATTAAGGAGGCCGTATACTTTTATATAGAGTAAAAAAATTGGGGTGACAAGCCGTAGGGCAAGAGTAGTACATTATTTTTTACCTTTATGTAAATTACTTTATATAGTTTCTGTTTCAAATTTTAACTGAATATTAAGGAGGCTGTATACTTTTATATACAGTAAAAAAATTGGGGTGACAGGCCGTAAAGCAAGATTGGTACATTATTTTTTATCTTTATGTACATTACTTTATATAGTTTCTGTTTCAAATTTAACGTATTATTAAGGAGGCCATATACTTTTATATACAGTAAAAAAATTTGGGTGACAAGCCGTAGGTCAAGAGTAGTACATTATTTTTTATCTTTATGGACATTACTTTATATAGTTTTAAATTTTAATTGAATATTAAGGAGGCCGTATACTTTTATATACAGTAAAAAAATTGGGGTGACAAGCCGTAGGGCAAGAGTAGTACATTATTTTTTATCTTTATTTACATTACTTTATAAAGTTTCTGTTTCAAATTTTAACTGAACATTAAGAAAGCCATATACTTTTATATACAGTAAAAAAATTGGGGTGACAAACCGTAGGGCAAGAGTAGTACATTATTTTTTATCTTTACGTACATTACTTTATATAGTTTCTGTTTCAAATTTTAACTGAATAATAAGGAGGCTATATAATTTTATATACAGTAAAAAAATTGGGGTGTCAAGCCGTAGCGCAAGAGTAGTACAATATTTTTTATCTTTATGTACATTACTTCATATATTTTCTGTTTCAAATTTTAAATGAATATTAAGGAGGCCATATACTTTTATATGCAGTAAAAACATTGGTGTGACAAGCCGTAGGGCAAGAGTAGTCCATTGTTTTTTATCTTTATTTACATTATTTTATATAGTTTCTGTTTCAAATTTTAAATGAACATTAAGGAGGCCATATACTTTCATATACAGTAAAATAATTGGGGTGACAAGCCGTAGGGCAAAAGTAGAACAGTATTTTTTATCTTTATGTACATTACTTTATATAGTTTCTGTTTCAAATTTTAACTGAATATTAAGGAGGCCATATACTTTTATATACAGTAAAAAAAATTTGTGTGCCCAGCCGTAGGGCAAGGGTAGTACATTATTTTTTATCTTTATGTACATTACTTTATATAGTTTCTGTTTCAAATTTTAACAGAATATTAAGTAGGCCATATACTTTTATATACAGTATAAAAATTGGGGTGACAAGCCGTAGGGCAAATTTTAACTAAATATTAAGGAGGCCGTATATTTTATATACAGTAAAAAAATTAGGGTGACAAGCCGTAGGGCAAGAGTAGTACATTATTTTTTATCTTTATGTACATAACTTTATATAGTTTCTGTTTCAAATTTTAACTGAATAAAGAGGCCATATACTTTTATATACAGTAAAAGAATTGGGGTGTCAAGCCGTAGCGCAAGAGTAGTACAATATTTTTTATCTTTATGTACATTACTTCATATATTTTCTGTTTCAAATTTTAAATGAATATTAAGGAGGCCATATACTTTTATATGCAGTAAAAAAATGGGTGTGACAAGCCGTAGGGCAAGAGTAGTCCAATGTTTTTTATCTTTATTTACATTATTTTATATAGTTTCAGTTTCAAATTTTAAATGAACATTAAGGAGGCCATATACTTTCATATACAGTAAAATAATTGGGGTGACAAGCCGTAGGGCAAACGTAGTACAGTATTTTTTATCTTTATGTACATTACTTTATACAGTTTCTGTTTCAAATTTTAACTGAATATTAAGGAGGCCATATACTTTTATATACAGTAAAAAATTTGGGGTGACAAGCCGTAGGGCAAGAGTAGTACATTATTTTTTATCTTTATATACATTACTTTATATAGTTTTTGTTTCAAATTTAAACTGAATATTAAGGAGGACGAATTCTTTTATACACAGTAAAAAAAATTGGTGTGCCAAGCCGTAGGGCAAGGGTAGTACATTATTTTTTATCTTTATGTACATTACTTTATATAGTTTCTGTTTCAAATTTTAACTGAATATTAAGGAGGCCGTATACTTTTATATACAGTAAAAAAATTGGGGTGACAGGCCGCAAAGCAAGATTGGTACATTATTTTTTATCTTTATGTACATTACTTTATATAGTTTCTGTTTCAAATTTTAACTGAATATTAAGGAGGCCGTATATTTTATATACAGTAAAAAAATTGGGGTGACAAGCCGTAGGGCAAGAGTAGTACATTATTTTTTATCTTTATGTACATTACTTTATATAGTTTTTGTTTTAAATTTTAACTGAATATTAAGGAGGCCGTATACTTTTATATACAGTAAAAAAATTGGGGTGACAAGCCGAAGGTCAAGAGTAGTACATTATTTTTTATCTTTATTTACATTACTTTATATAGTTTCTGTTTTAAATTTTAACTGAACATTAAGAAGGCCATATACTTTTTTTATACAGTAAAAAACTTGGGGTGACAAGCCGTAGGGCAAGAGTAGTACATTATTTTTTATCTTTATGTACATTACTTTATATAGTTTCTGTTTCAAATTTTAACTGAATAATGAGGCTATATACTTTTATATACAGTAAAAAAATTGGTGTAACAAGCCGTAGGGCAAGAGTAGTACATTATTTATTATCTTTATGTACATTACTTTATATAGATTCTGTTTCAAATTTTAACAGAACATTAAGGAGGCCATATACTTTTATAAACAGTAAAAAAATTGGGGTGAAAAGCCGTAGGGCAAGAGTAGTACATTATTTTTTATCTTCATGTACATTACTTTATATAGTTTCTGTTTCAAATTTTAACAGAATATTAAGGAGGCTGTATATTTTATATACAGTAAAAAAATTGGGGTGACAAGCCGTAGGGCAAGAGTAGTACATTATTTTTTATCTTTATGTACATTACTTTATATAGATTCTGTTTCAAATTTTAACTGAACATTAAGGAGGCCATATGCTTTTATAAACAGTAAAATAATTGGGGTGAAAAGCCGTAGGGCAAGAGTAGTACATTATTTTTTATCTTCATGTACATTACTTTATATAGTTTCTGTTTCAAATTTTAACTAAATAATGAGGCCATATACTTTTATATACAGTAAAAAAAATTGGGGTAACAAGCCGTAGGGCAAGAGTAGTACATTATTTTTTATCTTTATGTACATTACTTTATATAGTTTCTGTTTCAAATTTTAACTGAATATTAAGAAGACCATATACTTTTATATACAGTAAAAAAATTGGGGTGACAAGCCGTAGGGCAAGAGTAGTACATTATTTTTTTATCTTTATGTACATTACTTTATATAGTTTATGTTTCAAATTTTAACTGAATATTAAGGAGGCCATATACTTTTATATACAGTAAAAAAATTGGGGTGTCAAGCCGTAGCGCAAGAGTAGTACAATATTTTTTATCTTTATGTACATTACTTTATATAGTTTCTGTTTTAAATTTTAACTGAATATTAAGTAGGCCGTATACTTTTATATACAGTTAAAGATTGCGGTGACAATCCGTAGGGCAAGAGTAGTACATTATTTTTTATCTTTATGTACATTACTTTATATAGTTTATGTTTCAAATTTTAAATGAATATTAAGGAGGCCATATACTTTTATATGCAGTAAAAAAATTGGGGTGACAAGCCGTAGGGCAAGAGTAGTACATTATTTTTTATCTTTATGTACATTACTTTATATAGTTTCTGTTTCAAATTTTAGATGAATATTAAGGAGGTCATATACTTTTATATGCAGTAAAAAAAATTGGGGTGACAAGCCGTAGGGCAAGAGTAGTCCATTATTTTTTATCTTTATTTACATTACTTTATATACAGTAAAAAAATTGCCGTAGGGCAAGAGTAGTACAATATTTTTTATCTTTATGTACATTACTTTATATAGTTTCTGTTTTAAATTTTAACTGAATATTAAGTAGGCCGTATACTTTTATATACAGTTAAAGATTGCGGTGACAAGCCGTAGGGCAAGAGTAGTACATTATTTTTTATCTTCATGTTCATTACTTTATATAGTTTCTGTTTCAAATTTTAACTGAATATTATGGAGGCCGTATACTTTAATATACAGTAAAAAAATTGGGGTGACAAGCCGTAGGGCAAGAGTAGTACATTATTTTTTATCTTTATTTACATTACTTTATATAGTTACTGTTTCAAATTTTAAATGAATATTATGGAGGCCGTATACTTTTATATACAGCAAAAAGATTGGGGTGACAAGCCGTAGGGCAAGAGTAGTACATTATTTTTTATCTTCATGTACATTACTTTATATAGTTTCTGTTTCAAATTTTAACTGAATATTATGGAGGCCGTATACTTTTATATACAGTAAAAAATTGGGGTGTCAAGCCGTAGGGCAAGAGTAATACAATATTTTTTATCTTTATGTACATTACTTTATATAGTTTCTGTTTCAAATTTTAAATGAATATTAAGGAGGCCATATAATTTTATATGCAGTAAAAAAATTGGGGTGACAAGCCGTAGGGCAAGAGTAGTACATTATTTTTTATCTTTATGTACATTACTTTATATAGTCTCTGTTTCAAATTTTAACTGAATATTAAGGAGGCCGTATACTTTTATATAAAGTAAAAAAATTGGGGTGACAGGCCGTAGGGCAAGATTGGTACATTATTTTTTATCTTTATGTACATTACTTTATATAGTTTCTGTTTCAAATTTAACTTATTATTAAGGAGGCCATATACTTATATATACAGTAAAAAAATTTGGGAGAAAAGCCGTAGGGCAAGAGTAGTACATAATTTTTTATCTTTATGTACATTACTTTATATAGTTTCTGTTTTAAATTTTAACTGAATATTAAGGAGGCCGTACACTTTTATATACAGTAAAAGACTGGGGTGACAAGCCGTAGGGCAAGAGTAGTACATTATTTTTTATCTTTATGTACATTACTTTATATAGTTCCTGTTACAAATTTTAACTGAATATTAGGGAGGCCGTATACTTTTATATACAGTAAAAAAATTGGAGTGACAAACCGTAGGGCAAGAGTAGTACATTATTTTTTTATCTTTATGTACATTACTTTATATAGTTTATGTTTCAAATTTTAACTGAATATTAAGGAGGCCGTATACTTTTATATACAGTAAAAAAATTGGGGTGACAAGCCGTAGGGCAAGAGTAGTACATTATTTTTTATCTTTAATTTCATTACTTTATATAGTTTATGTTTCAAATTTTAACTGAATATTAAGGAGGCCATATACTTTTATATACAGTAAAAAAATTGGGGTGTCAAGCCGTAGCGCAAGAGTAGTACAATATTTTTTATCTTTATGTACATTACTTTATATAGTTTATGTTTCAAATTTTAAATGAATATTAAGGAGGCCATATACTTTTATATGCAGTAAAAAAATTGGGGTGACAAGCCGTAGGGCAAGAGTAGTACATTATTTTTTATCTTTATGTACATTACTTTATATAGTTTCTGTTTCAAATTTTAGATGAATATTAAGGAGGTCATATACTTTTATATGCAGTAAAAAAAATTGGGGTGACAAGCCGTAGGGCAAGAGTAGTCCATTATTTTTTATCTTTATTTACATTACTTTATATAGTTTCTGTTTTAAATTTTAACTGAACATTAAGGAGGCCATATACTTTCATATACAGTAAAATAATTGGGGTGGCAAGCCGTAGGGCAAAAGTAGTACAGTATTATTTATCTTTATGTACATTACTTCATATAGTTTCAGTTTCAAATTTTAACTGAATATTAAGGAGGCCATATACTTTTATGTACAGTAAAAAAATTGGGGTGACAAGCCGTAGGGCAAGAGTAGTACATTATTTTTTATCTTTATGTACATTACTTTATATAGTTTCTGTTTCAAATTTTAGATGCATATTAAGGAGGTCATATACTTTTATATGCAGTAAAAAAAATTGGGGTGACAAGCCGTAGGGCAAGAGTAGTCCATTATTTTTTATCTTTATTTACATTACTTTATATAGTTTCTGTTTCAAATTTTAACTGAACATTAAGGAGGCCATATACTTTCATATACAGTAAAATAATTGGGGTGACAAGACGTAGGGCAAAAGTAGTACAGTATTATTTATCTTTATGTACATTACTTCATATAGTTTCAGTTTCAAATTTTAACTGAATATTAAAGAGGCCATATACTTTTATATACAGTAAAAAAATTGGGGTGACAAGCCGTAGGGCAAGAGTAGTACATTATTTTTTATCTTTATGTACATTACTTTATATAGTTTCTGTTTCAAATTTTAACAGAATATTAAGTAGACCATATACTTTTACATACAGTAAAAAAATTGGGGTGACAAGCCGTAGGGCAAGAGTAGTACATTATTTTTTATCTTTATGTACATTAATTTATATAGTTTCTGTTTCAAATTTTAACTGAATATTAAGGAGGCCGTATATTTTATATACAGTAAAAAAATTGGGGTGACAAGCCGTAGGGCAAGAGTAGTACATTATTTTTTATCTTTATGTACATAACTTTATATAGTTTCTGTTTCAAATTTTAACTGAATAATGAGGCCATATACTTTTATATGCAGTAAAAAATTGGGGTGACAAGCTGTAGGGCAAGAGTAGTACATTATTTTTTATCTTTATGTACATTACTTTATATATTTTGTTTCAAATTTTAACTGAATATTAAGGAGGCCGTATACTTTTATATGCAGTAAAAAATTGGGGTGACAAGCCGCAGGGCAAGAGTAGTCCATTTTTTTTCTCTATTTACATTACTTTATATTGTTTCTGTTTCAAATTTTAACTGAACATGAAGGAGGCCATATACTTTCATATACAATAAAATAATTGGGGTGACAAGCCGTAGGGCAAAAGTAGTACAGTATTATTTATCTTTATATACATTACTTCATTTAGTTTCTGTTTTAAATTTTAACTGAATATTAAGTAGGCCGTATACTTTTATATACAGTTAAAGATTGCGGTGACAAGCCGTAGGGCAAGAGTAGTACATTATTTTTTATCTTCATGTTCATTACTTTATATAGTTTCTGTTTCAAATTTTAACTGAATATTATGGAGGCCGTATACTTTAATATACAGTAAAAAAATTGGGGTGACAAGCCGTAGGGCAAGAGTAGTACATTATTTTTTATTTTTATTTACATTACTTTATATAGTTACTGTTTCAAATTTTAAATGAATATTAAGGAGGCCGTATACTTTTATATACAGCAAAAAGATTGGGGTGACAAGCCGTAGGGCAAGAGTAGTACATTATTTTTTATCTTCATGTACATTACTTTATATAGTTTCTGTTTCAAATTTTAACTGAATATTATGGAGGCCGTATACTTTTATATACAGTAAAAAATTGGGGTGTCAAGCCGTAGGGCAAGAGTAATACAATATTTTTTATCTTTATGTACATTACTTTATATAGTTTCTGTTTCAAATTTTAAATGAATATTAAGGAGGCCATATAATTTTATATGCAGTAAAAAAATTGGGGTGACAAGCCGTAGGGCAAGAGTAGTACATTATTTTTTATCTTTATGTACATTACTTTATATAGTTTCTGTTTCAAATTTTAACTGAATATTAAGGAGGCCGTATACTTTTATATGCAGTAAAAAAATTGGGGTGACAAGCCGTAGGGCAAGAGTAGTCCATTATTTTTTATCTTTATTTACATTACTTTATATAGTTTCTGTTTCAAATTTTAACCGAACATTAAGAAGGCCATATACTTTCATACACAGTAAAATAATTGGGGTGACAAGCCGTAGGGCAAAAGTAGTACAGTATTATTTATCTTTAGGTACATTACTTTATATAGTTTCTGTTTCAAATTTAAACTATATATTAAGGAGGACGTATACTTTTATACACAGTAAAAAAAATTGGTGTGACAAGCCGTAGGGCAAGAGTAGTAAATTATTTTTTATCTTTATGTACATTACTTTATATAGTTTCTGTTTCAAATTTTAACAGAATATTAAGGAGGCCGTATACTTTTATATACAGTAAAAAAATTGGAGTGAAAAGCCGTAGGGCAAGAGTAGTATATAATTTTTTATCTTTATGTACATTACTTTATATAGTTTTTTGTTTTAAATTTTAACTGAATATTAAGGAGGCCGTATACTTTTATATACAGTAAAAGATTGGGGTGACAAGCCGTAGGGCAAGAGTAGTACATTTTTTTATCTTTATTTACATTAGTTTATATAGTATCTGTTTCAAATTTTAACTGAATATTAAGGAGGCCGTATACTTTCATATACAGTAAAAAGATTGGGGTGACAAGCCGTAGGGCAAGAGTAGTACATTATTTTTTATCTTCATGTACGTTAATTTAAATAGTTTCTGTTTCAAATTTTAACTGAATATTAAGCAGGCCGTATACTTTTATATACAGCAAAAAGATTGGGGTGACAAGCCGTAGGGCAAGAGTAGTATATTATTTTTTATCTTCATGTACATTACTTTATATAGTTTCTGTTTCAAATTTTAACTGAATATTATGGAGGCCGTATACTTTAATATACAGTAAAAAAATTGGGGTGACAAGCCGTAGGGCAAGAGTAGTACATTATTTTTTATCTTTATGTACATTACTTTATATAGTTTCTGTTTCAAATTTTAACTGAATATTAAGGAGGTCGTATACTTTTATATGCAGTAAAAAAATTGGGGTGACAAGCCGTAGGGCAAGAGTAGTCCATTATTTTTTATTTTTATGTACATTACTTTATATATTTTCTGTTTCAAATTTGAACTGAATATTAAGTAGGCCATATACTTTTATATACAGTAAAAAAATTGGGGTGACAAGCCGTATGGCAAGAGTAGTACATTATTTTTTATCTTTATGTACATTACTTTATATAGTTTCTGTTTCAAATTTCAACTGAATATTAAGGAGGCCGTATACTTTTATATACAGTAAAAAAATTGGGGTGTCAAGCCGTAGGGCAAGAGTAGTACAATATTTTTTATCTTTATGTACATTACTTTATATAGTGTCTGTTTCAAATTTTAAATGAATATTAAAAAGGCCATATACTTTTATATGCAGTAAAAAAAAATGGGGTGACAAGCCGTAGGGCAAGAGTAGTACATTATTTTTTATCTTTATTTACATTACTTTATATAGTTTCTGTTTCAAATTTTAACTGAATATTAAGGAGGCCGTATACTTTTATAGGAAGTAAAAAAATTGGGGTGACAATCTGCAGGGCAAGATTAGTCCATTATTTTTAATCTTTATTTACATTACTTTATATAGTTTCTGTTTCAAATTTTAACTGAATATTAAGGAAGCCGTATACTTTTATATACAGTAAAAAAATTGGGGTGACAGGCCGTAGGGCAAGATTAATACATTATTTTTTTATCTTTATGTATATTACTTTATATAGTTTCTGTTTCAAATTTAACTTATTATTAAGAAGGCCATATACTTTTATATACAGTAAAAAAATTGGGGTGAAAAGCCGTAGGGCAAGAGTAGTACATTATTTTTTATCTTTATGTACATTACTTTATATAGTTTCTGTTTTAAATTTTAACTGAATATTAAGGAGGCCGTATACTTTTATATACAGTAAAAGATTGGGGTGACAAACCGTAGAGCAAGAGTAGTACATTATTTTTTATCTTCATGTACATTACTTTATATAGTTTCTGTTTCAAATTTTAACAGAATATTAAGTAGGTCATATACTTTTATATACAGTAAAAAAATTGGGGTGACAAAGCCGTAGGGCAAGAGTAGTACATTATTTTTTATCTTTATGTACATTACTTTATATAGTTTCTGTTTCAAATTTTAACTGAACATTAAGAAAGCCATATACTTTTATATACAGTAAAAAATTTGGGGTTACAGGCCGTAGGGCAAGATTGGTACATTATTTTTTATCTATATGTACATTACTTTATCTAGTTTCAGTTTCAAATTTAACTTATTATTAAGGAGGCCATATACTTTTATATACAGTAAAAAAATTGGGATAAAAAGCCGTAGGGCAAGAGTAGTACATTATTTTTTATCTTTATGTACATTACTTTATATAGTTTTTGTTTTAAATTTTAACTGAATATTAAGGAGGCCGTATACTTTTATATAAAGTAAAAAATTTGGAGTGACAAGCCGTAGGGCAAGAGTGGTACAATATTATTTATCTTTATTTACATTACTTTATATAGTTTCTGTTTCAAATTTTAACTGATTACTACGGAGGCCGTATACTTTTATATACAGTAAAAAGATTGGGGTGACAAGCCGTAGGGCAAGAGTAGTACATTATTTTTTATTTTCATGTACATTACTTTACATAATTTCTGTTTCAAATTTTAACTGAATATTAAGCAGGCCATATACTTTTATATACAGTAAAAAAATTGGGGTGACAAGCCGTAGGGCAAGAGTAGTACAATATTTTTTATTTTCATGTACATTACTTTATATAGTTTTTGTTTCAAATTTGAACTGAATATTAAGTAGGCCATATACTTTTATGTGAATTAAAAAAATTGGGGTGACAAGCCGTAGGGCAAGAGTAGTACATTATTTTTTATCTTTATGTACATTACTTTATATAGTTTCTGTTTCAAATTTTAACTGAATATTAAGGAGGCCGTATATTTTTATATGCAGTAAAAAAATTGGGGTGACAAGCCGTAGGGCAAGAGTAGTTCATTATTTTTTATCTTTATTTACATTACTTTATATAGTTTCTGTTTCAAATTTTAAATTAACATTAAGGAGGACATATACTTTCATATACAGTAAAATAATTGGGGTGACAAGCCATAGGGCAAAAGTAGTACAGTATTATTTATCTTTATGTACATTACTTTATATAGTTTTTGTTTCAAATTTGAACTGAATATTAAGTGGGTCATATACTTTTATACACAGTAAAAAAATTGGTGTGACAAGCCGTAGGGCAAGAGTAGTACATTATTTTTTATCTTTATGTACATTACTTTATATAGTTTCTGTTTCAAATTTCAACTGAATATTAAGGAGGCCGTATACTTTTATATACAGTAAAAAAATTGGGGTGACAAGCCGTAGGGCAAGAGTAGTACATTATTTTTTATCTTTATGTACATTACTTTATATAGTTTCTGATTCAAATTTTAACTGAATATTAAGGAGGCCGTATACTTTTATATGCAGTAAAAAAATGGGGTGACAAGCCGTAGGGCAAGAGTAGTCCATTGTTTTTTATCTTTATTTACATTATTATATATAGTTTCTGTTTCAAATTTTAAATGAACATTAAAGAGGCCATATACTTTTATATACAGTAAAATAATTGGGGTGACAAGCCGTAGGGCAAAAGTAGTACAGTATTATTTATCTTTATGTACATGACTTTATATAGTTTCTGTTTCATATTTTAACTGAACATTAAGGAGGCCGTATACTTTTATATAGAGTAAAAAAATTGGGGTGACAAGCCGTAGGGCAAGAGTAGTACATTATTTTTTACCTTTATGTAAATTACTTTATATAGTTTCTGTTTCAAATTTTAACTGAATATTAAGGAGGCTGTATACTTTTATATACAGTAAAAAAATTGGGGTGACAGGCCGTAAAGCAAGATTGGTACATTATTTTTTATCTTTATGTACATTACTTTATATAGTTTCTGTTTCAAATTTAACGTATTATTAAGGAGGCCATATACTTTTATATACAGTAAAAAAATTTGGGTGACAAGCCGTAGGTCAAGAGTAGTACATTATTTTTTATCTTTATGGACATTACTTTATATAGTTTTAAATTTTAATTGAATATTAAGGAGGCCGTATACTTTTATATACAGTAAAAAAATTGGGGTGACAAGCCGTAGGGCAAGAGTAGTACATTATTTTTTATCTTTATTTACATTACTTTATAAAGTTTCTGTTTCAAATTTTAACTGAACATTAAGAAAGCCATATACTTTTATATACAGTAAAAAAATTGGGGTGACAAACCGTAGGGCAAGAGTAGTACATTATTTTTTATCTTTACGTACATTACTTTATATAGTTTCTGTTTCAAATTTTAACTGAATAATAAGGAGGCTATATAATTTTATATACAGTAAAAAAATTGGGGTGTCAAGCCGTAGCGCAAGAGTAGTACAATATTTTTTATCTTTATGTACATTACTTCATATATTTTCTGTTTCAAATTTTAAATGAATATTAAGGAGGCCATATACTTTTATATGCAGTAAAAACATTGGTGTGACAAGCCGTAGGGCAAGAGTAGTCCATTGTTTTTTATCTTTATTTACATTATTTTATATAGTTTCTGTTTCAAATTTTAAATGAACATTAAGGAGGCCATATACTTTCATATACAGTAAAATAATTGGGGTGACAAGCCGTAGGGCAAAAGTAGAACAGTATTTTTTATCTTTATGTACATTACTTTATATAGTTTCTGTTTCAAATTTTAACTGAATATTAAGGAGGCCATATACTTTTATATACAGTAAAAAAAATTTGTGTGCCCAGCCGTAGGGCAAGGGTAGTACATTATTTTTTATCTTTATGTACATTACTTTATATAGTTTCTGTTTCAAATTTTAACAGAATATTAAGTAGGCCATATACTTTTATATACAGTATAAAAATTGGGGTGACAAGCCGTAGGGCAAGAGTAGTACATTATTTTTTATCTTTATGTACATTACTTTATATAGTTTCTGTTTCAAATTTTAACTAAATATTAAGGAGGCCGTATATTTTATATACAGTAAAAAAATTAGGGTGACAAGCCGTAGGGCAAGAGTAGTACATTATTTTTTATCTTTATGTACATAACTTTATATAGTTTCTGTTTCAAATTTTAACTGAATAAAGAGGCCATATACTTTTATATACAGTAAAAGAATTGGGGTGTCAAGCCGTAGCGCAAGAGTAGTACAATATTTTTTATCTTTATGTACATTACTTCATATATTTTCTGTTTCAAATTTTAAATGAATATTAAGGAGGCCATATACTTTTATATGCAGTAAAAAAATGGGTGTGACAAGCCGTAGGGCAAGAGTAGTCCAATGTTTTTTATCTTTATTTACATTATTTTATATAGTTTCAGTTTCAAATTTTAAATGAACATTAAGGAGGCCATATACTTTCATATACAGTAAAATAATTGGGGTGACAAGCCGTAGGGCAAACGTAGTACAGTATTTTTTATCTTTATGTACATTACTTTATACAGTTTCTGTTTCAAATTTTAACTGAATATTAAGGAGGCCATATACTTTTATATACAGTAAAAAATTTGG
Organism: Harpalus rubripes; assembly: GCA_963082715.1. NCBI lineage: Eukaryota > Metazoa > Arthropoda > Insecta > Coleoptera > Carabidae > Harpalus > Harpalus rubripes. The sequence goes on from OY720453.1 coordinate 39,724,414, forward strand.
GGTGACAAGCCGTAGGGCAAGAGTAGTACATTATTTTTTATCTTTATATACATTACTTTATATAGTTTTTGTTTCAAATTTAAACTGAATATTAAGGAGGACGAATTCTTTTATACACAGTAAAAAAAATTGGTGTGCCAAGCCGTAGGGCAAGGGTAGTACATTATTTTTTATCTTTATGTACATTACTTTATATAGTTTCTGTTTCAAATTTTAACTGAATATTAAGGAGGCCGTATACTTTTATATACAGTAAAAAAATTGGGGTGACAGGCCGCAAAGCAAGATTGGTACATTATTTTTTATCTTTATGTACATTACTTTATATAGTTTCTGTTTCAAATTTTAACTGAATATTAAGGAGGCCGTATATTTTATATACAGTAAAAAAATTGGGGTGACAAGCCGTAGGGCAAGAGTAGTACATTATTTTTTATCTTTATGTACATTACTTTATATAGTTTTTGTTTTAAATTTTAACTGAATATTAAGGAGGCCGTATACTTTTATATACAGTAAAAAAATTGGGGTGACAAGCCGAAGGTCAAGAGTAGTACATTATTTTTTATCTTTATTTACATTACTTTATATAGTTTCTGTTTTAAATTTTAACTGAACATTAAGAAGGCCATATACTTTTTTTATACAGTAAAAAACTTGGGGTGACAAGCCGTAGGGCAAGAGTAGTACATTATTTTTTATCTTTATGTACATTACTTTATATAGTTTCTGTTTCAAATTTTAACTGAATAATGAGGCTATATACTTTTATATACAGTAAAAAAATTGGTGTAACAAGCCGTAGGGCAAGAGTAGTACATTATTTATTATCTTTATGTACATTACTTTATATAGATTCTGTTTCAAATTTTAACAGAACATTAAGGAGGCCATATACTTTTATAAACAGTAAAAAAATTGGGGTGAAAAGCCGTAGGGCAAGAGTAGTACATTATTTTTTATCTTCATGTACATTACTTTATATAGTTTCTGTTTCAAATTTTAACAGAATATTAAGGAGGCTGTATATTTTATATACAGTAAAAAAATTGGGGTGACAAGCCGTAGGGCAAGAGTAGTACATTATTTTTTATCTTTATGTACATTACTTTATATAGATTCTGTTTCAAATTTTAACTGAACATTAAGGAGGCCATATGCTTTTATAAACAGTAAAATAATTGGGGTGAAAAGCCGTAGGGCAAGAGTAGTACATTATTTTTTATCTTCATGTACATTACTTTATATAGTTTCTGTTTCAAATTTTAACTAAATAATGAGGCCATATACTTTTATATACAGTAAAAAAAATTGGGGTAACAAGCCGTAGGGCAAGAGTAGTACATTATTTTTTATCTTTATGTACATTACTTTATATAGTTTCTGTTTCAAATTTTAACTGAATATTAAGAAGACCATATACTTTTATATACAGTAAAAAAATTGGGGTGACAAGCCGTAGGGCAAGAGTAGTACATTATTTTTTTATCTTTATGTACATTACTTTATATAGTTTATGTTTCAAATTTTAACTGAATATTAAGGAGGCCATATACTTTTATATACAGTAAAAAAATTGGGGTGTCAAGCCGTAGCGCAAGAGTAGTACAATATTTTTTATCTTTATGTACATTACTTTATATAGTTTCTGTTTTAAATTTTAACTGAATATTAAGTAGGCCGTATACTTTTATATACAGTTAAAGATTGCGGTGACAATCCGTAGGGCAAGAGTAGTACATTATTTTTTATCTTTATGTACATTACTTTATATAGTTTATGTTTCAAATTTTAAATGAATATTAAGGAGGCCATATACTTTTATATGCAGTAAAAAAATTGGGGTGACAAGCCGTAGGGCAAGAGTAGTACATTATTTTTTATCTTTATGTACATTACTTTATATAGTTTCTGTTTCAAATTTTAGATGAATATTAAGGAGGTCATATACTTTTATATGCAGTAAAAAAAATTGGGGTGACAAGCCGTAGGGCAAGAGTAGTCCATTATTTTTTATCTTTATTTACATTACTTTATATACAGTAAAAAAATTGCCGTAGGGCAAGAGTAGTACAATATTTTTTATCTTTATGTACATTACTTTATATAGTTTCTGTTTTAAATTTTAACTGAATATTAAGTAGGCCGTATACTTTTATATACAGTTAAAGATTGCGGTGACAAGCCGTAGGGCAAGAGTAGTACATTATTTTTTATCTTCATGTTCATTACTTTATATAGTTTCTGTTTCAAATTTTAACTGAATATTATGGAGGCCGTATACTTTAATATACAGTAAAAAAATTGGGGTGACAAGCCGTAGGGCAAGAGTAGTACATTATTTTTTATCTTTATTTACATTACTTTATATAGTTACTGTTTCAAATTTTAAATGAATATTATGGAGGCCGTATACTTTTATATACAGCAAAAAGATTGGGGTGACAAGCCGTAGGGCAAGAGTAGTACATTATTTTTTATCTTCATGTACATTACTTTATATAGTTTCTGTTTCAAATTTTAACTGAATATTATGGAGGCCGTATACTTTTATATACAGTAAAAAATTGGGGTGTCAAGCCGTAGGGCAAGAGTAATACAATATTTTTTATCTTTATGTACATTACTTTATATAGTTTCTGTTTCAAATTTTAAATGAATATTAAGGAGGCCATATAATTTTATATGCAGTAAAAAAATTGGGGTGACAAGCCGTAGGGCAAGAGTAGTACATTATTTTTTATCTTTATGTACATTACTTTATATAGTCTCTGTTTCAAATTTTAACTGAATATTAAGGAGGCCGTATACTTTTATATAAAGTAAAAAAATTGGGGTGACAGGCCGTAGGGCAAGATTGGTACATTATTTTTTATCTTTATGTACATTACTTTATATAGTTTCTGTTTCAAATTTAACTTATTATTAAGGAGGCCATATACTTATATATACAGTAAAAAAATTTGGGAGAAAAGCCGTAGGGCAAGAGTAGTACATAATTTTTTATCTTTATGTACATTACTTTATATAGTTTCTGTTTTAAATTTTAACTGAATATTAAGGAGGCCGTACACTTTTATATACAGTAAAAGACTGGGGTGACAAGCCGTAGGGCAAGAGTAGTACATTATTTTTTATCTTTATGTACATTACTTTATATAGTTCCTGTTACAAATTTTAACTGAATATTAGGGAGGCCGTATACTTTTATATACAGTAAAAAAATTGGAGTGACAAACCGTAGGGCAAGAGTAGTACATTATTTTTTTATCTTTATGTACATTACTTTATATAGTTTATGTTTCAAATTTTAACTGAATATTAAGGAGGCCGTATACTTTTATATACAGTAAAAAAATTGGGGTGACAAGCCGTAGGGCAAGAGTAGTACATTATTTTTTATCTTTAATTTCATTACTTTATATAGTTTCTATTTCAAATTTTAACTGAATAATAAGGAGGCTATATACATTTATATACAGTAAAAAAATTGGGGTGACAAGCCGTAGGGCAAGAGTAGTACATTATTTTTTATCTTTATGTACATTACTTTATATAGTTTTTGTTTCAAATTTTAACTGAATTTTAAGGACGTATACTTTTATAAACAGTAAAAAAAATTGGTGTGACAAGCCGTAGGGCAAGAGTAGTACATTATTTTTTATCTTTATGTACATTACTTTATATAGTTTCTGTTTCAAATTTTAACTGAATATTAAGGAGGCCGTATACTTTTATATACAGTAAAAAATTGGGGTGACAAGCCGTAGGGCAAGAGTAGTACATTATTTTTTATCTTTATGTACATTACTTTATATAGTTTCTGTTTCAAATTTTAACTAAATAATGAGGCCATATACTTTTAAATACAGTAAAAAAATTGGGGTAACAAGCCGTAGGGCAAAAGTAGTACATTATTTTTTATCTTTATGTACATTACTTTATATAGTTTCTGATTCAAATTTAAAGTGAATATTAAGGAGGACGTATACTTTTATATACAGTAAAAAAATTGGTGTGACAAGCCGTAGGGCAAGAGTAGTACATTATTTTTTATCTTTATTTACATTACTTTATATAGTTTCTGTTTCAAATTTTAACTGAATATTAAGAAGGCCGTATATTTTATATACAGTAAAAAAATTGGGGTGACAGGCCGTAGGGCAAGATTGGTACATTATTTTTTATCTTTATGTACATTACTTTATATAGTTTCTGTTTCAAATTTAAGTTATGATTAAGGAGGCCATATACTTTTATATACAGTAAAAAAATTAGGGTGACAAGCCGTAGGGCAAGAGTAGTACATTATTTTTTATCTTTATGTACATTACTTTATATAGTTTTTGTTTCAAATTTTTACTGAATATTAAGGAGGCCGTATAGTTTTATATACAGTAAAAAAATTAAGGTGACAAGCCGTAGGGCAAGAGTAGTACATTATTTTTTATCTTTAATTTCATTAGTTTATATAGTTTCTGTTACAAATTTTAACTGAATATTAAGGAGGCCGTATACTTTTATATACAGTAAAAAATTGGGGTGTCAAGCCGTAGGGCAAGAGTAGTACAATATTTTTTATCTTTATGTACATTACTTTATATAGTTTCTGTTTCAAATTTTAACTGAATATGAAGGAGGCCATATACTTTTATGTGCTGTAAAAAAATTGGGGTGACAATCTGTAGGGCAAGAGTAGTCCATTATTTTTTATCTTTATTTACATTACTTTATATAGTTTCTGTTTCAAATTTTAACTGAATATTAAGGAGGTCGTATATTTTATATACAGTAAAAAAATTTGGGTTACAGGCCGTAGGGCAAGATTGGTACATTATTTTTTATCTTTATGTACATTACTTTATATAGTTTCTGTTTCAAATTTAACTTATTATTAAGGAGGCCATATACTTTTATAAACAGTAAAAAAAATTGGGGAGAAAAGCCGTAGGGCAAGAGTAGTACATAATTTTTTATCTTTATGTACATTACTTTATATAGTTTCTGTTTTAAATTTTAACTGAATATTAAGGAGGCCGTACACTTTTATATACAGTAAAAGATTGGGGTGACAAGCCGTAGGGCAAGAGTAGGACATTATTTTTTATCTTTATGTACATTACTTTATATAGTTCCTGTTTCAAATTTTAACTGAATATTAAGGAGGCCGTATACTTTTATATACAGTAAAAAAATTGGAGTGACAAACCGTAGGGCAAGAGTAGTACAATACTTTTTATCTTTATTTACATTACTTTATATAGTTTCTGTTTCAAATTTTAACTGAATATTAAGCAGGCCATATACTTTTATATACAGTAAAAAAATTGGGGTGACAAGCCGTAGGGCAAGAGTAGTACATTATTTTTTATCTTTATTTACATTAGTTTATATAGTTTCTGTTTCAAATTTTAACAGAATATTAAGGACGCCGTATACTTTTATATACAGTAAAAAGATTGGGGTGACAAGCCGTAGGGCAAGAGTAGTACATTATTTTTTAACTTTATGTACATTAATTTATATAATTTCTGTTTCAAATTTTAACCAAATATTAAGCAGGCCATATACTTTTATATACAGTAAAAAAATTGGGGTGACAAGCCGTAGGGCAAGAGTAGTACATTATTTTCTATCTTTATGTACATTACTTTATATAGTTTCTGTTTCAAATTTTAACTGAATATTAAGCAGGCCATATACTTTTATATACAGTAAAAAAATTGGGGTGACAAGTCGTAGGACAAGAGTAGTACATTATTTTTTATCTTTATGTACATTACTTTATATAGTTTCTGTTTAAAATTTTAACTGAATATTAAGGAGGCCGTATACTTTTATATACAGTAAAAAAATTGGGGTGACAAGCCGTAGGGCAAGAATAGTACATTATTTTTTATTTTCATGTACATTACTTTATATATTTTCTGCTTCAAATTTGAAATGAATATTAAGTAGGCCATATACTTTTATATACAGTAAAAAAATTGGGGTGACAAGCCGTAGGGCAAGAGTAGTACATTATTTTTTTTATCTTTATGTACATTACTTTATATAGTTTCTGTTTCAAATTTCAACTGAATATTAAGGAGGCCGTATACTTTTATATACAGTAAAAAAATTGGGGTGTCAAGCCGTAGGGCAAGAGTAGTACAATATTTTTTATCTTTACGTACATTACTTTATATAGTTTCTGTTTCAAATTTTAAATGAATATTAAGGAGGCCATATACTTTTATATGCAGTAAAAAAAATGGGGTGACAAGCCGTAGGGCAAGAGTAGTACATTATTTTTTGTCTTTATGTACATTACTTTATATAGATTCTGTTTCAAATTTAACTTATTATTAAGGAGGCCATATACTTTTATATACAGTAAAAAAATTGGGGTGACAAGGCGTAGGGCAAGAGTAGTACATTATTTTTTTATCTTCATGTACATTACTTTACATAGTTTCTTTTTCAAATTTTAATAAAATATTAAGTAGGCCATATACTTTTATATACAGTAAAACAATTGGGGTGACAAGCCGTAGGGCAAGAGTAGTACATTATTTTTTATCTTTATTTACATTACATTATATAGTTTCGGTTTCAAATTTAAACTGAATATTAAGAAGGCCGTATACTATTAAATACAGTAAAAAAATTGGAGTGACAAGCCGTAAGGCAAGAGTGGTACATTATTTTTTATCTTTATTTACATTACTTTATATAGTTTCAGTTTTAAATTTTAAGTGAACATTAAGAAGGTCATATACTTTTATATACAGTAAAAAAATTGGGGTGACAAGCCGTAGGGCAAGAGTAGTACATTATTTTTTGTCTTTATGTACATTACTTTATATAGTTTCTGTTTCAAATTTTAACAGAATATTAAATAGGCCATATACTTTTATATACAGTAAAAAAATTGGGGTGGCAAGCCGTAGGGCAAGAGTAATACATTATTTTTTATCTAGATGTACATTACTTTATATAGTTTCTGTTTCAAATTTTAACAGAATATTAAGTAGGCCATATACTTTTATATACAGTAAAAAAATTGGGGTGACAAGCCGTAGGGCAAGAGTAGTACATTATTTTTACCTTCCGTCACCTTTAGGTAAGGAAGGTATTGTCTTTGGTCAAAAAATTCAATGATGAGTTTTTACTCAATATGCACGTTTCTGAGTCCCTAGAATACGAATTTACTATTTTACGATGATGTCTGTATGTGTGTGTGTGTGTGTGTGGATGTGTGTGTGTGTGGATGTGTGGATGTGTGTGTAACAAAATTTTCGTCTGCGTTAACTCTAAGACTACAGTTACAAAAATTAAAAATTTTTCGTATACTTCTTCGTTACATCCATAGGAAGAGCTGATTAGATTTTGGTTACAATTGGTCAACCGGAAGTACCATCATTTGAAGATTTTAACAGTTTTTCTTGAAAAAACTATGTTAAATATAATTTTTTCACATTTGATGTTATTATAAATATTAAAGAATATTTTATTCTCTACACGATTTGACTGCATTTTATACTTAATATTAAATGGATATTGAGTTAAAAAATTATAAAGAAATTAAATTTCATAAAGTAGCTATACCTGTGGAAACAACTACTATATTAAGAAAATTCTGATTGAAAGATGTCAGTGTCAAGTGAAATTGACATAGTGTGTCTGTTTTATAATTTTACTGGAAATATAGGATCTTTTGCTTTCTCTATGGAATTTGTATAAAATACATACTACTGCTTTAATGTAATGTACAAGAAATAATAATAATAAATCTTTTTTTCTGCAGATACATTACACTGTATATAGAAAACGTCACAAAATAATAATTTTCTGTATGAAATTTGCATAAAATACATGCGACTGCCGGAAGTTAATGTACAAGAAATAGAATATTTAATTTAGCAAGGAACTTTCCGTATGAAATTTGTACAAAATATATAGAACTGACGGAAGGTAATGTGCTGGCCACATCAGATTTTTTATCTTTATTTACATTACTTTATTTAGTTTCTGTTTCAAATTTTAACTGAACAGTAAGAAGGCTATATACTTTTATATACAGTAAAAAAATTGGGGTGACAAGCCGTAGGGCAAGAGTAGTACATTATTTTTTATCTTTATGTACATTACTTTATATAGTTTCTGTTTCAAATTTTAACTGAGTATTAAGCAGGCCATATACTTTTATATACAGTAAAAAAATTGGGGTGACAAACCGTAGGGCATGAGTAGTACATTATTTTTTATCATTATTTACATTACTTTATATAGTTCCTGTTTCAAATTTTAACTAAAAATTTAGGAGGCCGTATACTTTTATATACAGTAAAAAAATTGGAATGACTAGCATTAGGGCAAGAGTAGTACATTATTTTATATCTTCATGTACATTACTTTATATAGTTTCTGTTTCAAATTTTAACTGAATATTAAGGAGGACGTATACTTTTATACACAGTAAAAAAAATTGGTGTGACAAGCCGTAGGGCAAGAGTAGTACATTATTTTTTAACTCTATGTACATTACATTATATTGTTTCTGTTTCAAATTTTAACTGAATATTAAGGAGGCCGTATACTTTTATATACAGTAAAAAAATTGGGGTGACAAGCCGTAGGGCAAGAGTAGTACATTATTTTTTATCTTTATGTACATTACTTTATATAGTTTCTGTTTCAAATTTTAACCGAATATTAAGGAGGCCGTATATTTTATATACAGTAAAAAAATTGGGGTGACAGGCCGTAGGGCCAGATTGGTACATTATTTTTTATCTTTATGTACATTACTTTATATAGCTTTTGTTTCAAATTTAACTTATTATTAAGGAGGCCATATAATTTTATATACAGTAAAAAAATGGGGTGAAAAGCCGTAGGGCAAGAGTAGTACATTATTTTTTATCTTTATGTACATTACTTTATTTAGTTTCTGTTTTAAAATTTAACTGAATATTAAGGAAGCCGTATACTTTTATATACAGTAAAAAAATTGGGGTGACAAGGCGTAGGGCAAGAGTAGTACATTATTTTTTATCTTCATGTACATTACTTTATATAGTTTCTGTTTCAAATTTTAACTGAATATTAAGGAGGCCGTATACTTTTATATGCAGTAAAAAAATTGGGGTGACAATCAGTAGGGCAAGAGTAGTCCATAATTTTTTATCTTTATTTACATTACTTTATATAGTTTCTGTTTCAAATTTTAACTGAATATTAAGGAGGCCGTATACTTTTATACACAGTAAAAAAAATTGGTGTGACAAGCCGTAGGGCAAGAGTAGTGCATTATTTTTTATCTTTATGTACATTACTTTATATAGTTTCTGTTTCAAATTTTAACTGAATATTAAGGAGGACGTATACTTTTATACACAGTAAAAAAAATTGGTGTGACAAGCCGTAGGGCAAGAGTAGTACATTATTTTTTATCTTTATGTACATTACTTTATATAGTTTCTGTTTCAAATTTTAACCGAATATTAAGGAGGCCGTATATTTTATATACAGTAAAAAAATTGGGGTGACAGGCCGTAGGGCAAGATTGGTACATTATTTTTTATCTTTATGTACATTACTTTATATAGCTTCTGTTTCAAATTTAACTTATTATTAAGAAGGCCATATACTTTTATATACAGTAAAAAAAATGGGGTGAAATGCCGTAGGGCAAGAGTAGTACATTATTTTTTATCTTTATGTACATTACTTTATTTAGTTTCTGTTTTAAAATTTAACTGAATATTAAGGAAGCCGTATACTTTTATATACAGTAAAAAAATTGAGGTGACAAGGCGTAGGGCAAGAGTAGTACATTATTTTTTATCTTCATGTACATTACTTTATATAGTTTCTGTTTCAAATTTTAATTAAATATTAAGTAGGCTATATACTTTTATATACAGTAAAACAATTGGGGTGACAAGCCGTAGGGCAAGTGTAGTACATTATTTTTTATCTTTATTTACATTACTTTATATAGTTTCGGTTTCAAATTTAAACTGAATATTAAGAAGGCCGTATACTTTTATATACAGTAAAAAAATTGGAGTGACAAGCCGTAGGGCAAGAGTAGTACATTATTTTTTATCTTTATTTACATTACTTTATATAGTTTCTGTTTCAAATTTTAACTTAACATTAAGAAGGCCATATACTTTTATATACAGTAAAAAAATTGGGGTGACAAGCCGTAGGGCAAGAGTAGTACATTATTTTTTATCTTTATGTACATTACTTAATATATTTTCTGTTTCAAATTTTAACTGAATATTAAGGAGACCGTATGCTTTTATATACAGTAAAAAAATTGGGGTGACAAGCCGTAGGGCAAGAGTAGTAAATTATTTTTTATCTTTATGTACATTACTTTATATAGTTTCTGTTTCAAATTTTAACTGAATTTTAAAGAGGCCGTATACTTTTATACACAGTGAAAAAATTGGGGTGACAAGTCGTAGGGCAAGAGTAGCACATTATTTTTTATCTTTATTTACATTACTTTATATAGTTTCAGTTTCAAATTTTAACTGAACATTAAGAAGGCCATATACTTTTATATACAGTAAAAAAATTGGGGTGATAAGCCGTAGGGCAAAAGTAGTACATTATTTTTTATCTTTATGTACATTACTTTGTATAGTTTCTGTTTCAAATTTTAACTGAATATTAGGAAGGCCATATACTTTTATATACAGTAAAAAAATTGGGGTGACAAGCCGTAGGGCAAGAGTAGTACATTATTTTTTATCTTTATGTACATTACTTTATATAGTTTCTGTTTCAAATTTTAACTTAATATTAAGGAGGCCGTATACTTTTATATACAGTAAAAAAATTGGGGTGACAAGCCGTAGGGCAAGAGTAGCACATTATTTTTTATCTTTATTTACATTACTTTATATAGTTTCAGTTTCAAATTTTAACTGAACATTAAGAAGGCCATATACTTTTATATACAGTAAAAAAATTGGGATGATAAGCCGTAGGGCAAGAGTAGTACATTATTTTTTATCTTTATGTACATTACTTTATATAGTTTCTGTTTCAAATATAAACTGAATATTAATGAGGCCATATACTTTTATATGCAGTTAAAAAATGGGGTGACAAGCCGTAGGTCAAGAGTAGTACATTATTTTTTATCTTTATGTACATTACTTTATATAGTTTCTGTTTCAAATTTTAACTGAATATTAAAGAGGCCGTATACTTTTATATGCAGTAAAAAAATTGGGGTGACAATCTGTAGGGCAAGAGTAGTCCATAATTTTTTATCTTTATTTACATTACTTTATATAGTTTCTGTATCAAATTTTAACTGAATATTAAGGAGGCCGTATACTTTTATACACAGTAAAAAAAAATGGTGTAACAAGCTGTAGGGCAAGAGTAGTACATTATTTTTTATCTTTATGTACATTACTTTATATAGTTTCTGTTTCAAATATAACTTATTATTAAGGAGGCCATATACTTTTATATACAGTAAAAAAATTGGGGTGAAAAGCCGTAGGGCAAGAGTAGTACATTATTTTTTATCTTTATGTACATTACTTTATTTAGTTTCTGTTTTAAAATTTAACTGAATATTAAGGAAGCCGTATACTTTTATATACAGTAAAAAAATTGGGGTGACAATGCGTAGGGCAAGAGTAGTACATTATTTTTTATCTTCATGTACATGACTTTATATAGTTTCTGTTTCAAATTTTAGCTGAATAATGAGGCCATATACTTTTATACACAGTAAAAAAATTGGGGTGACAAGCCGTAGGGCAAGAGTAGTACATTATTTTTTATCTTCAAGTACATTACTTTATATAGTTTCTGTTTCAAATTTTACCAGAATATTAAGTAGGCCATATACTTTTATATACAGTAAAAAAATTGGGGTGACAAGCCGTAGGGCAAGAGTAGTACATTATTTTTTATCTTTATGTACATTACTTTATATAGTTTCTGTTTCAAATTTAACTTATTATTAAGGAAGCCATATACTTTTATATACAGAAAAAAAATTGGGGTGACAAGCCGTAGGGCTAGTGTAGTACTTTATTTTTTTTCTTCATGTGCATTATTTTATATAGCTTCTGTTTCAAATTTAACTTATTATTAAGGAAGCCATATACTTTTATATACAGTAAAAAAATTGGGGTGACAAGCCGTAGGGCTAGTGTAGTACATTATTTTTTATCTTTATGTACATTACTTTATATAGTTTCTGTTTCAAATTTTAACTGAATATTAAGAAGGCCATATACTTTTATATACAGTAAAAAAATTGGGGTGACAAGCCGTAGGGCAAGAGTAGTACATTATTTTTTATCTTTATGTACATTACTTTATATAGTTTCTGTTTCAAATATTAACTTAATATTAAGGAGGCCGTATACTTTTATATGCAGTAAAAAAATTGGGGTGACAATCTGTAGGGCAAGAGTAGTCCATAATTTTTTATCTTTATTTACATTACTTTATATAGTTTCTGTTTCAAATTTTAACTGAATATTAAGAAGGCCGTATACTTTTATACACAGTAAAAAAAATTGGTGTGACAAGCTGTAGGGCAAGAGTAGTACATTATTTTTTATCTTTATGTACATTACTTTATATAGTTTCTGTTTCAAATATAACTTATTATTAAGGAGGCCATATACTTTTATATACAGTAAAAAAATTGGGGTGAAAAGCCGTAGGGCAAGAGTAGTACATTATTTTTTATCTTTATGTACATTACTTTATTTAGTTTCTGTTTTAAAATTTAACTGAATATTAAGGAAGCCGTATACTTTTATATACAGTAAAAAAATTGGGGTGACAATGCGTAGGGCAAGAGTAGTACATTATTTTTTATCTTCATGTACATGACTTTATATAATTTCTGTTTCAAATTTTAGCTGAATAATGAGGCCATATACTTTTTTCACAGTAAAAAAATTGGGGTGACAAGCCGTAGGGCAAGAGTAGTACATTATTTTTTATCTTCATGTACATTACTTTATATAGTTTCTGTTTCAAATTTTAACAGAATATTAAGTAGGCCATATACTTTTATATACAGTAAAAATATTGGGGTGACAAGCCGTAGGGCAAGAGTAGTACATTATTTTTTATCTTTATGTACATTACTTTATATAGTTTCTGTTTCAAATTTAACTTATTATTAAATAAGCCATATACTTTTATATACAGTAAAAAAATTGGGGTGACAAGCCGTAGGGCTAGTGTAGTACTTTATTTTTTTTCTTCATGTGCATTATTTTATATAGTTTCTGTTTCAAATTTTAACTGAATATTAAGGAGGCCGTATACTTTTATATACAGTAAAAAAATTAAAGTGACTAGCCTTAGGGCAAGAGTAGTACATTATTTTTTATCTTCATGTGCATTATTTTATATAGCTTCTGTTTCAAATTTAACTTATTATTAAGGAAGCCATATACTTTTATATACAGTAAAAAAATTGGGGTGACAAGCCGTAGGGCTAGTGTAGTACATTATTTTTTATCTTTATGTACATTACTTTATATAGTTTCTGTTTCAAATTTTAACTGAATATTAAGAAGGCCATATACTTTTATATACAGTAAAAAAATTGGGGTGACAAGCCGTAGGGCAAGAGTAGTACATTATTTTTTATCTTTATGTACATTACTTTATATAGTTTCTGTTTCAAATATTAACTTAATATTAAGGAGGCCGTATACTTTTATATGCAGTAAAAAAATTGGGGTGACAATCTGTAGGGCAAGAGTAGTCCATAATTTTTTATCTTTATTTACATTACTTTATATAGTTTCTGTTTCAAATTTTAACTGAATATTAAGAAGGCCGAATACTTTTATACACAGTAAAAAAAATTGGTGTGACAAGCTGTAGGGCAAGAGTAGTACATTATTTTTTATCTTTATGTACATTACTTTATATAGTTTCTGTTTCAAATATAACTTATTATTAAGGAGGCCATATACTTTTATATACAGTAAAAAAATTGGGGTGAAAAGCCGTAGGGCAAGAGTAGTACATTATTTTTTATCTTTATGTACATTACTTTATTTAGTTTCTGTTTTAAAATTTAACTGAATATTAAGGAAGCCGTATACTTTTATATACAGTAAAAAAATTGGGGTGACAATGCGTAGGGCAAGAGTAGTACATTATTTTTTATCTTCATGTACATGACTTTATATAATTTCTGTTTCAAATTTTAGCTGAATAATGAGGCCATATACTTTTTTCACAGTAAAAAAATTGGGGTGACAAGCCGTAGGGCAAGAGTAGTACATTATTTTTTATCTTCATGTACATTACTTTATATAGTTTCTGTTTCAAATTTTAACAGAATATTAAGTAGGCCATATACTTTTATATACAGTAAAAATATTGGGGTGACAAGCCGTAGGGCAAGAGTAGTACATTATTTTTTATCTTTATGTACATTACTTTATATAGTTTCTGTTTCAAATTTAACTTATTATTAAATAAGCCATATACTTTTATATACAGTAAAAAAATTGGGGTGAAAAGCCGTAGGGCAAGAGTAGTACATTATTTTTTATCTTTATGTACATTACTTTATTTAGTTTCTGTTTTAAAATTTAACTGAATATTAAGGAAGCCGTATACTTTTATATACAGTAAAAAAATTGGGGTGACAATGCGTAGGGCAAGAGTAGTACATTATTTTTTATCTTCATGTACATGACTTTATATAATTTCTGTTTCAAATTTTAGCTGAATAATGAGGCCATATACTTTTTTCACAGTAAAAAAATTGGGGTGACAAGCCGTAGGGCAAGAGTAGTACATTATTTTGTATCTTCATGTACATTACTTTATATAGTTTCTGTTTCAAATTTTAACAGAATATTAAGTAGGCCATATACTTTTATATACAGTAAAAATATTGGGGTGACAAGCCGTAGGGCAAGAGTAGTACATTATTTTTTATCTTTATGTACATTACTTTATATAGTTTCTGTTTCTAATTCAACTTATTATTAAATAAGCCATATACTTTTATATACAGTAAAAAAATTGGGGTGACAAGCCGTAGGGCTAGTGTAGTACTTTATTTTTTTTCTTCATGTGCATTATTTTATATAGTTTCTGTTTCAAATTTTAACTGAATATTAAGGAGGCCGTATACTTTTATATACAGTAAAAAAATTAAAGTGACTAGCCTTAGGGCAAGAGTAGTACATTATTTTTTATCTTCATGTACATTATTTTATATAGTTTCTGTTTCAAATTTTAGCTGAATAATGAGGCCATATACTTTTATACACAGTAAAAAAGTTGGGGTGACAAGCCGTAGGGCAAGAGTAGTACATTATTTTTACCTTCCGTCACCTTTAGGTAAGGAAGGTATTGTCTTTGGTCAAAAAATTCGATGATGAGTTTTTAATCAATAAGCACGTTTTAGGGTCCCTAGAATACGAATTTACTATTTTTACGATGATGTCTGTATGTGTGTGTGTGTGTATGTGTGGATGTGTGTGTGTGTGGATGTGTGTGTGTGTGTGTGTAACAAAATTTTCGTCTGCGATAACTCTAATACTACAGTTACAAAAATTATAATTTTTCGTGTACTTCTTTGTTACATCAATATGAAGAGCTGATTAGATTTTGGTTTTAATTGGTCAACCGGAAGTACCATCATTTGATGATTTTAACAGTTTTTATTGAAAAAACTATGTTAAATACAATTTTTTCACATTTGATGTTATTATAAATATTAAAGAATATTTTATTCTCTATACCTTTTGACTGCATTTTATACTTAATATTAAATGGATATAGAGTTAAAAATTTATAAAGAAATTAAATTTCATAAAGTAGCTATAGCTATGAAAACAGTTATTATATTAAGAAAATTCTGATTGAAAGATGTCAGTGTCAAGTGAAATTGACATAGTGTGTTTGTCAAAATATTTACTGGAAATATAGGATCTTTTGCTTTCTGTATGGAATTTGTATAAAATACATACAACTGCTTTAAGGTAATGTACAAGAAATAGAATATTTAATTTAATAATAACAATAAATCTTTTATTTTTGCAGATACATTATACTGTATATAGAAAACGTCACAAAATAATAATTTTCTGTATGAAATTTGCATAAAATACATGCAAACTGCCGGAAGGTAATGTACAAAAAATAAAATATTTAATTTAGCAAGGAACTTTCCGTATGAAATTTGTACAAAATACATACAACTGACGGAAGGTAATGTGCTGGCCTCATCAGATTTTATATCTTCATGTACATGACTTTATATAGTTTCTGATTCAAATTTTAACTGAATAATAAGGAGGCTATATACATTTATATACAGTAAAAAAATTGGGGTGACAAGCCGTAGGGCAAGAGTAGTACATTATTTTTTATCTTTATGTACATTATTTTATATAGTTTTTGTTTCAAATTTTAACTTAATATTAAGGAGGCCGTATACTTTTATATACAGTAAAAAAATTGGGGTGACAAGCCGTAGGGCAAGAGTAGTACAATATTTTTACCTTCCGTCACCTTTAGGTAAGGAAGGTATAGGCGGTGTGCACAAAAGTAGTCAGCGCCGACAGCGGACGAAAATGACAAAAGTGGTTACTCATTGAAACATAACAAGGTTATGTTTTATGTCAGAATGCGAATGATAGGACGTCAAATATTATGTGATGCAGTGGGAGATGTAATAATTCCGACAAATTTTACCGATTGAAGTATCAAATTTTATAAATTTCTTGGAATATTATATGAGGAATATATGCGTAAGAAAATAACTTTTCAACAGATATCTGCTACTAACATGAACAATTCTTTTAGGTTTACATATTTTCTCATTACTTATCGTATGAATAAAATTCAAACAATGGTCGTATGATTGAAACAATGAATTATAGAAAAATGTCTTTCTTAAGTTAAAATTTGAACAAAATATAATAAAAGAAGCAGAAAATTATCTTAAAATTGTATAATACTTGCAGTTGTATCATATAGAAGGTCTATTTTTGACATAATTAGTCTATTTATTATATATTTTGTACATGTAATGTTAATATTAAAAGTAAAAATTCACATGGTTCGTATTTTTCGTGTATTCTCCATTTCGAGCTTGTGCAACTGATTCCATTTAGAGCCTGGTATATTTTTAATGAAGAATATTCATCAATTATTGCGAATATAAAATAAATATGCTAACATCATCCACTGATATCGTTAAATGCAGAAATTTTCTTCTTTCCAATCATCCAAGTTTTCCAACTCTTTAATCGCAATTTCCAGGTATTCTGCATCTTATAATATTTAACTAATATTATAAATTATAATATGAAACTAAGTATGATAAAATGGTTTACAGAAATCACATATATTATGAGAAAAATTATATTTTCTGTCACAGTACCTTCGCTGGTATTTTGACTTTTTTGATTCGCATATAACTTTTTAAATAATTTTTTTATTCATTTCAATATACTATGACGTATAATATTCATATACAACAGCAAAAACTCAAAATAAAATAGTAAATTGTATCACTTTCTCGAAATGTCAAAATTTATTAAGTACTCAAAAATGCCAAAGTAGCCGTTAGAGGCGCTGACGCTCAAAATGTGCACATCGCCTATTGTCTTTGGTCAAAAAATTCAATGATGAGTTTTTACTCAATAGGCACGTTTCTGAGTCCCTAGAATACGAATTTACTATTTTTACGATGATGTCTGTATGTGTGTGTATGTGGATGTGTGGATGTGTGTGTGTAACAAAATTTTCGTCTGCGATAACTCTAATACTACAGTTACAAAAATTATAATTTTTTCGTATACTTCTTCGTTACATCCATAGGAAGAGCTGATTAGATTTTGGTTACAATTTGTCAACCGGAAGTACCATCATTTGAAGAATTTAACAGTTTTTTTTGAAAAAACTATGTTAAATATAATTTTTTCACATTTGATGTTATTATAAATATTAAAGAATATTTTATTCTCTACACGATTTGACTGCATTTTATACTTAATATTAAATGGATATTGAGTTAAAAAATTATAAAGAAATTAAATTTCATAAAGTAGCCATACCTGTGGAAACAACTACTATATTAAGAAAATTCTGAGTGAAAGATGTCAGTGTCAAGTGAAATTGACATAGTGTGTCTGTTTTATAATTTTATTGGAAATATAGGATCTTTTGCTTTCTCTATGGAATTTGTATAAAATACATACAACTGCTTTAAGGTAATGTACAAGAAATAATAATAATAAATCTTTTTTTCTGCAGATACATTACACTGTATATAGAAAACGTCACAAAATAATAATTTTCTGTATGAAATTTGCATAAAATACATGGAACTGCCGGAAGCTAATGTACAAGAAATAGAATATTTAATTTAGCAAGGAACTTTCCGTATGAAATTTGTACAAAATATATAGAACTGACGGAAGGTAATGTGCTGGCCACATCAGATTTTTAATCTTTATTTACATTACTTTATTTAGTTTCTGTTTCAAATTTTAACTGAACAGTAAGAAGGCCATATACTTTTATATACAGTAAAAAAATTGGGGTGACAAGCCGTAGGGCAAGAGTAGTACATTATTTTTTATTTTTATGTACATTACTTTATATAGTGTCTGTTTCAAATTTTAACTGAGTATTAAGCAGGCCATATACTTTTATATACAGTAAAAAAATTGGGGTGACAAGCCGTAGGGCATGAGTAGTACATTATTTTTTATAATTATTTACATTACTTTATATAGTTCCTGTTTCAAATTTTAACTAAATATTAAGGAGGCCGTATACTTTTATATACAGTAAAAAAATTGGAGTGACTAGCCTTAGGGCAAGAGTAGTACATTATTTTTTATCTTCATGTACATTACTTTATATAGTTTCTGTTTCAAATTTTAACAGAATATTAAGGAGGCCGTATACTTTTATATATAGTAAAAAAATTGGGGTGACAAGCCGTAGGGCAAGAGTAGTAAATTATTTTTTATCTTTATTTACATTACTTTAAATAGTTTCTATTTCAAATTTAACTGAATATTAAGCAGGCCATATACTTTTATATACAGTGAAAAAATTGGGGTGACAAGCCGTAGGACAAGAGTTGTACATTATTTTTATCTTTATGTACATTACTTTGTATAGTTTCTGTTTAAAATTTTAACTGAATATTAAGGAGGCCGTATACTTTTATATACAGTAAAAAAATTGGGGTGACAAGCCGTAGGGCAAGAGTAGTACATTATTTTTTATCTCTATTTACATTACTTTATAGTTTCTGTTTCAAATTTTAACTGAACATTAAGAAGTCCATATAATATTATATACAGTAAAAAACTTGGGGTGACAAGCCGTAGGGCAAGAGTAGTACATTATTTTTTATCTTTATGTACATTACTTTATATAGTTTCTGTTTCAAATTTTAACTGAATATTAAGGAGGCCGTATACTTTTATGTACAGTGAAAAAATTGGGGTGACAAGCCGTAGAGCAAGAGTAATACATTATTTTTTATCTAGATGTACATTACTTTATATAGTTTCTGTTTCAAATTTTAACTGATTATTAAGAAGGCCATTTACTTTTATATACAGTAAAAAAATTAGGGTGTCAAGCCGTAGGGCAAGGGTAGTACATTATTTTTTATCTTTATGTACATTACTTTATATAGTTTCTGTTTCAAATTTTAACTGAATATTAAGGGGGCCATACTTTTATATACAGTAAAAAAATTGGGGTGACAAGCCGTAGGGCAAGAGTAGTACATTATTTTCTATCTTTATGTACATTACTTTATATAGTTTCTGTTTAAAATTTTAACTGAATATTAAGGAGGCCGTATACTTTTATATACAGTAAAAAAATTAGGGTGACAAGCTGTAGGGCAAGAGTAGTACATTATTTTTTATCTTTATTTACATTACTTTATATATTTTCTGTTTCAAATTTTAACTGAACATTAAGAAGGCCATATACTTTTATATACAGTAAAAAAATTGGGGTAACAAGCCGTAGGGCAAGAGTAGTACATTATTTTTTATCTTTATGTCCATTACTTTATATAGTTTCTGTTTCAAATTTTACTGAATATTAAGGAGGCCATATACTTTTTTATACAGTAAAAAAATTGGTGTGACAAGCCGTAGGGCAAAAGTAGTACATTATTTTTTATCTTTATTTACATTACTTTATATAGTTTCTGTTTCAAATTTTAACTGAATATTAAGGAGGCCGTATACTTTTGTATACAGTAAAAAAATTGGGGTGACAGGCCGTAGGGCAAGATTGTTACATTATTTTTTATCTTTATGTATATTACTTTATATAGTTTCTGTTTAAAATTTAACTTATTATTAAGGAGGCCATATACTTTTATATACAGTAAAAAAATTGGGGTGAAAAGCCGTAGGGCAAGAGTAGTACATTATTTTTTATCTTTATGTACATTACTTTATATAGTTTCTGTTTTAAATTTTAAATGAATATTAAGGAGGCCGTATACTTTTATATACAGTAAAAAAATTGGGGTGACAAGCCGTAGGGCAAGTGTTGTACATTATTTTTTATCATGTTCATTACTTTATATAGTTTCTGTTTCAAATTTTAACAGAAAATTAAGTAGGCCATATACTTTTTTATACAGCAAAAAAATTGGGATGACAAGCCGTAGGGAAAGAATAGTACATTATTTTTTATCTTTATTTACATTACTTTATATAGTTTCGGTTTCAAATTTAAACTGAATATTAAGGAGGCCGTATACTTTTATATACAGTAAAAAAATTGGAGTGACAAGCCGTAGGGCAAGAGTAGTATATTATTTTTTATCTTTATGTAGCATTACTTTATATAGTTTCTATTTCAAATTTTAACTGAATATTAAGGAGGCCGTATACTTTTATATACAGTAAAAAAATTGGGGTGACAAGCCGTAGGGCAAGAGTAGTACATTATTTTTTATCTTTATTTTCATTACCTTATATAGTTTCTGTTTCAAATTTTATCTGAACATTAAGAAGGCCATGTACTTTTATATACAGTAAAAAAATTGGGGTGACAAGCCGTAGGGCAAGAATAGTATATTATTTTTTATCTTCATGTACATTACTTTATATAGTTTCTGTTTCAAATTTTACTGAATATTAAGGGGGCCATATACTTTTATATACAGTAAAAAAATTGGGGTGACAAGCCGTAGGGCAAGAGTAATACATTGTTTTTTATCTTTATGTACATTACTTTATATAGTTTCTGTTTCAAATTTTAACTGAACATTAAGGAGGCCGTATATTATTAAAAACAGTAAAAAAATTGGGGTGTCAATTCGTAGGGCAAGAGTAGTACAATATTGTTTATCATTATGTACATTACTTTATATAGTTTCTGTTTCAAATTCTAAATGAATATTAAGAAGGCCGTATAATTTTATATAGAGTAAAAAAATTGGGGTGACAAGCCGTAGGGCAAGAGTAGTACAATATTTTTTATCATTATGTACATTACTTTATATAGTTTCTGTTTCAAATTTTAACTGAACATTAAGGAGGCCATACACTTTTATATACAGTAAAAAATTGGGGTGACAAGCCGTAGGGCAAGAGTCGTACATTATTTTTTATCTTTATATACATTACTTTATATAGCTTCTGTTTCAAATTTTAACTGAATATTAAGGAAGCCGTATATTTTTATATACAGTAAAAAAATTGGTGTGACAAGCCGTAGGGCAAGAGTAGTACAATATTTTTTATCTTTATGTACATTACTTTATAAAGTTTCTGTTTCAACTTTCAACTGAATATTAAGGAAGCCGTATACTTTTATATACAGAACAAAAATTGGGGTGACAAGCCGTAGAAAAAGGGTAGTACATTATTTTTCATCTTTATGTACATTACTTTATATAGTTTTTGTTTCAAATTTTAACTCTATATTAAGGGGGCCATATACTTTTATATACAGTAAAAAAATTGGGGTGACAAGCCGTAGGGCAAGAGTAGTACACTATTTTTTATCTTTATGTACATTACTTTATATAGTTTTTGTTTCGAATTTTAACTAAATATTAAGGAGGCCGTATACTTTTATATACAGTAAAAATAATGGGGAAGACAAGCCGTAGGGCAAGAGTAGTACATAATTTTTTATCTTCATGTACATTAATTTATATTGTTTCTGTTTCAAATTTAAACTAAATATTAAGTAGGCCATATACTTTTATATACAGTAAAAAAATTGGGGTGACAAGCCGTATAGCAAGAGTAGTACATTATTTTTTATCTTTATGTACATTACTTTATATATTTTCTGTTTAAAATTTCAACTGAACATTAAAGAGGCCGTATACTTTTATATACAGTAAAAAAATTGTGGTGACAAGCCGTAGGGCAAGAGTAGTACATTATTTTTTATCTTTATATACATTACTTTATATAGCTTCTGTTTCAAATTTCAACTGAATATTAAGGAGGCCGTATACTTTTATATACAGTAAAAAAATTGGGGTGACAAGCCGTAGGGCAAGAGTAGTACAATATTTTTTATCTTTATGTACATTACTTTATAAAGTTTCTGTTTCAACTTTCAACTGAAAATTAAGGAAGCCGTATACTTTTATATACAGAACAAAAATTGGGGTGTCAAGCCGTAGGGCAAGAGTAGTACATTATTTTTTATCTTTATGTACATTACTTTATATAGTTTCTGTTTCAAATCTTAACTGAATATTAAGGAGGCCGTATACTTTTATATACAGTAAAAAAATTGGGGTGACAAGCCGTAGGGCAAGAGTAGTACATTATTTTTTATCTTTATGTACATTACTTTATATAGTTTCTGTTTCAAATCTTAACTGAATATTAAGGAGGCCGTATGCTTTTACATACAGTAAAAAAATTGGGGTGACAAGCCGTAGGGCAAGAGTAGTACATTATTTTTTATGTTTATGTACATTACTTTATATAGTTTCTGTTTCAAATTTCAACTGAATATTAAAGAGGCCGTATACTTTTATATACAGTAAAAAAATTGGGGTGACAAGCCGTAGGGCAAGAGTAATACATTATTTTTTATCTTTATGTACATTACTTTATATAGTTTATGTTTCAAATTTTAACTGAATAATATAGAGGCCGTATACTTTTATATACAGTAAAATAATTGGGGTGACAAGCCGTAGGGCAAGAGTAGTACATTATTTTTTATCTTTATGTACATTACTTTATATAGTTTCTGTTTCAAATTTCAACTGAATATTAAGGAGGCCGTATACTTTTATATACAGTAAAAAATTGGGGTGACAAGCCGTAGGGCAAGAGTAATACATTATTTTTTATCTTTATGTACATTACTTTATATAGTTTATGTTTCAAATTTTAACTGAATAATATAGAGGCCGTATACTTTTATATACAGTAAAATAATTGGGGTGACAAGCTGTAGGGCAAGAGTAGTACATTATTTTTTATCTTTATGTACATTACTTTATATAGTTTCTGTTTCAAATTTTAACTGAACATTAAGGAGGCCGTATACTTTTATATACAGTAAAAAAATTGAGGTGACAATTCGTAGGGCAAGAGTAGTACAATATTTTTTGTCTTTATGTACATTACTTTATATAGTTTCTGTTTCAAATTTTAAATGAATATTAAGGAGGCCGTATACTTTTATATAGAGTAAAAAAATTGGGGTGACAAGCCGTAGGGCAAGAGTAGTACATTATTTTTTATCTTTATTTAAATTACTTTATATAGTTTCTGTTTCAAATTTTAACTGAACATTAAGAAGGCCATATACTTTTATATACAGTAAAAAAATTGGGGTGACAAGCCGTAGGGCAAGAGTAGTACATTATTTTTTATCTTTATGTACATAACTTTATATAGATTCTGTTTCAAATTTTAACTGAATATTAAGGATGCCGTATACTTTTATATACAGTAAAAAAATGGGGGAGACAAGCCGTAGGGCAATAGTAGTACATTATTATTTATCTTTATGTACATTACTTTATGTAGTTTCTGTTTCAAATTTCAACTGAATATTAAGGAGGCCGTATACTTTTATATACAGTAAAAAAATTGGAGTGACAAGCCGTAGGGCAAGAGTAGTATATTATTTTTTATCTTTATGTAGCATTACTTTATATAGTTTCTATTTCAAATTTTAACTGAATATTAAGAAGGCCGTATACTTTTATATACAGTAAAAAAATTGGGGTGACAAGCCGTAGGGCAAGAGTAGTACATTATTTTTTATCTTTATTTTCATTACCTTATATAGTTTCTGTTTCAAATTTTATCTGAACATTAAGAAGGCCATGTACTTTTATATACAGTAAAAAAATTGGGGTGACAAGCCGTAGGGCAAGAATAGTATATTATTTTTTATCTTCATGTAAACGCCCGCACGGTGCAAATATTTCATCATTACCGCAACTGTGTACAAAGCAGATTGGCACACCCAGCAATGGGTAATAAGCCGTGATGATATATTTATTTATTTATTTATTCATGTACATTACTTTATATAGTTTCTGTTTCAAATTTTACTGAATATTAAGGGGGCCATATACTTTTATATACAGTAAAAAAATTGGGGTGACAAGCCGTAGGGCAAGAGTAATACATTGTTTTTTATCTTTATGTACATTACTTTATATAGTTTCTGTTTCAAATTTTAACTGAACATTAAGGAGGCCGTATACTATTAAAAACAGTAAAAAAATTGGGGTGTCAATTCGTAGGGCAAGAGTAGTACAATATTGTTTATCATTATGTACATTACTTTATATAGTTTCTGTTTCAAATTCTAAATGAATATTAAGAAGGCCGTATACTTTTATATAGAGTAAAAAAATTGGGGTGACAAGCCGTAGGGCAAGAGTAGTACAATATTTTTTATCATTATGTACATTACTTTATATAGTTTCTGTTTCAAATTTTAACTGAACATTAAGGAGGCCATACACTTTTATATACAGTAAAAAAATTGGGGTGACAAGCCGTAGGGCAAGAGTCGTACATTATTTTTTATCTTTATATACATTACTTTATATAGCTTCTGTTTCAAATTTTAACTGAATATTAAGGAAGCCGTATATTTTTATATACAGTAAAAAAATTGGGGTGACAAGCCGTAGGGCAAGAGTAGTACAATATTTTTTATCTTTATGTACATTACTTTATAAAGTTTCTGTTTCAACTTTCAACTGAATATTAAGGAAGCCGTATACTTTTATATACAGAACAAAAATTAGGGTGACAAGCCGTAGAAAAAGGGTAGTACATTATTTTTCATCTTTATGTACATTACTTTATATAGTTTTTGTTTCAAATTTTAACTCTATATTAAGGGGGCCATATACTTTTATATACAGTAAAAAAAATTGGGGTGACAAGCCGTAGGGCAAGAGTAGTACACTATTTTTTATCTTTATGTACATTACTTTATATAGTTTTTGTTTCGAATTTTAACTGAATATTAAGGAGGCCGTATACTTTTATATACAGTAAAAATAATGGGGAAGACAAGCCGTAGGGCAAGAGTAGTACATAATTTTTTATCTTCATGTACATTACTTTATATTGTTTCTGTTTCAAATTTAAACTAAATATTAAGTAGGCCATATACTTTTATATACAGTAAAAAAATTGGGGTGACAAGCCGTATAGCAAGAGTAGTACATTATTTTTTATCTTTATGTACATTACTTTATATAGTTTCTGTTTAAAATTTCAACTGAACATTAAAGAGGCCGTATACTTTTATATACAGTAAAAAAATTGTGGTGACAAGCCGTAGGGCAAGAGTAGTACATTATTTTTTATCTTTATATACATTACTTTATATAGCTTCTGTTTCAAATTTCAACTGAATATTAAGGAGGCCGTATACTTTTATATACAGTAAAAAAATTGGGGTGACAAGCCGTAGGGCAAGAGTAGTACAATATTTTTTATCTTTATGTACATTACTTTATAAAGTTTCTGTTTCAACTTTCAACTGAATATTAAGGAAGCCGTATACTTTTATATACAGAACAAAAATTGGGGTGTCAAGCCGTAGGGCAAGAGTAGTACATTATTTTTTATCTTTATGTACATTACTTTA
This sequence comes from Harpalus rubripes, assembly GCA_963082715.1. NCBI lineage: Eukaryota > Metazoa > Arthropoda > Insecta > Coleoptera > Carabidae > Harpalus > Harpalus rubripes. The sequence goes on from OY720453.1 coordinate 39,750,553, forward strand.
TATAGTTTCTGTTTCAAATCTTAACTGAATATTAAGGAGGCCGTATACTTTTATATACAGTAAAAAAATTGGGGTGACAAGCCGTAGGGCAAGAGTAGTACATTATTTTTTATCTTTATGTACATTACTTTATATAGTTTCTGTTTCAAATCTTAACTGAATATTAAGGAGGCCGTATGCTTTTACATACAGTAAAAAAATTGGGGTGACAAGCCGTAGGGCAAGAGTAGTACATTATTTTTTATGTTTATGTACATTACTTTATATAGTTTCTGTTTCAAATTTCAACTGAATATTAAAGAGGCCGTATACTTTTATATACAGTAAAAAAATTGGGGTGACAAGCCGTAGGGCAAGAGTAATACATTATTTTTTATCTTTATGTACATTACTTTATATAGTTTATGTTTCAAATTTTAACTGAATAATATAGAGGCCGTATACTTTTATATACAGTAAAATAATTGGGGTGACAAGCCGTAGGGCAAGAGTAGTACATTATTTTTTATCTTTATGTACATTACTTTATATAGTTTCTGTTTCAAATTTCAACTGAATATTAAGGAGGCCGTATACTTTTATATACAGTAAAAAATTGGGGTGACAAGCCGTAGGGCAAGAGTAATACATTATTTTTTATCTTTATGTACATTACTTTATATAGTTTATGTTTCAAATTTTAACTGAATAATATAGAGGCCGTATACTTTTATATACAGTAAAATAATTGGGGTGACAAGCTGTAGGGCAAGAGTAGTACATTATTTTTTATCTTTATGTACATTACTTTATATAGTTTCTGTTTCAAATTTTAACTGAACATTAAGGAGGCCGTATACTTTTATATACAGTAAAAAAATTGAGGTGACAATTCGTAGGGCAAGAGTAGTACAATATTTTTTGTCTTTATGTACATTACTTTATATAGTTTCTGTTTCAAATTTTAAATGAATATTAAGGAGGCCGTATACTTTTATATAGAGTAAAAAAATTGGGGTGACAAGCCGTAGGGCAAGAGTAGTACATTATTTTTTATCTTTATTTAAATTACTTTATATAGTTTCTGTTTCAAATTTTAACTGAACATTAAGAAGGCCATATACTTTTATATACAGTAAAAAAATTGGGGTGACAAGCCGTAGGGCAAGAGTAGTACATTATTTTTTATCTTTATGTACATAACTTTATATAGATTCTGTTTCAAATTTTAACTGAATATTAAGGATGCCGTATACTTTTATATACAGTAAAAAAATGGGGGAGACAAGCCGTAGGGCAATAGTAGTACATTATTATTTATCTTTATGTACATTACTTTATGTAGTTTCTGTTTCAAATTTCAACTGAATATTAAGGAGGCCGTATACTTTTATATACAGTAAAAAAATTGGAGTGACAAGCCGTAGGGCAAGAGTAGTATATTATTTTTTATCTTTATGTAGCATTACTTTATATAGTTTCTATTTCAAATTTTAACTGAATATTAAGAAGGCCGTATACTTTTATATACAGTAAAAAAATTGGGGTGACAAGCCGTAGGGCAAGAGTAGTACATTATTTTTTATCTTTATTTTCATTACCTTATATAGTTTCTGTTTCAAATTTTATCTGAACATTAAGAAGGCCATGTACTTTTATATACAGTAAAAAAATTGGGGTGACAAGCCGTAGGGCAAGAATAGTATATTATTTTTTATCTTCATGTAAACGCCCGCACGGTGCAAATATTTCATCATTACCGCAACTGTGTACAAAGCAGATTGGCACACCCAGCAATGGGTAATAAGCCGTGATGATATATTTATTTATTTATTTATTCATGTACATTACTTTATATAGTTTCTGTTTCAAATTTTACTGAATATTAAGGGGGCCATATACTTTTATATACAGTAAAAAAATTGGGGTGACAAGCCGTAGGGCAAGAGTAATACATTGTTTTTTATCTTTATGTACATTACTTTATATAGTTTCTGTTTCAAATTTTAACTGAACATTAAGGAGGCCGTATACTATTAAAAACAGTAAAAAAATTGGGGTGTCAATTCGTAGGGCAAGAGTAGTACAATATTGTTTATCATTATGTACATTACTTTATATAGTTTCTGTTTCAAATTCTAAATGAATATTAAGAAGGCCGTATACTTTTATATAGAGTAAAAAAATTGGGGTGACAAGCCGTAGGGCAAGAGTAGTACAATATTTTTTATCATTATGTACATTACTTTATATAGTTTCTGTTTCAAATTTTAACTGAACATTAAGGAGGCCATACACTTTTATATACAGTAAAAAAATTGGGGTGACAAGCCGTAGGGCAAGAGTCGTACATTATTTTTTATCTTTATATACATTACTTTATATAGCTTCTGTTTCAAATTTTAACTGAATATTAAGGAAGCCGTATATTTTTATATACAGTAAAAAAATTGGGGTGACAAGCCGTAGGGCAAGAGTAGTACAATATTTTTTATCTTTATGTACATTACTTTATAAAGTTTCTGTTTCAACTTTCAACTGAATATTAAGGAAGCCGTATACTTTTATATACAGAACAAAAATTAGGGTGACAAGCCGTAGAAAAAGGGTAGTACATTATTTTTCATCTTTATGTACATTACTTTATATAGTTTTTGTTTCAAATTTTAACTCTATATTAAGGGGGCCATATACTTTTATATACAGTAAAAAAAATTGGGGTGACAAGCCGTAGGGCAAGAGTAGTACACTATTTTTTATCTTTATGTACATTACTTTATATAGTTTTTGTTTCGAATTTTAACTGAATATTAAGGAGGCCGTATACTTTTATATACAGTAAAAATAATGGGGAAGACAAGCCGTAGGGCAAGAGTAGTACATAATTTTTTATCTTCATGTACATTACTTTATATTGTTTCTGTTTCAAATTTAAACTAAATATTAAGTAGGCCATATACTTTTATATACAGTAAAAAAATTGGGGTGACAAGCCGTATAGCAAGAGTAGTACATTATTTTTTATCTTTATGTACATTACTTTATATAGTTTCTGTTTAAAATTTCAACTGAACATTAAAGAGGCCGTATACTTTTATATACAGTAAAAAAATTGTGGTGACAAGCCGTAGGGCAAGAGTAGTACATTATTTTTTATCTTTATATACATTACTTTATATAGCTTCTGTTTCAAATTTCAACTGAATATTAAGGAGGCCGTATACTTTTATATACAGTAAAAAAATTGGGGTGACAAGCCGTAGGGCAAGAGTAGTACAATATTTTTTATCTTTATGTACATTACTTTATAAAGTTTCTGTTTCAACTTTCAACTGAATATTAAGGAAGCCGTATACTTTTATATACAGAACAAAAATTGGGGTGTCAAGCCGTAGGGCAAGAGTAGTACATTATTTTTTATCTTTATGTACATTACTTTATATAGTTTCTGTTTCAAATCTTAACTGAATATTAAGGAGGCCGTATACTTTTATATACAGTAAAAAAATTGGGGTGACAAGCCGTAGGGCAAGAGTAGTACATTATTTTTTATCTTTATGTACATTACTTTATATAGTTTCTGTTTCAAATCTTAACTGAATATTAAGGAGGCCGTATGCTTTTACATACAGTAAAAAAATTGGGGTGACAAGCCGTAGGGCAAGAGTAGTACATTATTTTTTATGTTTATGTACATTACTTTATATAGTTTCTGTTTCAAATTTCAACTGAATATTAAAGAGGCCGTATACTTTTATATACAGTAAAAAAATTGGGGTGACAAGCCGTAGGGCAAGAGTAATACATTATTTTTTATCTTTATGTACATTACTTTATATAGTTTATGTTTCAAATTTTAACTGAATAATATAGAGGCCGTATACTTTTATATACAGTAAAATAATTGGGGTGACAAGCCGTAGGGCAAGAGTAGTACATTATTTTTTATCTTTATGTACATTACTTTATATAGTTTCTGTTTCAAATTTCAACTGAATATTAAGGAGGCCGTATACTTTTATATACAGTAAAAAATTGGGGTGACAAGCCGTAGGGCAAGAGTAATACATTATTTTTTATCTTTATGTACATTACTTTATATAGTTTATGTTTCAAATTTTAACTGAATAATATAGAGGCCGTATACTTTTATATACAGTAAAATAATTGGGGTGACAAGCTGTAGGGCAAGAGTAGTACATTATTTTTTATCTTTATGTACATTACTTTATATAGTTTCTGTTTCAAATTTTAACTGAACATTAAGGAGGCCGTATACTTTTATATACAGTAAAAAAATTGAGGTGACAATTCGTAGGGCAAGAGTAGTACAATATTTTTTGTCTTTATGTACATTACTTTATATAGTTTCTGTTTCAAATTTTAAATGAATATTAAGGAGGCCGTATACTTTTATATAGAGTAAAAAAATTGGGGTGACAAGCCGTAGGGCAAGAGTAGTACATTATTTTTTATCTTTATTTAAATTACTTTATATAGTTTCTGTTTCAAATTTTAACTGAACATTAAGAAGGCCATATACTTTTATATACAGTAAAAAAATTGGGGTGACAAGCCGTAGGGCAAGAGTAGTACATTATTTTTTATCTTTATGTACATAACTTTATATAGATTCTGTTTCAAATTTTAACTGAATATTAAGGATGCCGTATACTTTTATATACAGTAAAAAAATGGGGGAGACAAGCCGTAGGGCAATAGTAGTACATTATTATTTATCTTTATGTACATTACTTTATGTAGTTTCTGTTTCAAATTTCAACTGAATATTAAGGAGGCCGTATACTTTTATATACAGTAAAAAAATTGGAGTGACAAGCCGTAGGGCAAGAGTAGTATATTATTTTTTATCTTTATGTAGCATTACTTTATATAGTTTCTATTTCAAATTTTAACTGAATATTAAGAAGGCCGTATACTTTTATATACAGTAAAAAAATTGGGGTGACAAGCCGTAGGGCAAGAGTAGTACATTATTTTTTATCTTTATTTTCATTACCTTATATAGTTTCTGTTTCAAATTTTATCTGAACATTAAGAAGGCCATGTACTTTTATATACAGTAAAAAAATTGGGGTGACAAGCCGTAGGGCAAGAATAGTATATTATTTTTTATCTTCATGTAAACGCCCGCACGGTGCAAATATTTCATCATTACCGCAACTGTGTACAAAGCAGATTGGCACACCCAGCAATGGGTAATAAGCCGTGATGATATATTTATTTATTTATTTATTCATGTACATTACTTTATATAGTTTCTGTTTCAAATTTTACTGAATATTAAGGGGGCCATATACTTTTATATACAGTAAAAAAATTGGGGTGACAAGCCGTAGGGCAAGAGTAATACATTGTTTTTTATCTTTATGTACATTACTTTATATAGTTTCTGTTTCAAATTTTAACTGAACATTAAGGAGGCCGTATACTATTAAAAACAGTAAAAAAATTGGGGTGTCAATTCGTAGGGCAAGAGTAGTACAATATTGTTTATCATTATGTACATTACTTTATATAGTTTCTGTTTCAAATTCTAAATGAATATTAAGAAGGCCGTATACTTTTATATAGAGTAAAAAAATTGGGGTGACAAGCCGTAGGGCAAGAGTAGTACAATATTTTTTATCATTATGTACATTACTTTATATAGTTTCTGTTTCAAATTTTAACTGAACATTAAGGAGGCCATACACTTTTATATACAGTAAAAAAATTGGGGTGACAAGCCGTAGGGCAAGAGTCGTACATTATTTTTTATCTTTATATACATTACTTTATATAGCTTCTGTTTCAAATTTTAACTGAATATTAAGGAAGCCGTATATTTTTATATACAGTAAAAAAATTGGGGTGACAAGCCGTAGGGCAAGAGTAGTACAATATTTTTTATCTTTATGTACATTACTTTATAAAGTTTCTGTTTCAACTTTCAACTGAATATTAAGGAAGCCGTATACTTTTATATACAGAACAAAAATTAGGGTGACAAGCCGTAGAAAAAGGGTAGTACATTATTTTTCATCTTTATGTACATTACTTTATATAGTTTTTGTTTCAAATTTTAACTCTATATTAAGGGGGCCATATACTTTTATATACAGTAAAAAAAATTGGGGTGACAAGCCGTAGGGCAAGAGTAGTACACTATTTTTTATCTTTATGTACATTACTTTATATAGTTTTTGTTTCGAATTTTAACTGAATATTAAGGAGGCCGTATACTTTTATATACAGTAAAAATAATGGGGAAGACAAGCCGTAGGGCAAGAGTAGTACATAATTTTTTATCTTCATGTACATTACTTTATATTGTTTCTGTTTCAAATTTAAACTAAATATTAAGTAGGCCATATACTTTTATATACAGTAAAAAAATTGGGGTGACAAGCCGTATAGCAAGAGTAGTACATTATTTTTTATCTTTATGTACATTACTTTATATAGTTTCTGTTTAAAATTTCAACTGAACATTAAAGAGGCCGTATACTTTTATATACAGTAAAAAAATTGTGGTGACAAGCCGTAGGGCAAGAGTAGTACATTATTTTTTATCTTTATATACATTACTTTATATAGCTTCTGTTTCAAATTTCAACTGAATATTAAGGAGGCCGTATACTTTTATATACAGTAAAAAAATTGGGGTGACAAGCCGTAGGGCAAGAGTAGTACAATATTTTTTATCTTTATGTACATTACTTTATAAAGTTTCTGTTTCAACTTTCAACTGAATATTAAGGAAGCCGTATACTTTTATATACAGAACAAAAATTGGGGTGTCAAGCCGTAGGGCAAGAGTAGTACATTATTTTTTATCTTTATGTACATTACTTTATATAGTTTCTGTTTCAAATCTTAACTGAATATTAAGGAGGCCGTATACTTTTATATACAGTAAAAAAATTGGGGTGACAAGCCGTAGGGCAAGAGTAGTACATTATTTTTTATCTTTATGTACATTACTTTATATAGTTTCTGTTTCAAATCTTAACTGAATATTAAGGAGGCCGTATGCTTTTACATACAGTAAAAAAATTGGGGTGACAAGCCGTAGGGCAAGAGTAGTACATTATTTTTTATGTTTATGTACATTACTTTATATAGTTTCTGTTTCAAATTTCAACTGAATATTAAAGAGGCCGTATACTTTTATATACAGTAAAAAAATTGGGGTGACAAGCCGTAGGGCAAGAGTAATACATTATTTTTTATCTTTATGTACATTACTTTATATAGTTTATGTTTCAAATTTTAACTGAATAATATAGAGGCCGTATACTTTTATATACAGTAAAATAATTGGGGTGACAAGCCGTAGGGCAAGAGTAGTACATTATTTTTTATCTTTATGTACATTACTTTATATAGTTTCTGTTTCAAATTTCAACTGAATATTAAGGAGGCCGTATACTTTTATATACAGTAAAAAATTGGGGTGACAAGCCGTAGGGCAAGAGTAATACATTATTTTTTATCTTTATGTACATTACTTTATATAGTTTATGTTTCAAATTTTAACTGAATAATATAGAGGCCGTATACTTTTATATACAGTAAAATAATTGGGGTGACAAGCTGTAGGGCAAGAGTAGTACATTATTTTTTATCTTTATGTACATTACTTTATATAGTTTCTGTTTCAAATTTTAACTGAACATTAAGGAGGCCGTATACTTTTATATACAGTAAAAAAATTGAGGTGACAATTCGTAGGGCAAGAGTAGTACAATATTTTTTGTCTTTATGTACATTACTTTATATAGTTTCTGTTTCAAATTTTAAATGAATATTAAGGAGGCCGTATACTTTTATATAGAGTAAAAAAATTGGGGTGACAAGCCGTAGGGCAAGAGTAGTACATTATTTTTTATCTTTATTTAAATTACTTTATATAGTTTCTGTTTCAAATTTTAACTGAACATTAAGAAGGCCATATACTTTTATATACAGTAAAAAAATTGGGGTGACAAGCCGTAGGGCAAGAGTAGTACATTATTTTTTATCTTTATGTACATTACTTTATATAGATTCTGTTTCAAATTTTAACTGAATATTAAGGATGCCGTATACTTTTATATACAGTAAAAAAATGGGGGAGACAAGCCGTAGGGCAATAGTAGTACATTATTATTTATCTTTATGTACATTACTTTATGTAGTTTCTGTTTCAAATTTCAACTGAATATTAAGGAGGCCGTATACTTTTATATACAGTAAAAAAATTGGGGTGACAAGCCGTAGGGCAAGAGTAGTACATTATTTTATACCTTTATGTACATTACTTTATATAGTTTCTGTTTCAAATTTTAACTGAATATTAAGGAGGCCGTATACTTTTGTATAGAGTAAAAAAATTGGGGTGACAAGCCGTAGGGCAAGAGAAGTACATTATTTTTTATCTTTATTTAAATTACTTTATATAGTTTCTGTTTCAAATTTTAACTGAACATTAAGGAGGCCATATACTTTTATATACAGTAAAAAAATTGGGGTGACAAGCCGTAGGGCAAGAGTAGTACATTATTTTTTATCTTTATGTACATTACTTTATATAGTTTCTGTTTCAAATTTTAACTGAATATTAAGGGGGCCATATACTTTAATATACAGTAAAAAAATTGGGGTGACAAGCCGTAGGGCAAGAGTAGTACATTATTTTTTATCTTTATGTACATTACTTTATATAGTTTCTGTTTCAAATTTTAACTTAACATTAAAAAGGCCGTATACTTTTATATACAGTAAAAAAATTGAGGTGTCAATTCGTAGGGCAATAGTAGTACAATATTTTTTATCTTTATGTACATTACTTTATATAGTTTCTGTTTCAAATTTTAAATGAATATTAAGGAGGCCGTATACTTTTATATAGAGTAAAAAAATTGGGGTGACAAGCCGTAGGGCAAGAGTAGTACATTATTTTTTATCTTCATGTACATTACTTTATATTGTTTTTGTTTCAAATTTAAACTGAATATTAAGTAGGCCATATACTTTTATATACAGTAAAAATTGGGGTGACAAGCCGTAGGGCAAGAGTAGTACATTATTTTTTATCTTTATGTACATTACTGTTCAAATTTTAACTGAATATTAAAGGGGCCATATACTTTAATATACAGTAAAAAAATTAGGGTGTCAAGCCGTAGGGCAAGAGTAGTACATTATTTTTTATCTTTATGTACACTACTTTATATAGTTTCTGTTTCAAATTTAAAATTAATATTAAGAAGGCCATATACTTTTATATGCAGTAAAAAAATTGAAGTGACAAGCCGTAGGGCAAGAGTAGTACATTATTTTTTAACTTTATGTACATTACTTTATATAGTTTCTGTCTCAAATTTTAACTGAATATTAAGGAGGCCATATACTTTTATATACAGTAAAAGAATTCGGGTGACAAGCCGTAGGGCAAGAGTAGTACATTATTTTTATCTTTATTTACATTACTTTATATATTGTCTGTTTCAAATTTTAACTGGACTTTAAAAACGCCATATACTTTAATATACACTAAAAAAATTAGGGTGACAAGCTGTAGGGCAAGAGTAGTACATTATTTTTTATCTTTATGTACATTACTTTATATAGTTTCTGTTTCAAATTTTGACTGAATATTAAGAAGGCCATATACTTTTATATACAGTAAAAAAAATAAGGTGACAAGCGGTAGGGCAAGAGTAGTACATTATTTTTTATCTTTATGTACATTACTTTATATAGTTTCTGTTTCAAATTTTAATTGAATAATAAAGAAGCCGCATACTTTTATATACAGTAAAAAAATTGGGGTGACAATTCGTAGGGCAAGAGTAGTACATTATTTTTTATCTTTATGTACATTACTTTATATAGTTTCTGTTTCAAATTTTAACCGAATAATGAGGCCATATACTTTTATATACAGTAAAAAAATTGGGGTGACAAGTTGTAGGGCAAGAGTAGTACTTTATTTTTTATCTTTATGAACATTACTTTATTTAGTTTCTGTTTCAAATTTTAACTGAATATTAAGGGGCCATATACTTTTATACGCAGTAAAAAAATTGGGGTGACAAGCCGTAGGGCAAGAGTAGTACATTATTTTTTATCTTTATGTACATTACTGTATATAGTTTCTGTTTCAAATTTTAACTGAACATTAAGGAGGCCGTATACTTTTATATAAAGGAAAAAAACTTGGGGTGATAAGCCGTAGGGCAAGAGTAGTATATTATTTTTTATCTTTATTTACATTACCTTATATAGTTTTTGTTTCAAATTTTAACTGAACATTAAGAAGGCCATATACTTTTATATACAGTAAAAAAATTGGGGTGACAAACCGTAGGGCAAGGGTAGTATATTATTTTTTATCTTTATGTACATTACTTTATATAGTTTCTGTTTCAAATTTTAACTGTTTATTAAGCAGGCCATATACTTTTATATACAGTAAAAAATTTAGGGTGACAAGCCGTAGGGCAGGAGCAGTACATTATTTTTTATCTTTATGTACATTACTTTATATAGTTTCTATTTCAAATTTTAACTGAATATTAAGGAGGCCGTACACTTTTATATAAAGGAAAAAAACTTGGGGTGATAAGCCGTAGGGCAAGAGTAGTATATTATTTTTTATCTTTATTTACATTACCTTATATAGTTTTTGTTTCAAATTTTAACTGAACATTAAGAAGGCCATATACTTTTATATACAGTAAAAAAATTGGGGTGACAAGCCGTTGGGCAAGGGTAGTATATTATTTTTTATCTTTATGTACATTACTTTATATAGTTTCTGTTTCAAATTTTAACTGAATATTAAGGGGGCCATATGCTTTTATATACAGTGAAAAATTGGGGTGACAAGCCGTAGGGCAAGAGTAGTACATTATTTTTTATCTTTATGTACATTACTTTATATAGTTTCTGTTTCAAATTTTAACTGAATATTAAGGAGGCCGTATACTTTTATATACAGTGCAAAAATTGGGGTGACAAGCCGTAGGGCAAGAGTAGTACATTATTTTTTATCTTTATTTACATTACTTTATATAGTGTCTGTTTCAAATTTTAACTGAACATTAAGAAGGTTATATACTTTTATATACAGTAAAAAAATTGGGGTGACAAGCCGTAGGGCAAGAGTAGTACATTACTTTTTATCTTTATGTACATTACTTTATATAGTTTCTGTTTCAAATTTTAACTGAATAATAAAGAAACCGTATACTTTTATATACAGTAAAAAAATTGGGGTGACAAGCCGTAGGGCAAGAGTAGTACATTATTTTTTAACTTTATGTACATTACATTATATAGTTTCTGTTTCAAATTTTAACTGAATATTAAGGAGGCCGTATACTTTTATATACAGTAAAAAAATTGGAGTGACAAGCCGTAGGGCAAGAGTAGTACATAATTTTGTATCTTTATTTACATTACTTTATATAGTTTCTGTTTCAAATTTTAACTGTTTATTAAGCAGGCCATATACTTTTATATACAGTAAAAAATTTAGGGTGACAAGCCGTAGGGCAGGAGTAGTACATTATTTTTTATCTTTATGTACATTACATTATATAGTTTCTATTTCAAATTTTAACTGAATATTAAGGAGGCCGTATACTTTTATATACAGGAAAAAAAATTGGGGTGACAAGCCGTAGGGCAAGAGTAGTACATTATTTTTCATCTTTATTTACATTACCTTATATAGTTTTTGATTCAAATTTTAACTGAACATTAAGAAGGCCATATAATTTTATATACAGTAAAAAAATTGGGGTGACAAGCCGTAGGGCAAGGGTAGTACATTATTTTTTATCTTTATGTACATTACTTTATATAGTTTCTGTTTCAAATTTTAACTGAATATTAAGGGGGCCATATACTTTTATATACAGTAAAAAAATTGGCGTGTCAAGTCGTAGGGCAAGAGTAGTACAATATTTTTTGTCTTTATGTACATTACTTTATATAGTTTATGTTTCAAATTTTAAATGAATATTAAGGAGGCCATATACTTTATATGCAGTAAAAAAATAGGGGTGACAAGCCGTAGGGCAAGAGTAGTACATTATTTTTTATCTTTAAGTGCATTACTTTATATAGTTTCTGTTTCAAATTTTAACCGAATAATGAGGCCACATACTTTTATATACAGTAAAAAATTTGGGGTAACAAGCCGTAGGGCAAGAGTAGTACATTATTTTTTATCTTTATATACATTACTTTATATAGTTTCTGTTTTAAATTTTAACTGTATATTAAGGGGGCCATTTACTTTTATATACAGTAAAAAAATTGGGGTGACAAGCCGTAGGGCAAGAGTAGTACATTATTTTTTATCTTTATGTACATTATTTTATATAGTGTCTGTTTCAAATTTTAACTGAACATTAAGAAGGTTATATACTCTTCTATACAGTAAAATAATTGGGGTGACAAGCCGTAGGGCAAGAGTAGTACATTATTTTTTATCTTTATGTACATTACTTTATATAGTTTCTGTTTCAAATTTTAACTGAATATCAAGGAGGCTGTATACTTTTATATACAGTAAAAAAATTGGGGTGACAAGCCGTTGGGCAAGAGTAGTACATTATTTTTTACCTTTATGTACATTACTTTATATAGTTTCTGTTTCAAATTTCAACTGAAGATTAAGGAGGCCGTATACTTTTATATACAGTAAAAAATTGGGGTGACAAGCCGTAGGGCAAGAGTAGTACATTATTTTTTATCTTTATGTACATTACTTTATATAGTTTCTGTTTCAAATTTTAACTGAATATTAAGGAGGTCGTATACTTTTATATACGGTAAAAATGGGGGAGACAAGCCGTAGGGCAAGAGTAGTACATTATTTTTTATCTACATGTACATTACTTTATATAGTTTCTGTTTCAAATTTTAACCGAATACTGAGGCCATATACTTTTATATACAGTAAAAAAATTGGGATGACAAGCCGTAGGGCAAGAGTAGTACATTATTTTTAATCTTTATGTACATTACTTTATATAGTTTCTGTTTCAAATTTCAACTGAATATTAAGGAGGCCGTATACTTTTATATACAGTAAAAAAATTGGGCTGACAAGCCGTAGGGCAAGAGTAGTACATAATTTTTTATCTTTATGTACATTACTTTATATAGTTTCTGTTTCAAATTTTAACTGAATATTAAGGAGGCCGTATACTTTTATATACAGTAAAAAAATGGGGGAGACAAGCCGTAGGGCAAGAGTAGTACATTATTATTTATCTTCATGTACATTACTTTATATTGTTTCTGTTTCAAATTTGAACTGAATATTAAGTAGGAAATATACTTTTATATACAGTAAAAAAATTGGGGTGACAAGCCGTAGGGCAAGAGTAGTACATTATTTTTTATCTTTATGTACATTACTTTATATAGTTCCTGTTTAAAATTTCAACTGAACATTAAGGACGCCGTATACTTTTATATACAGTAAAAAAATTGGGGTGTCAAGCCGTAGGGCAAGAGTAGTACATTATTTTTTATCTGTATGTACATTACTTTATATAGTTTCTGTTTCAAATTTTAAATTATAATTAAGGAGGTCATATACTTTTATATGCAGTAAAAAAATTGGGGTGACAAGCCGTAGGGCAAGAGTAGTATATCATTTTTTATCTTTATGTACATTACTTTATATAGTTTCTGTTTCAAATTTTAACTGAATATTAAGGAGGCCATATACTTTTATATACAGTAAAAGAATTGGGATAAAAAGCCGTAGGGCAAGAAAAGTACATTATTTTTTTTTCTTTATGTACATTACTTTATATAGTTTCTGTTTTAAATTTTAACTGAACATTAAGGAGGCCGTATACTTTTATATACAGTAAAAAAATTTGGGTGTCAAGCCGTAGGGCAAGAGTAGTACATTATTTTTTTATCTTTATGTAAATTACTTTATATAGTTTCTTTTTCAAATTTTAACTGAACATTAAGGAGGCCGTATACTTTTATATACAGTAAAAAAATTTGGGTGTCAATTCGTAGGGCAAGAGTAGTACATTATTTTTTATCTTTATGTACATTACTTTATATAGTTTCTGTTTCAAATTTTAAATGAATATTAAGTAGGCCGTATACTTTTATATAGAGTAAAAAAATTGGGGTGACAAGCCGTAGGGCAAGAGTAGTACATAATTTTTTATTTTTATTTACATTACTTTATATAGTTTCTGTTTCAAACTTTAACTGAACATTAAGGAAGCCATATACTTTTATATACAGTAAAAAAATTGGGGTGACAAGCCGTAGGGCAAGAGTAGTACATTATTTTTTATCTTTATGTAAATTACTTTATATAGCTTCTGTTTCAAATTTTAACTTAATATTAAGGAGCCCGTATACCTTTATATACAGTAAAAAAATTGGGGTGACAAGCCGTAGGGCAAGAGTAGTACATTATTTTTTATCTTTATGTACATTACTGTATATAGTTTCTGTTTCAAATATTAAATTAATATTATGGAGGCCATATAGATTTATATGCAGTAAAAAAATTGGGGTGACAAGCCGTAGGGCAAGAGTAGTACATTAATTTTTATCTGTATGTACATTACTTTATATAGTTTCTGTCTCAAATTTTAACTGAATATTAAGGAGGCCATATACTTTTATATACAGTAAAAAAATTGAAGTGACAAGCCGTAGGGCAAGAGTAGTACATTATTTTTTATCTTAATGTACATTACTTTATATAGTTTCTGTTTCAAATATTAACTGATAATTAAGGAGGCCGTATACTTTTATATACAGTAAAAAAATGGGGGAGACAAGCCGTAGGGCAAGAGTAGTACATTATTTTTTATCTTCATGTACATTACTTTATATTGTTTCTGTTTCAAATTTGAACTAAATATTAAGTAGGCCATATACTTTTATATACAGTAAAAAAATTGGGGTGACAAGCCGTATGGCAAGAGTAGTACATTATTTTTTATCTTTATGTACATTACTTTATATAGTTTCTGTTTAAAATTTTAACTGAACATTAAAGAGGCCGTATACTTTTATATACAGTAAAAAAATTGTGGTGTCAAGCCGTAGGGCAAGATTAGTCCATTATTTTTTAACTTTATGTACATTACTTTATAAAGTGTCTGTTTCAAATTTTAACTGAATATTAAGGAGGCCGTATACTTTTACATACAGTAAAAAAATTGGGGTGACAAGCCGTAAGGCAAGAGTAGTACATTATTTTTTATCTTTATGTACATTACTTTATATAGTTTCTGTTTCAAAATTTAACTGAATATTAAGGAGACCGTATACTTTTATATATATTAAAAAAATTGGGGAGACAAGCCGTAGGGCAAGAGTAGTACATTATTTTTTATCTTCATGTAAATTACTTTATATTGTTTCTGTTTCAAATTTGAAATGAATATTAAGTAGGAAATATACTTTTATATACAGTAAAAAAATTGGGGTGACAAGCCGTAGGGCAAGAGTAGTACATTATTTTTTATCTTTATGTACATTACTTTATATAGTTCCTGTTTAAAATTTCAACTGAACATTAAGGAGGCCGTATACTATTATATACAGTAAAAAAATTGGGGTGTCAAGCCGTAGGGCAAGAGTAGTACATTATTTTTTATCTTTATGATCATTACTTTATATAGTTTCTGTTTCAAATTTTAAATTATAATTAAGGAGGCCATATACTTTTATATGCAGTAAAAAAATTGGGGTGACAAGCCGTAGGGCAAGAGTAGTATATTATTTTTTATCTTTATGTACATTACTTTATATAGTTTCTGTTTCAAATTTTAACTGAATATTAAGGAGGCCATATACTTTTATATACAGTAAAAGAATTGTGGTAAAAGCCGTAGGGCAAGAAAAGTACATTATTTTTTTTTTCTTTATGTACATTACTTTATATAGTTTCTGTTTTAAATTTTAACTGAACATTAAGGAGGCCGTATACTTTTATATACAGTGAAAAAATTTGGGTGTCAAGCCGTAGGGCAAGAGTAGTACATTATTTTTTTATCTTTATGTACATTACTTTATATAGTTTCTGTTTTAAATTTTAACTGAACATTAAGGAGGCCGTATACTTTTATATACAGTAAAAAAATTTGGGTGTCAATTCGTAGGGAAAGAGTAGTACAATATTTTTTACCTTTATGTACATTACTTTATATAGTTTCTGTTTCAAATTTTAAATGAATATTAAGGAGGCCGTATACTTTTATATAGAGTAAAAAAACTGGGGTGACAAGCCGTAGGGCAAGAGTAGTACATACTTTTTTATTTTTATTTACATTACTTTATATAGTTTCTGTTTCAAACTTTAACTGAACATTAAGGAGGCCATATACTTTTATATACAGTAAAAAAATTGGGGTGACAAGCCGTAGGGCAAGAGTAGTACATTATTTTTTATCTTTATGTACATTACTTTATATAGCTTATGTTTCAAATTTTAACTGAATATTAAGGAGGCCGTATACCTTTATATACAGTAAAAAAATTGGGGTGACAAGCCGTAGGGCAAGAGTAGTACATTATTTTTTATCTTTATGTACATTACTGTATATAGTTTCTGTTTCAAATTTTAAATTAATATTATGGAGGCCATATAGATTTATATGCAGTAAAAAAATTGGGGTGACAAGCCGTAGGGCAAGAGTAGTACATTATTTTTTATCTTTATGTACATTACTTTATATAGTTGCTGTTTCAAATTTTAACTGAACAATAAAGAAGCCGTATACTTTTATATACAGTAAAAAAATTGGGGTGACAAGCCGTAGGGCAAGAGTAGTACATTATTATTTATCTTTATGTACATTACTTTATAAAGTTTCTGTTTGAAATTTTAACTGAATATTAAGGAGGCCATATACTTTTATATACAGTAAAAAAATTGGGGTGACAAGCCGTAGGGCAAGAGTAGTACATTACTTTTTATCTGTATGTACATTACTTTATATAGTTTCTGTCTCAAATTTTAACTGAATATTAAGGAGGCCATATACTTTTATTTACAGTAAAAAATTGGGGTGACAAGCCGTAGGGCAAGAGTAGTACATTATTTTTTATCTTTGTGTACATTACTTTATATAGACTCTGTTTCAAATTTTAACTGAATATCAAGGAGGCCGTATACTTTTATATACAGTAAAAAAATTGGAGTGACAAGCCGTAGGCCAAGAGTAGTACATTATTTTTTATCTTAATGTACATTACTTTATATAGTTTCTGTTTCAAATATTAACTGATTATTAAGGAGGCCGTATACTTTTATATACAGTAGAAAAATGGGGGAGACAAGCCGTAGGGCAAGAGTAGTACATTATTTTTTATCTTCATGTACATTACTTTATATTGTTTCTGTTTCAAATTTGAACTAAATATTAAGTAGGCCATATACTTTTATATACAGTAAAAAAATTGGGGTGACAAGCCGTAGGGCAAGAGTAGTACATTATTTTTTATCTTCATGTACATTACTTTATATTGTTTCTGTTTCAAATTTGAACTAAATATTAAGTAGGCCATATACTTTTATATACAGTAAAAAAATTGGGGTGACAAGCCGTATGCCAAGAGTAGTACATTATTTTTTATCTTAATGTACATTACTTTATATAGTTTCTGTTTCAAATATTAACTGATTATTAAGGAGGCCGTATACTTTTATATACAGTAGAAAAATGGGGGAGACAAGCCGTAGGGCAAGAGTAGTACATTATTTTTTATCTTCATGTACATTACTTTATATTGTTTCTGTTTCAAATTTGAACTAAATATTAAGTAGGCCGTATACTTTTATATACAGTAAAAAAATTGTGGTGTCAAGCCGTAGGGCAAGAGTAGTCCATTATTTTTTATCTTTATGTACATTACTTTATATAGTTTCTGGTTAAAATTTTAACTGAATATTAAGGAGGCCGTATACTTTTACATACAGTAAAAAAATTGGGGTGACAAGCCGTAAGGCAAGAGAACTACATTATTTTTTATCTTTATGTACATTACTTTATATAGTTTCTGTCTCAAAATTTAACTGAATATTAAGGAGACCGTATACTTTTATATATATTAAAAAAATTGGGGTGACAAGCCGTAGGGCAAGAGTGGTACATTATTTTTTATCTTTATATACATTACTTTATATTTTTTCTGTTTCAAATTTGAACTAAATATTAAGTAGGCCATATACTTTTATATACAGTAAAAAAATTGGGGTGACAAGCCGTAAGGCAAGAGAACTACATTATTTTTTATCTTTATGTACATTACTTTATATAGTTTCTGTTTCAAAATTTAACTGAATATTAAGAAGACCGTATACTTTTATATATATTAAAAAAATTGGGGTGACAAGCCGTAGGGCAAGAGTAGTACATTATTTTTTATCTTTATATACATTACTTTATATTGTTTCTGTTTCAAATTTTAACCGAATAATGACGCCATATACTTTTATATACAGTGAAAAAATTGGGGTGACAAGCCGTAGGGCAAGAGTAGTACATTATTTTTTATCTTTATGTACATTACTTTATATAGTTTCTGTTTCAAATTTTCACTGAGTATTAAGGAGGCCGTATACTTTTATATACATTAAAAAAATTGGGGTAACAAGCCGTAGGGCAAGAGTAGTACATTATTTTTTATCGTTATGTGCATTACTTTATATAGTTTCTGTTTTAAATTTTAACCGAATAATGAGGCCATATACTTTTATATACAGTAAAGAAGTTGGGGTGACAAGCCGTAGGGCAAGAGTAGTACATTATTTTTTATCTTTAGGTACATTACTGTATATAGTTTCTGTTTCAAATTTTAAATTAATATTATGGAGGCCATATAGATGTATATGCAGTAAAAAATTGGGGTGACAAGCCGTAGGGCAAGAGTAGTACATTATTTTTTATCTTTATGTACATTAATTTATATAGTTTCTGTTTCAAATTTTAACTGTATATCAAGGAGGCCGTATACTTTTATATACATTAAAAAAATTAGGGTGACAAGCCGTAGGGCAAGAGTAGTACATTATTTTTTATCTTTATGTACATTACTTTATATAGTTTTTGTTTTAAATTTTAACCGAATAATGAGGCCATATAATTTTATATACAGTAAAAAAATTGTGGTGTCAAGCCGTAGGGCAAGAGTAGTCTATTATTTTTTATCTTTATGTACATTACTTTATATAGTTTCTGGTTAAAATTTTAACTGAATATTAAGGAGGCCGTATACTTTTACATACAGTAAAAAAATTGGGGTGACAAGCCGTAAGGCAAGAGAACTACATTATTTTTTATCTTTATGTACATTACTTTATATAGTTTCTGTCTCAAAATTTAACTGAATATTAAGGAGACCGTATACTTTTATATATATTAAAAAAATTGGGGTGACAAGCCGTAGGGCAAGAGTGGTACATTATTTTTTATCTTTATATACATTACTTTATATTGTTTCTGTTTCAAATTTGAACTAAATATTAAGTAGGCCATATACTTTTATATACAGTAAAAAAATTGGGGTGACAAGCCGTAAGGCAAGAGAACTACATTATTTTTTATCTTTATGTACATTACTTTATATAGTTTCTGTTTCAAAATTTAACTGAATATTAAGAAGACCGTATACTTTTATATATATTAAAAAAATTGGGGTGACAAGCCGTAGGGCAAGAGTAGTACATTATTTTTTATCTTTATATACATTACTTTATATTGTTTCTGTTTCAAATTTTAACCGAATAATGACGCCATATACTTTTATAAAAGTGAAAAAATTGGGGTGACAAGCCGTAGGGCAAGAGTAGTACATTATTTTTTATCTTTATGTACATTACTTTATATAGTTTCTGTTTCAAATTTTAACTGAGTATTAAAGAGGCCGTATACTTTTATATACATTAAAAAAATTGGGGTAACAAGCCGTAGGGCAAGAGTAGTACATTATTTTTTATCGTTATGTGCATTACTTTATATAGTTTCTGTTTTAAATTTTAACCGAATAATGAGGCCATATACTTTTATATACAGTAAAGAAGTTGGGGTGACAAGCCGTAGGGCAAGAGTAGTACATTATTTTTTATCTTTATGTACATTACTGTATATAGTTTCTGTTTCAAATTTTAAATTAATATTATGGAGGCCATATAGATGTATATGCAGTAAAAAAATTGGGGTGACAAGCCGTAGGGCAAGAGTAGTACATTATTTTTTATCTTTATGTACATTAATTTATATAGTTTCTGTTTCAAATTTTAACTGTATATCAAGGAGGCCGTATACTTTTATATACAGTAAAAAAATTGGGGTGACAAGCCGTAGGGCAAGAGTAGTACATTATTTTTTATCTTTATGTACATTACTTTATATAGTTTTTGTTTTAAATTTTAACCGAATAATGAGGCCATATAATTTTATATACAGTAAAAAAATTGGGGTAACAAGCCGTAGGGCAAGAGTAGTACATTATTTTTTATCTTTATGTACATTACTTTATAAAGTTTCTGTTTCAAATTTTAACTGAATATTAAGGAGGCCATATACTTTTATATACAGTAAAAAAATTGGGGTGACAAGCCGTAGGGCAAGAGTAGTACATTATTTTTTATCTGTATGTACATTACTTTATATAGTTTCTGTCTCAAATTTTAACTGAATATTAAGGAGGCCATATACTTTTATATAAAGTAAAAAAATTGAGGTGACAAGCCGTAGGGCAAGAGTAGTACATTATTTTTTAACTTTATGTACATTACTTTATAAAGTTTCTGTTTAAAATTTTAACTGAATATTAAGGAGGCCATATACTTTTATATACAGTAAAAAAATTGGGGTGACAAGCCGTAGGGCAAGAGTAGTGCATTATTTTTTATCTGTATGTACATTACTTTATATAGTTTCTGTCTCAAATTTTAACTGAATATTAAGGAGGCCATATACTTTTACATACAGTAAAAGAATTGGGGTGACAAGCCGTAGGGCAAGAGTAGTACATTATTTTTTATCTTTGTGTACATTACTTTATATAGTCTCTGTTTTAAATTTTAACTGAATATCATGGAGGCCGTATACTTTTATATATAGTAAAAAAAATGGGGTGACAAGCCGTAGGGCAAGAGTAGTACATTATTTTTTATCTTAATGTACATTACTTTATATAGTTTCTGTTTTAAATATTAACTGATTATTAAGGAGGCCGTATACTTTTATATGCAGTAAAAAAATGGGGGAGACAAGCCGTTGGGCAAGAGTAGTACATTATTTTTTATCTTCATGTACATTACTTTATATTGTTTCTGTTTCAAATTTGAACTAAATATTAAGTAGGCCATATACTTTTATATACAGTGAAAAAATTGGGGTGACAAGCCGTATGGCAAGAGTAGTACATTATTTTTTATTTTTATGTACATTACTTTATATAGTTTCTGTTTAAAATTTCAACTGAACATTAAGGAGGCCGTATACTTTTATATACAGTAAAAAAATTGTGGTGTCAAGCCGTAGGGCAAGAGTAGTCTATTATTTTTTTTATCTTTATGTACATTACTTTATATAGTTTCTGTTTAAAATTTTAAGTGAATATTAAGGAGGCCATATACTTTTATATACAGTAAAAGAATTGGGGTAAAAAGCCGTAGGGCAAGAGTAGTACATTATTTTTTATCTTTATGTACATTACTTTATATAGTTTCTGTTTTAAATTTTAACTGAAAATCAAGGAGGCCGTATACTTTTATAAACAGTAAAAAAATTGGGGTGATAAGCTGTTGGGCAAGTGTAGTACATTATTTTTTATCTTTATGTACATTACTTTATATAGTTTCTGTTTCAAATTTTAACTGAATATTAAGGAGGCCGTATACTTTTACATACAGTAAAAAAATTGGGGTGACAAGCCGTAGGGCAAGAGTAGTACATTATTTTTTATCTTTATGTACATTACTATATATAGTTTCTGTTTCAAAATTTAACTGAATATTAAGGAGGCCGTATACTTTTATATATATTAAAAAAATTGGGGTGACAAGCCGTAGGGCAAGAGTAGTACATTATTTTTTATCTTTATATACATTACTTTATATTGTTTCTGTTTCAAATTTTAACCGAATAATGACACCATATACTTTTATATACAGTAAAAAAATTGGGGTGACAAGCCGTAGGGCAAGAGTAGTACATTATTTTTTATCTTTATGTGCATTACTTTATATAGTTTCTGTTTTAAATTTTAACCGAATAATGAGGCCATATACTTTTATATACAGTAAAAAAATTGGGGTGACAAGCCGTAGGGCAAGAGTAGTACATTATTTTTAATCTTTATGTACATAACTTTTATATAGTTTCTGTTTCAAATTTTAACTAAATATTAAGGGGGCCATATACTTTTATATACAGTAAAAAAATTGGGGTGACAAGCCGTAGGGCAAGAGTAGTACATTATTTTTTATTTTAACTCAACTTTAAAGAGGCCATATACTTTTATATACAGTAAAAAAATTGGGGTGACAAGCCGTAGGGCAAGAGTAGTACATTATTTTTTATCTTTATGTACATTACTTTATATAGTTTCTGTCTCGAATTTTAACTCAACATTAAGGAGGCCATATACTTTTATATACAGTAAAAGAATTGGGGTGACAAACCGTAGGGCAAGGGTAGTACATTATTTTTTATCTTTGTGTACATTACTTTATATAGTTTCTGTTTCAAATTTTAACGAATATCAAGAAGGCCGTAAACTTTTATATACAGTGAAAAAATTGGGGTTACAAGCCGTAGGGCAAGAGTAGTACATTATTTTTTTATCTTTATGTACATTACTTTATAAAGTTTCTGTTTCAAATTTCAACTGAATATTAAGGAGGCCATATACTTTTATATACAGTAAAAAAATTGGGGTGACAAGCCGTAGGGCAAGAGAAGTACATAATTTTTTATCTTTATGTACATTACTTTATATAGTTTTTGTCTCAAATTTTAACTGAATATTAAGGAGGCCATATACTTTTATATACAGTAAAAGAATTGGGGTGACAAGCCGTAGGGCAAGAATAGTACATTATTTTTTATCTTTGTGTACATTACTTTATAAAGTTTCTGTTTCAAATTTCAACTGAATATTAAGGAGGCCATATACTTTTATATACAGTAAAAAAATTGGGGGGACAAGCCGTAGGGCAAGAGTAGTACATAATTTTTTATCTTTATGTACATTACTTTATATAGTTTCTGTCTCAAATTTTAACTGAATATCAAGGAGGCCGTATACTTTTATATACAGTAAAAAAATTGAGGTTACAAGCCGTAGGGCAAGAGTAGTACATTATTTTTTATATTTACGTACATTACTTTATATAGTTTCTGTTTCAAATTTTAACTGAATATTAAAGAGACCGTATACTTTATATACAGTAAAAAAATTGGGGTGACAAGCCGTAGGGCAAGAGTAGTACATTATTTTTTATTTTTATGTACATTACTTTATATAGTTACTGTTTCAAATTTTAACTGAATATCAAGGAGGTTTTATACTTTTATATAGAGTAAAAAATTGGGGTGACAAACCGTAAGGCAAGAGTAGTACATTATTTTTGATCTTTATTTACATTACTTTATATAGTTTCTGTTTCAAATTTTAACTGAACATTAAGGAGGCCATATACTTTTATATACAGTAAAAAAATTGGGGTGACAAGCCGTAGGGCAAGAGTAGTACATTATTTTTTATCTTTATGTACATTACTTTATATAGTTTCTGTTTCAAATTTCAACTGAATATTAAGGAGGCCGTATAATTTTTTATACAGTAAAAAAATTGGGGTGACAAGCCGTAGGGCAAGAGTAGTACATTATTTTTTATCTTTATATACATTACTTTATATAGTTTCTGTCTCAAATTTTAACTGAATATTAAGGAGGCCATATACTTTTATATACAGTAAAAGAATTGGGGTGACAAGCCGTAGGGCAAGGGTAGTACATTATTTTTTATCTTTGTGTACATAACTTTATATAGTTTCTGTTTCAAATTTTAACTAAATATCAAGGAGGCCGTATACTTTTATATACAGTAAAAAAATTGGGGTTACAAGCCGTAGGGCAAGAGAAGTACATTATTTTTTATCTTTATGTACATTACTTTATATAGTTTCTGTTTTAAATTTTAACTGAATATTAAAGAGACCGTGTACTTTATATACAGTAAAAAAATTGGGGTGACAAGCCGTAGGGCAAGAGTAGTACATTATTTTTTATCTTTACGTACATTACTTTATATAGTTTCTGTTTCAAATTTTAACTGAATATTAAAGAGACCGTATACTTTATATACAGTAAAAAAATTGGGGTGACAAGCCGTAGGGCAAGAGTAGTACATTATTTTTTATCTTTATGTACATTACTTTATATAGTTTCTGTTTCAAATTTTAACTGAATATCAAGGAGGCCGTATACTTTTATATAGAGTAAAAAAATTGGGGTGACAAGCCGTAGGACAAGAGTAGTACATTATTTTTGATCTTTATTTACATTACTTTATATAGTGTCTGTTTCAAATTTTAACTGAACATTAAGAATGTTATATACTTTTATATACAGTAAAAAAATTGAAGTGACAAGCCGTAGGGCAAGAGTAGTACATTATTTTTTATCTTTATGTACATTACTTTATATAGTTTCTGTTTTAAATTTTAACTGAACATTAAGGAGGCCGTATACTTTAATATACAGTAAAAAAATTGGGGTTACAAGCTGTTGGGCAAGAGTAGTACATTATTTTTTATTTTTATTTACAATACTTTATATAGTTTCTGTTTCAAATTTTAACTGAACATTAAGGAGGTTATATACTTTTATATACAGTAAAAAAATTGGGGTGACAAGCCGTAGAGCAAGGGTAGTACATTATTTTTATCTTTATGTACATTACTTTATATAGTTTCTGTTTCAAATTTCAACTGAATATTAAATAGGCCGTATAATTTTATATACAGTAAAAAAATTGGGGTGACAAACCGTAGGGCAAGAGTAGTACATTATTTTTTATCTTTATGTACATTACTTTATATAGTTTCTGTTTCAAATTTTAACCGAATAATGAGGCCATATATTTTATATACAGTAAAAAAATTGGGGTGACAAGCCGTAAGGCAAGAGTAGTACATTATTTTTTATCTTTATGTACATTACTTTATATAGTTTTTGTTTCAAATTTTAACTGAATATTAAGGGGGCCATATACTTTTATATACAGTAAAAAAATTGGGGTGACAAGCCGTAGGGCAAGAGTAGTACATTATTTTTTATCTTTATTTTCATTACTTTATATAGTGTCTGTTTCAAATTTTAACTGAACATTAAGAAGGTTATATACTTTTATATACAGTAAAAAAATTGAAGTGACAAGACGTAGGGCAAGAGTAGTACATTATTTTTTATCTTTATGTACATTACTTTATATAGTTTCTGTTTCAAATTTTAACTGAACATTAAGGAGGCCGTATACTTTTATATACAGTAAAAAATTGGGGTGTCAATTCGTAGGGCAAGAGTAGTACAATATTTTTATCTTTATGTACATTACTTTATATAGTTTCTGTTTCAAATTTTAACTGAATATTAAGGAGGCTTTATACTTTTATATACATTAAAAAAATTGGGGTGACAAGCCGTAGGGCAAGAGTAGAACATTATTTTTTATCTTTATTTACATTACTTTATATAGTCTCTGTTTCAAATTTTAACTGAACATTAAGGAGGCCATATACTTTTATATACAGTAAAAAAATTGGGGTGACAAGCCGTAGGGCAAGAGAAGTACATTATTTTTTATCTTTATGTTCATTATTTTATATAGTTTCTGTTTCAAATTTTAACCGAATAATGAGGGGGCCATATACTTTTATATACAGTAAAAACATTGGGATGACAAGCCGTAGAGCAAGAGTAGTACATTATTTTTTATCTTTATGTACATTACTCTATATAGTTTCCGTTTCAAATTTTAACTAAATATCAAGGAGGCCGTATACTTTTATATACAGTAAAAAAATTGGGGTTACAAGCCGTAGGGCAAGAGAAGTACATTATTTTTTATCTTTATGTACATTACTTTATATAGTTTCTGTTTTAAATTTTAACTGAATATTAAAGAGACCGTGTACTTTATATACAGTAAAAAAATTGGGGTGACAAGCCGTAGGGCAAGAGTAGTACATTATTTTTTATCTTTACGTACATTACTTTATATAGTTTCTGTTTCAAATTTTAACTGAATATTAAAGAGACCGTATACTTTATATACAGTAAAAAAATTGGGGTGACAAGCCGTAGGGCAAGAGTAGTACATTATTTTTTATCTTTATGTACATTACTTTATATAGTTTCTGTTTCAAATTTTAACTGAATATCAAGGAGGCCGTATACTTTTATATAGAGTAAAAAAATTGGGGTGACAAGCCGTAGGACAAGAGTAGTACATTATTTTTGATCTTTATTTACATTACTTTATATAGTGTCTGTTTCAAATTTTAACTGAACATTAAGAATGTTATATACTTTTATATACAGTAAAAAAATTGGGGTGACAAACCGTAGGGCAAGAGTAGTACATTATTTTTTATCTTTATGTACATTACTTTATATAGTTTCTGTTTCAAATTTTAACCGAATAATGAGGCCATATATTTTATATACAGTAAAAAAATTGGGGTGACAAACCGTAGGGCAAGAGTAGTACATTATTTTTTATCTTTATGTACATTACTTTATATAGTTTTTGTTTCAAATTTTAACTGAATATTAAGGGGGCCATATACTTTTATATACAGTAAAAAAATTGGGGTGACAAGCCGTAGGGCAAGAGTAGTACATTATTTTTTATCTTTATTTTCATTACTTTATATAGTGTCTGTTTCAAATTTTAACTGAACATTAAGAAGGTTATATACTTTTATATACAGTAAAAAAATTGAAGTGACAAGACGTAGGGCAAGAGTAGTACATTATTTTTTATCTTTATGTACATTACTTTATATAGTTTCTGTTTCAAATTTTAACTGAACATTAAGGAGGCCGTATACTTTTATATACAGTAAAAAATTGGGGTGTCAATTCGTAGGGCAAGAGTAGTACAATATTTTTATCTTTATGTACATTACTTTATATAGTTTCTGTTTCAAATTTTAACTGAATATTAAGGAGGCTTTATACTTTTATATACATTAAAAAAATTGGGGTGACAAGCCGTAGGGCAAGAGTAGAACATTATTTTTTATCTTTATTTACATTACTTTATATAGTCTCTGTTTCAAATTTTAACTGAACATTAAGGAGGCCATATACTTTTATATACAGTAAAAAAATTGGGGTGACAAGCCGTAGGGCAAGAGAAGTACATTATTTTTTATCTTTATGTTCATTATTTTATATAGTTTCTGTTTCAAATTTTAACCGAATAATGAGGGGGCCATATACTTTTATATACAGTAAAAACATTGGGATGACAAGCCGTAGAGCAAGAGTAGTACATTATTTTTTATCTTTATGTACATTACTCTATATAGTTTCCGTTTCAAATTTTAACTGAATATTAAGGATGCCGTATACTTTTATATACAGTCAAAAAATGGGGGAGACAAGCCGTAGGGCAATAGTAGTACATTATTTTTTATCTTTATGTACATTACTTTATATTGTTTTTGTTTCAAATTTAAACTGAATATTAAGGAGGCCGTATACTTTTATATACAGTACAAAAATTGTGGTGACAAGCCGTAGGGCAAGAGTAGTACATTATTTTTTATCTTTATTTATATTACTTTATATAGAGTCTGTTTCAAATTTTAACTGAACATTAAGAAGGTTATATACTTTTATATACATTAAAAAAATTGAAGTGACAAGACGTAGGGCAAGAGTAGTACATTATTTTTTATCTTTATGTACATTACTTTATATAGTTTCTGTTTCAAATTTTAACTGTACATTAAGGAGGCCGTATACTTTTATATACAGTAAAAAATTGGGGTGTCAATTCGTAGGGCAAGAGTAGTACAATATTTTTATCTTTATGTACATTACTTTATATAGTTTCTGTTTCAAATTTTAACTGAATATTAAGGAGGCTTTATACTTTTATATACATTAAAAAAATTGGAGTGACAAGCCGTAGGGCAAGAGAAGTACATTATTTTTTATCTTTATTTTCATTACTTTATATAGTTTCTGTTTCAAATTTTAACTGAACATTAAGGAGGCCATATACTTTTATATATAGTAAAAAAATTGGGGTGACAAGCCGTAGGGCAAGAGAAGTACATTATTTTTTATCTTTATGTTCATTACTTTATATAGTTTCTGTTTCAAATTTTAACCGAATAATGAGGGGGCCATATACTTTTATATACAGTAAAAACATTGGGATGACAAGCCGTAGGGCAAGAGTAGTACATTATTTTTTATCTTTATGTACATTACTTTATATAGTTTCTGTTTAAAATTTCAACTGAACATTAAGGAGGCCGTATACTTTTATATACAGTAAAATAATTGGGGTGTCAAGCCGTAGGGCAAGAGTAGTACATTATTTTTTATCTTTATATACATTGCTTTATGCAGTTTTTGTTTCAAATTTTAAATTATTATTTTTAAGCAGACCATATACTTTTATATGCAGTAAAAAAATTGGAGTGACAAGCCGTAGGGCAAGAGTAGTACATTATTTTTTATCTTTATGTACATAACTTTATATAGTTTCTGTTTCAAATTTTAACTCAATATTAAGGAGGCCGTATACTTTTATATACAGTACAAAAATTGTGGTGACAAACCGTAGGGCAAGAGTAGTACATTATTTTTTATCTTTATTTACATTACTTTATATAATGTCTGTTTCAAATTTTAACTGAACATTAAGAAGGCCATATACTTTTATATACAGTAAAAAAATTGGGGTGACAAGCCGTAGGGCAAGAGTTGTACATTATTTTTATCTTTATGTACATTACTTTATATAGTTTCTGTTTCAAATTTCAACTGAATATTAAATAGGCCGTATAATTTTATATACAGTAAAAAAATTGGGGTGACAAGCCGTAGGGCAAGAGTAGTACATTATTTTTTATCTTTATGTACATTACTTTATATAGTTTCTGTTTCAAATTTTAACCGAATAATGAGGCCATATATTTTATATACAGTAAAAAAATTGGGGTGACAAGCCGTAGGGCAAGAGTAGTACATTATTTTTTATCTTTATGTACATTACTTTATATAGTTTCTGTTTAAAATTTCAACTGAACATTAAGGAGGCCGTATACTTTTATATACAGTAAAATAATTGGGGTGTCAAGCCGTAGGGCAAGAGTAGTACATTATTTTTTATCTTTATATACATTACTTTATGTAGTTTTTGTTTCAAATTTTAAATTATTATTAAGCAGGCCATATACTTTTATATGCAGTAAAAAAATTGGAGTGACAAGCCGTAGGGCAAGAGTAGTACATTATTTTTTATCTTTATGTACATAACTTTATATAGTTTCTGTTTCAAATTTTAACTCAATATTAAGGAGGCCGCATACTTTTATATACAGTACAAAAATTGTGGGGACAAGCCGTAGGGCAAGAGTAGTACATTATTTTTTATCTTTATTTACATTACTTTATATAATGTCTGTTTCAAATTTTAACTGAACATTAAGAAGGCCATATACTTTTATATACAGTAAAAAAATTGGGTTGACAAGCCGTAGGGCAAGAGTTGTACATTATTTTTATCTTTATGTACATTAATTTATATAGTTCCTGTTTCAAATTTTAACTGAATGTTAAGGAGGCCATATACTTTTATATACAGTAAAAAAATTGGGGTGACAAGCCGTAGGGCAAAAATAGTACATTATTTTTTATCTTTATGTACATTACTTTATATAGTTTCTGTTTCAAATTTTAACTGAATATCATGGAGGCCGTATACTTTTATATACAGTAAAAAAATTGGGGTGACAAGCCGTTGGGCAAGAGTAGTACATTATTTTTTATCTTTATGTACATTACTTTATATAGTTTCTGTTTCAAATTTTAACTGAATATTAAGGAGGCCGTATACTTTATATACAGTAAAAAAATTGGAGTGACAAGCCGTAGGGCAAGAGTAGTACATTATTTTTTATCTTTATGTTCATCACTTTATATAGATTTTGTTTCAAATTTTAACCAAATAATGAGGCCATATACTTTTATATACAATAAAAAAATTGGGGTGACAAGCCGTAGGGCAAGAGTAGACCATTATTTTTTTATCTTTATGTACATTACTTTATATAGTTTCTGATTCAAATTTCAACTGAATATTAAGGAGGCCGTATACTTTTATATACATTAAAAAAATTGGGGTGACAAGTCGTAGAGCAAGAGTAGTACATTATTTTTTATCTTTATGTACATTACTTTACATAGTTTCTGTTTCAAATTTCAACCGATTAATGAGGCCATATTCTTTTATATACAGTAAAAAAATTGGGGTGACAAGCCGTAGGGCAAGAGTAGTATATAATTTTTTACCTTTAGGTACATTACTTTATATAGTTTCTGTTTTAAATTTTAACAGAATATTAAGGAGGCCGTATACTTTTATATACAGTAAAAAAATTGGGGTGACAAGCCGTAGGGCAAGAGTAGTACATTATTTTTTATCTTTATGTACATTACTTTATATAGTTTCTGTTTCAAATTTTAACTGAATATTAAGAAGGCCGTATACTTTATATACAGTAAAAAAATTGGAGTGACAAGCCGTAGGGCAAGAGTAGTACATTATTTTTTATCTTTATGTTCATCACTTTATATAGATTTTGTTTCAAATTTTAACCAAATAATGAGGCCATATACTTTTATATACAATAAAAAAATTGGAATGACAAGCCGTAGAGCAAGAGTAGTACATTATTTTTTATCTCTATGTACATTACTTTACATTGTTTTTGTTTCAAATTTAAACTGAATATTAAGTAGGCCATATACTTTTATATACAGTAAAAAAATTGGGGTGATAATCCATAGGGCATGAGTAGTACATTATTTTTTTTCTTTATGTACATTACTTTATTTAGTTTCTGTTTAAAATTTCAACTGAACATTAAGGAGGCCGTATACTGTTATATACAGTAAAAAAATTGGGGTGTCAAGCCGTAGGGCAAGAGTAGTACATTATTTTTTATCTTTATGTACATTACTTTATATAGTTTCTGTTTCAAATTTTAAATTATTATTAAGGAGGCCATATACTTTTATATACAGTAAAAAAATTGGAGTGACAAGCCGTAGGGCAAGAGTAGTACATTATTTTTTATCTTTATGTACATTACTTTATATAGTTTCTGTTTCAAATTTTAACTGAAAATTAAGGAGGCCGTATACTTTATATACAGTAAAAAAATTGGGGTGACAAGCCGTAGGGCAAGAGTAGTACATTAATTTTTTATCTTTATGTACATTACTTTATATAGTTTCTGTTTCAAATTTTAACTGAATATTAAGGAGGCCGTATACTTTTTTATAGAGGAAAAAATTGGAGTGACAAGCCGTAGGGCAAGAGTAGTACATTATTTTTTATCTTTATTTACATTACTTTATATAGTTCCTGTTTCAAATTTTAACTGAACATTAAGAAGGCCATATGATTTTATATACAGTAAAAAAATTGGGGTAACAAGCCGTAGGGCAAGAGTAGTACATAATTTTTTATCTCTATGTACATTACTTTATATAGTTTCTGTTTCAAATTTTAAATTATTATTAAGGAGGCCATATACTTTTATATACAGTGAAAAAAATTGGGGTGACAAGCCGTAGGGCAAGATTAGTTCATTATATTTTATCTTTATGTACATTACTTTATATAGTTTTCGTTTCAAATTTTAACTGAATATTAAGGATGCCGTATACTTTTATATACAGTAAAAAAATGGGGGAGACAAGCCGTAGGGCAAGAGTAGTACATTATTTTTTATCTTCATGTACATTACTTTATATTGTTTTTGTTTCAAATTTAAACTGAATATTAAGTAGGCCATATACTTTTATATACAGTAAACAAATTGGGGTGAAGGGCCGTAGGGCATGAGTAGTACATTGTTTTTTAACTTTATGTACATTACTTTATATAGTTACTGTTTAAAATTTCAACTGAATATTAAGGAGGCCGTATACTTTTATATACAGTAAAAAATTGGGGTGTCAAGCCGTAGGGCAAGAGTAGTACATTATTTTTTATCTTTATGTACATTACTGTATATAGTTTCTGTTTCAAATTTTAACTGAATATTAAGGAGGCCGTATATTTTTATATACAGTACAAAAATTGGGGTGACAAGCCGTAGGGCAAGAGTAGTACATTATTTTTTATCTTTACTTACATTACTTTATATAGTTTTTGTTTCAAATTTTAACTGAATATTAAGGAGGCCATATACTTTTATATACAGTAAAAAAATTGGGGTGACAGGCCGTAGGGCAAGAGTAGTACATTATTTTTTATCTTTATGTACATTACTTTATATAGTTTCTGTTTCAAATTTTAACTGAATATTAAGTAGGCCGTATACTTTATATACAGTAAAAAATTGGGGTGACAAGCCGTAGGGCAAGAGAAGTACATTATTTTTTTATCTTTATGTACATTACTTTATATAGTTTCTGTTTAAAATTTTAACTGAACATTAAGGAGGCCGTATACTTGTATATACAGTAAACAAATTGGGGTGTTAAGTCGTAGGGCAAGAGTAGTACAATATTTTTTATCTTAATGTACATTACTTTATATAGTTTCTGTTTCAAATTTTAAATAAATATTAAGGAGGCCATATACTTTTATATGCAGTAAAATAATTGGGGTGACAAGCCGTAGGGCAAGAGTAGTACATTATTTTTTATCTTTATGTACATTACTTTATAAAGTTTCTGTTTCAAATTTAAACTGAATATTAAGGAGCCATATACTTTTATATACAGTAAAAAAATTGGGGTGACAAACCGTAGGGCAAGAGAAGTACATTATTTTTTATCTTTATGTTTATTACTTTATATAGTTTCTGTTTCAAATTTTAACCGAATAATGAGGCCGTATTTATATACAGTAAAAAAATTGGGGTGACAAGCCGTAGGGCAAGAGTAGTACATTATTTTTTATCTTTATGTACATTACTTTATATAGTCTCTTTTTCAAATTTTAACTGAATATTAAGGGGGCCATATACTTTTATATCCAGTAAAAAAATTGGAGTGACAAGCCGTAGGGCAAGAGTAGTACATTATTTTTTATCTTTATGTACATTACTGTATATAGTTTCTGTTTCAAATTTTAAATTAATATTATGGAGGCCATATACTTTTATATGCAGTAAAAAAATTGGGGTGACAAGCCGTGGGGCAAGAGTAGTACATTATTTTTTATCTTTATGTACATTACTTTATATAGTTTCTGTTTCAAATTTTAACTGAATATTAAGGAGGCCGTATATTTTTATATACAGTACAAAAATTGGGGTGACAAGCCGTAGGGCAAGAGTAGTACATTATTTTTTATCTTTATTTACATTACTTTATATAGTGTCTGTTTCAAATTTTAACTGAACATTAAGAAGGTCATATACTTTTATATACAGTAAAAAAATTGGGGTGACAAGTCGTAGAGCAAGAGTAGTACATTATTTTTTATCTTTATTTACATTACTTTATATAGTTCCTGTTTCAAATTTTAACTGAACATTAAGAAGGCCATATAATTTTATATACAGTAAAAAAATTGGGGTGACAAGCCGTAGGGCAAGAGTAGTACATTAATTTTTTATCTTTATGTACATTACTTTATATAGTTTCTGTTTCAAATTTTAACTGAATATTAAGGAGGCCGTATACTTTTATATACAGTAAAAAAATTGGGGTGACAAGCCGTAGGGCAAGAGTAGTACATTAATTTTTTATCTTTATGTACATTACTTTATATAGTTTCTGTTTCAAATTTTAACTGAACATTAAGAAGGCCGTATACTTTTATATACAGTAAAAAAATTGGGGTGTCAATTGGTAGGGCAAAAGTAGTACAATATTTTTTATCTTTATGTACATTACTTTATATAGTTTCTGTTTCAAATTTTAACTGAATATTAAGAAGGCCATATAATTTTATATACAGTAAAAAAATTGGGGTGACAAGCCGTAGGGCAAGAGTAGTACAGTATTTTTTATCTTTATGTACATTACTTTATATAGTTTGTTTCAAATGTCAACTGGATATTAACGAGGCCGTATACTTTTATATACAGTAAAAAAATTGTGGTAACAAGCCGTAGGGCAAGAGTAGTACATTAATTTTTATCTTTATGTTCATCACTTTATATAGATTTTGTTTCAAATTTTAACCAAATAATGAGGCCATATACTTTTATATGCAGTAAAAAAATTGGGGTGACAAGCCGTAGGGCAAGAGTAGTACATTATTTTTTATCTCTATGTACATTCCTTTTTATAGTTTCTGTTTCAAATTTTAAATTATTATTAAGGAGGCCATATACTTTTATATACAGTGAAAAATATTGGGGTGACAAGCCGTAGGGCAAGATTAGTTCATTATATTTTATCTTTATGTACATTAATTTATATAGTTTCCGTTTCAAATTTTAACTGAATATTAAGGATGCCGTATACTTTTATATACAGTAAAAAAATGGGGGAGACAAGCCGTAGGGCAAGAGTAGTACATTATTTTTTATCTTCATGTACATTACTTTATATTGGTTTTGTTTCAAATTTAAACTGAATATTAAGTAGGCCATATACTTTTATATACAGTAAAAAAATTGGGGTGAAGGGCCGTAGGGCATGAGTAGTACATTGTTTTTTAACTTTATGTACATTACTTTATATAGTTACTGTTTAAAATTTCAACTGAATATTAAGGAGGCCGTATACTTTTATATACAGTAAAAAATTGGGGTGTCAAGCCGTAGAGCAAGAGTAGTACATTATTTTTTATCTTTATGTACATTACTGTATATAGTTTCTGTTTCAAATTTTAACTGAACATTAAAAAGGCTATATACTTTTATATACAGTAAAAAAATTGGGGTGACAAGCCGTAGGGCAAGAGTAGTACATTATTTTTTATCTTTGTTTACATTACTTTATATAGTTTTTGTTTCAAATTTTAACTGAATATTAAGTAAGCCGTATAATTTATATACAGTAAAAAATTGGGGTGACAAGCCGTAGGGCAAGAGAAGTACATTATTTTTTTATCTTTATGTACATTACTTTATATAGTTTCTGTTTAAAATTTTAACTGAACATTAAGGAGGCCGTATACTTTTATATACAGTAAACAAATTGGGGTGTTAAGTCGTAGGGCAAGGGTAGTACAATATTTTTTATCTTTATGTACATTACTTTATATAGTTTCTGTTTCAAATTTTAAATAAATATTAAGGAGGCCATATACTTTTATATGCAGTAAAATAATTGGGGTGACAAGCCGTAGGGCAAGAGTAGTACATTATTTTTTATCTTTATGTACATTACTTTATATAGTTTCTGTTTCAAAATTTAACTGAATATCAAGAAGGCCGTATACTTTTATATACAGTAAAAATTTGGGGTGACAAGCCGTTGAGCAAGAGTAGTACATTATTTTTTATCTTTATGTACATTACCTTATATAGTTTCTGTTTCAAACTTTAACTGAATATTAAGTAGGCCATATACTTTTATATACAGTAAAAAAATTGGGGTGACAAGCTGTAGGGCAAGAGTAGTACATTATTTTTTATCTTTATATACATTACTTTATATAGTTTCTGTTTCAAATTTAAACTGAATATTAAGTAGGCCGTATACTTTATATACAGTAAAAAATTTACTTTTATATACAGTAAAAAAATTGGGGTGACAAACCGTAGGGCAAGAGAAGTACATTATTTTTTATCTTTATGTACATTACTTTATATAGTTTCTGTTTCAAATTTTAACCGAATAATGAGGCCGTATTTATATACAGTAAAAAAATTGGGATGACAAGCCGTAGGGCAAGAGTAGTACATTATTTTTTATCTTTATGTACATTACTTTATATAGTCTCTTTTTCAAATTTTAACTGAATGTTAAGGGAGCCATATACTTTTATATACAGTAAAAAATTAGAGTGACAAGCCGTAGGGCAAGAGTAGTACATTATTTTTTATCTTTATGTACAATACTTTATATAGTTTCTGTTTCAAATTTTAACTGAATATTAAGGAGGCCGTATACTTTATATACAGTAAAAAAATTGGAGTGACAAGCCATAGGGCAAGAGTAGTACATTATTTTTTATCTTTATGTTCATCACTTTATATAGATTTTGTTTTAAATTTTAACCAAATAATGAGGCCATATACTTTATATACAGTAAAAAAATTGGGGTGACAAGCCGTAGAGCAAGAGTAGTACATTATTTTTTATCTCTATGTACATTACTACATATAGTTTCTGTTTCAAATTTTAAATTATTATTAAGGAGGCCATATACTTTTATATACAGTGAAAAAAATTGGGGTGACAAGCCGTAGGGCAAGAGTAGTTCATTATATTTTATCTTTATGTACATTACTTTATATAGTTTCCGTTTCAAATTTTAACTGAATATTAAGGATGCCGTATACTTTTATATACAGTAAAAAAATGGGGGAGACAAGCCGTAGGGCAAGAGTAGTACATTATTTTTTATCTTCATGTACATTACTTTATATTGTTTTTGTTTCAAATTTAAAGTGAATATTAAGTAGGCCTAAAACTTTTATATACAGTAAAAAAATTGGGGTGACAAGCCGTAGGGCAAGAGTAGTACATAATTTTTTATCTTTATTTACATTACTTTATATAGTTTTTCTTTCAAATTTTAACTGAATATTAAGGAGGCCATATACTTTTATATACAGTAAAAAAATTGGGGTGACAGGCCGTAGGGCAAGAGTAGTATATTATTTTTTATCTTCATGTACATTACTTTATATTGTTTCTGTTTCAAATTTTAACTGAATATTAAGGAGGCCATATACTTTTATATACATTAAAAAAATTGGGGTGACAAGCCGTAGGGCAAAAATAGTACATTATTTTTTATCTTTATGTACATTACTTTATATAGTTTCTGTTTCAAATTTTAACTGAATATCAAGGAGGCCGTATACTTTTATATACAGTAAAAATATTGGGGTGACAAGCCGTAGGGCAAGAGTAGTACATTATTTTTTAACTTTATGTACATTACTTTACATTGTTTTTGTTTCAAATTTAAACTGAATATTAAGTAGGCCATATACTTTTATATACAGTAAAAAAATTGGGGTGAAGGGCCGTAGGGCATGAGTAGTACATTGTTTTTTAACTTTATGTACATTACTTTATATAGTTTCTGTTTCAAATTTTAACCGAATAATGAGGCCGTATTTATATACAGTAAAAAAATTGGGATGACAAGCCGTAGGGCAAGAGTAGTACATTATTTTTTATCTTTATGTACATTACTTTATATAGTTTCTGTTTCAAACTTTAACTGAATATTAAGTAGGCCATATACTTTTATATACAGTAAAAAAATTGGGGTGACAAGCTGTAGGGCAAGAGTAGTACATTATTTTTTATCTTTATATACATTACTTTATATAGTTTCTGTTTCAAATTTAAACTGAATATTAAGTAGGCCGTATACTTTATATACAGTAAAAAATTTACTTTTATAAACAGTAAAAAAATTGGGGTGACAAACCGTAGGGCAAGAGAAGTACATTATTTTTTATCTTTATGTACATTACTTTATATAGTTTCTGTTTCAAATTTTAACCGAATAATGAGGCCGTATTTATATACAGTAAAAAAATTGGGATGACAAGCCGTAGGGCAAGAGTAGTACATTATTTTTTATCTTTATGTACATTATTGTATATAGTTTCTGTTTCAAATTTTAAATTAATATTATGGAGGCCATATACTTTTATATGCAGTAAAAAAATTGGGGTGACAAGCCGTGGGGCAAGAGTAGTACATTATTTTTTATCTTTATGTACATTACTTTATATAGTTTCTGTTTCAAATTTTAACTAAATATTAAGGAGGCCGTATATTTTTATATACAGTACAAAAATTGGGGTGACAAGCCGTAGGGCAAGAGTAGTACATTATTTTTTATCTTTATTTACATTACTTTATATAGTGTCTGTTTCAAATTTTAACTGAACATTAAGAAGGCCATATACTTTTATATACAGTAAAAAAATTGGGGTGACAAGTCGTAGAGCAAGAGTAGTGCATTATTTTTTATCTTTATGTACATTACTTTACATAGTTTCTGTTTCAAATTTCAACCGAATAATGAGGCCATATACTTTTATATACAGTAACAAAATTGGGGTGACAAGCTGTAGGGCAAGAGTAGTATATAATTTTTTACCTTTAGGTACATTACTTTATATAGTTTCTGTTTCAAATTTTAACAGAATATTAAGGAGGCAGTATACTTTTATATACAGTAAAAAAATTGGGGTGACAAGCCGTAGGGCCAGAGTAGTACATTATTTTATATCTTTATGTACAATACTTTATATAGTTTCTGTTTCAAATTTTAACTGAATATTAAGGAGGCCGTATACTTTATATACAGTAAAAAAATTGGAGTGACAAGCCATAGGGCAAGAGTAGTACATTATTTTTTATCTTTATGTTCATCACTTTATATAGATTTTGTTTTAAATTTTAACCAAATAATGAGGCCATATACTTTTATATACAGTAAAAAAATTGGGGTGACAAGCCGTAGAGCAAGAGTAGTACATTATTTTTTATCTCTATGTACATTACTACATATAGTTTCTGTTTCAAATTTTAAATTATTATTAAGGAGGCCATATACTTTTATATACAGTGAAAAAAATTGGGGTGACAAGCCGTAGGGCAAGAGTAGTTCAATATATTTTATCTTTATGTACATTACTTTATATAGTTTCCGTTTCAAATTTTAACTGAATATTAAGGATGCCGTATACTTTTATATACAGTAAAAAAATGGGGGAGACAAGCCGTAGGGCAAGAGTAGTACATTATTTTTTATCTTCATGTACATTACTTTATATTGTTTTTGTTTCAAATTTAAACTGAATATTAAGTAGGCCTAAAACTTTTATATACAGTAAAAAATTTGGGGTGACAAGCCGTAGGGCAAGAGTAGTACATTATTTTTTATCTTTATTTACATTACTTTATATAGTTTTTCTTTCAAATTTTAACTGAATATTAAGGAGGCCATATACTTTTATATACAGTAAAAAAATTGGGGTGACTGGCCGTAGGGCAAGAGTAGTACATTATTTTTTATCTTCATGTACATTACTTTATATTGTTTCTGTTTCAAATTTTAACTGAATATTAAGGAGGCCATATACTTTTATATACAGTAAAAAAATTGGGGTGACAAGCCGTAGGGCAAAAATAGTACATTATTTTTTATCTTTATGTACATTACTTTATATAGTTTCTGTTTCAAATTTTAACTGAATATCAAGGAGGCCGTATACTTTTATATACAGTAAAAAAATTGGGGTGACAAGCCGTAGGGCAAGAGTAGCACATTATTTTTTATCTTCATGTACATTACTTTACATTGTTTTTGTTTCAAATTTAAACTGAATATTAAGTAGGCCATATACTTTTATATACAGTAAAAAAATTGGGGTGAAGGGCCGTAGGGCATGAGTAGTACATTGTTTTTTAACTTTATGTACATTACTTTATATAGTTACTGTTTAAAATTTCAACTGAACATTAAGGAGGCTGTATACTTTTATATACAGTAAAAAAATTGGGGTGTCAAGCCGTAGGGCAAGAGTAGTACATTATTTTTTATCTTTATGTACATTACTGTATATAGTTTCTGTTTCAAATTTTAAATTAATATTATGGAGGCCGTATACTTTTATATGCAGTAAAAAAATTGGGGTGACAAGCCGTAGGGCAAGAGTAGTACGTTATTTTTTTATCTATATGTACATTACTTTATATAGTTTCTGTTTCAAATTTTAACTGCATATTAAGGAGGCCGTATATTTTTATATACAGTACAAAAATTGGGGTGACAAGCCGTAGGGCAAGAGTAGTACATTATTTTTTATCTTTACTTTCATTACTTTATATAGTGTCTGTTTCAAATTTTAACTGAACATTAAGAAGGCTATATACTTTTATATACAGTAAAAAAATTGGGGTGACAAGCCGTAGGGCAAGAGTAGTACATTATTTTTTATCTTCATGTACATTACTTTACATTGTTTTTGTTTCAAATTTAAACTGAATATTAAGTAGGCCATATACTTTTATATACAGTAAAAAAGTTGGGGTGATAAGCCGTAGGGCATGAGTAGTACATTATTTTTTTTCTTTATGTACATTACTTTATTTAGTTTCTGTTTAAAATTTCAACTGAACATTAAGGAGGCCGTATACTTTTATATACAGTAAAAAAAATTGGGGTGTCAAGCCGTAGGGCAAGAGTAGTACATTATTTTTTATCTTTATGTACATTACTTTATATAGTTTCTGTTTCAAATTTTAAATTATTATTAAGGAGGCCATATATTTTTATATGCAGTAAAAAAATTGGAGTGACAAACCGTAGGGCAAGAGTAGTACATTATTTTTTATCTTTATGTACATTACTTTATATAGTTTCTGTTTCAAATTTTAACTGAATATTAAGTAGGCCGTATACTTTATATACAGTAAAAAATTGGGGTGACAAGCCGTAGGGCAAGAGAAGTACATTATTTTTTTATCTTTATGTACATTACTTTATATAGTTTTTGTTTCAAATTTTAACTGAACATTAAGGAGGCCGTATACTTTTATATACAGTAAACAAATTGGGGTGTCAAGTCGTAGGGCAAGGGTAGTACAATATTTTTTATCTTTATGTACATTACTTTATATAGTTTCTGTTTCAAATTTTAAATAAATATTAAGGAGGCCATATACTTTTATATGCAGTAAAATAATTGGAGTGACAAGCCGTAGGGCAAGAGTAGTACATTATTTTTTATCTTTATGTATATTACTTTATAAAGTTTCTGTTTCAAATTTTAACTGAATATCAAGAAGGCCGTATACTTTTATATACAGTAAAAAAATTGGGGTGACAAGCCGTTGAGCAAGAGTAGTACATTATTTTTTATCTTTATGTACATTACCTTATATAGTTTCTGTTTCAAACTTTAACTGAATATTAAGTAGGCCATATACTTTAATATACAGTAAAAAAATTAGGGTGACAAGCCGTAGGGCAAAAGTAGTACATAGTTTTTTATTTTTATATACATTACTTTATATAGTTTCTGTTTCAAATTTAAACTGAATATTAAGGAGGCCATTTACTTTTATATACAGTAAAAAAATTGGGGTGACAAACCGTAGGGCAAGAGAAGTACATTATTTTTTATCTTTATGTACATTACTTTATATAGTTTCTGTTTCAAATTTTAACCGAATAATGAGGCCGTATTTATATACAGTAAAAAAATTGGGGTGACAAGCCGTAGGGCAAGAGTAGTACATTATTTTTTATCTTTATGTACATTACTTTATATAGTCTCTTTTTCAAATTTTAACTGAATATTAAGGGGGCCATATACTTTTATATACAGTAAAAAAATTGGAGTGACAAGCCGTAGGGCAAGAGTAGTACATTATTTTTTATCTTTATGTACATTACTGTATATAGTTTCTGTTTCAAATTTTAAATTAATATTATGGAGGCCATATACTTTTATATGCAGTAAAAAAATTGGGGTGACAAGCCGTAGGGCAAGAGTAGTACATAATTTTTTTATCTTTATGTACATTACTTTATATAGTTTCTGTTTCAAATTTTAACTGAATAATAAGGAGGCCGTATATTTTTATATACAGTACAAAAATTGGGGTGACAAGCCGTAGGGCAAGAGTAGTACATTATTTTTTATCTTTACTTACATTACTTTATATAGTGTCTGTTTCAAATTTTAACTGAACATTAAGAAGGCTATATACTTAAATATACAGTAAAAAAATTGGGGTGACAAGCCGTAGGGCAAGAGTAGTACATTATTTTTTATCTTCATGTACATTACTTTACATTGTTTTTGTTTCAAATTTAAACTGAATATTAAGTAGGCCATATACTTTTATATACAGTAAAAAAATTGGGGTGATAAGCCGTAGGGCATGAGTAGTACATTATTTTTTTTCTTTATGTACATTACTTTATTTAGTTTCTGTTTAAAATTTCAACTGAACATTAAGGAGGCCGTATACTTTTATATACAGTAAAAAAATTGGGGTGTCAAGCCGTAGGGCAAGAGTAGTACATTATTTTTTATCTTTATGTACATTACTTTATATAGTTTCTGTTTTAAATTTTAAATTATTATTAAGGAGGCCATATATTTTTATATGCAGTAAAAAAATTAGAGTGACAAGCCGTAGGGCAAGCGTAGTACATTATTTTTTATCTTTATGTACATTACTTTATATAGTTTCTGTTTCAAATTTTAACTGAATATTAAGTAGGCCGTATACTTTATATACAGTAAAAAATTGGGGTGACAAGCCGTAGGGCAAGAGAAGTACATTATTTTTTTATCTTTATGTACATTACTTTATATAGTTTCTGTTTCAAATTTTAACTGAACATTAAGGAGGCCGTATACTTTTATATACAGTAAACAAATTGGGGTGTCAAGTCGTAGGGCAAGGGTAGTACAATATTTTTTATCTTTATGTACATTACTTTATATAGTTTCTGTTTCAAATTTTAAATAAATATTAAGGAGGCCATATACTTTTATATGCAGTAAAATAATTGGGGTGACAAGCCGTAGGGCAAGAGTAGTACATTATTTTTTATCTTTATGTACATTACTTTATATAGTTTCTGTTTCAAATTTTAACTGAATATCAAGAAGGCCGTATACTTTTATATACAGTAAAAAAATTGGGGTGACAAGCCGTTGAGCAAGAGTAGTACATTATTTTTTATCTTTATGTACATTACCTTATATAGTTTCTGTTTCAAACTTTAACTGAATATTAAGTAGGCCATATACTTTTATATACAGTAAAAAAATTAGAGTGACAAGCTATAGGGCAAAAGTAGTACATTATTTTTTATCTTTATATACATTACTTTATATAGTTTCTGTTTCAAATTTAAACTGAATATTAAGGAGGCCATTTACTTTTATATACAGTAAAAAAATTGGGGTGACAAACCGTAGGGCAAGAGAAGTACATTATTTTTTATCTTTATGTACATTACTTTATATAGTTTCTGTTTCAAATTTTAACCGAATAATGAGGCCGTATTTATATACAGTAAAAAAATTGGGGTGACAAGCCGTAGGGCAAGGTAGTACATTATTTTTTATCTTTATGTACATTACTTTATATAGTCTCTTTTTCAAATTTTAACTGAATATTAAGGGGGCCATATAATTTTATATACAGTAAAAAAATTGGAGTGACAAGCCGTAGGGCAGGAGTAGTACATTATTTTTTACCTTTATGTACATTACTGTATATAGTTTCTGTTTCAAATTTTAAATTAATATTATGGAGGCCATATACTTTTATATGCAGTAAAAAAATTGGGGTGACAAGCCGTGGGGCAAGAGTAGTACATTATTTTTTATCTTTATGTACATTACTTTGTATAGTTTCTGTTTCAAATTTTAACTGAATATTAAGAAGCCGTATATTTTTATATACAGTACAAAAATTGGGGTGACAAGCCGTAGGGCAAGAGTAGTACATTATTTTTTATCTTTATTTACATTACTTTATATAGTGTCTGTTTCAAATTTTAACTGAACATTAAGAAGGTCATATACTTTTATATACAGTATAAAAATTGAAGTGACAAGCCGTAGGGCAAGAGTAGTACATTATTTTTTATCTTTATGTACATTACTTTATATAGTTTTTGTTACAAATTTTAACTGATTATTAAGGAGGCCATATACTTTTATATACAGTAAAAAATTGGGGTGACAAGCCGTAGGGCAAGAGTAGTACATTATTTTTTATTAAATATATAAACGAAGACGGATTTGTGAAAAATTCACAGACCCCAGTAGGATTCGAACCCACGGCCTCCCAATTTGTGAGGCCGTGGGTTCGAATCCCGCTGGGGTCCGTGAATTTTTCACAAATCCGTCTTCGTTTATATATTTAATATATTTGATGGTTACTTTAAGTTACAGAAATTTCAGTGTTGCATTACACCAAAACAGTCTTCTCTCATTATTTTTTATCTTTATGTACATTACTTTATATAGTTTCTGTTTCAAATTTTAACTAAATATTAAGTAGGCCGTATACTTTATATACAGTAAAAAATTGGGGTGACAAGCCGTAGGGCAAGAGAAGTACATTATTTTTTTATCTTTATGTACATTACTTTATATAGTTTATTTCAAATTTAAACTGAACATTAAGGAGGCCGTATATTTTTATATACAGTAAACAAATTGGGGTGTCAAGTCGTAGGGCAAGAGTAG
Source organism: Harpalus rubripes (assembly GCA_963082715.1). NCBI lineage: Eukaryota > Metazoa > Arthropoda > Insecta > Coleoptera > Carabidae > Harpalus > Harpalus rubripes. Next base: position 39,795,194 of record OY720453.1, read on the forward strand.
TACAATATTTTTTATCTTTATGTACATTACTTTATATAGTTTCTGTTTCAAATTTTAAATGAATATTAAGAAGGCCATATACTTTTATATGCAGTAAAAAAATTGGGGTGACAAGCCGTAGGGAAAGAGAAGTACAATTTTTTTTATCTTTATGTACATTACTTTATATAGTTTCTGTGTCAAATTTTAACTGATTATTAAGGAGGCCGTATACTTTTATATACAGTAAAAAAATTGGGTTGACAAGCCGAAGGGCAAGAGTAATACATTATTTTTTATCTTTATTTACATTACTTTTTATAGTTTCTGTTTCAAATTTAATCTGAATATTAAGGAGGCCATATTCTTTTATATACAGTAAAAAAATTAGCGTGCCAAGCCGTAGGGCAAGAGTAGTATATTATTTTTTATCTTCATGTACATTACTTTATATAGTTTCTGTTTCAAACTTTAACTGAATATTAAGTAGGCCATATACTTTTATATACAGTAAAAAAATTGGGGTGACAAGCCGCAGGGAAAGAGTAGTACATTATTTTTTATCTATATATACATTACTTTATATAGTTTCTGTTTCAAATTTAAACTGAATATTAAGGAGGCCGTATACTTTTATATAGAGTATAAAAATAGGGGTGACAAGCCGTAGGGCTAGAGTAGTACATTATTTTTTATCTTTATTTACATTACTTTATATAGTTTCTGTTTCAAATTTTAACTGAACATTAAGGAGGCCATTTACTTTTATATACAGTAAAAAAATGGGGGAAACAAGCCGTAGGGCAAGAGTAGTACATTATTTTTATCTTCATGTACATTTCTATATATTGTTTTTGTTTCAAATTTAAACTGAATATTAAGTAGGCCATATACTTTGATATACAGTAAAAAAATTGGGGTGACAAGCCGTAGGGCAAGAGTAGTACATTGTTTTTTATCTTTATGTACATTACTTTATATAGTTTCTGTTTCAAATTTTAAATTATTATTAAGGAGGCCATATACTTTTATATGCTGTAAAAAAATTAGAGTGAGAAGCCGTAGGGCAAGAGTAGTACATTATTTTTTATATTTTTGTACATTACTTTATACAGTTTCTGTTTCAAATTTTAACTGAATATTAAGGAGGCCGTATATTTTATATACAGTACAAAAATTGTGGTGACAAGCCGTAGGGCAAGAGTAGTACATTATTTTTTATCTTTATTTACATAACTTTAAGTGTCTGTTTCAAATTTTAACTGAACATTAAGAAGGCCATATACTTTTATATACAGTAAAAAAATTGGGGTGACAAGCCGTAGAACAAGAGTAGTACATTATTTTTTATCATTATGTACATTAATTTATATAGTTTCTGTTTCAAATTTTAACTAAATATTAAGGAGGCCATATACTTATATATACAGTATAAAAATTGTGGTAACAAGCCGTAGGGCAAGAGTAGTACATTATTTTTTATCTTTATGTACATTACTTTATATAGTTTCTGTTTCAAATTTTAACCGAATAATGAGGCCATATACTTTTATATACAGTAAAATAATTGGGGTGACAAGCCATAGGGCAAGAGTAGTACATTATTTTTTATCTTTATGTACATTACTTTATATAGTCTCTGTTTCAAATTTTAACTGTATATTAAGGGGGCCATATACTTTTATATACAGTAAAAAAATTGGGGTGACAAGCCGTAGGGCAAGAGTAGTACATTATTTTTTATCTTTATGTACATTACTGTATATAGTTTCTGTTTCAAATTTTAAATTAATATTATGGAGGCCATATACTTTTATATGCAGTAAAAAATTTGGGGTGACAAGCCGTAGGGCAAGAGTAGTACATTATTTTTTATCTTTATGTACATTACTTTATATAGTTTCTGTTTTAAATTTTAACTGTATATTAAGGGGGCCATATACTTTTATATACAGTAAAAAAATTGGGGTGACAAGCCGTAGGGCAAGAGTAGTACATTATTTTTTATCTTTATGTACATTACTGTATATAGTTTCTGTTTCAAATTTTAAATTAATATTATGGAGGCCATATACTTTTATATACAGTAAAAAAATTGGGGTAACAAGCCGTAGGGCAAGAGTAGTACATTATTTTTTATCTTTATGTACATTACTTTATATAGTTTTTGTTTCAAATTTTAAATGAATATTAAGTAGGCCATATACTTTTATATACAGTAAAAAAAATTTGGGTGACAAGCCGTAGGGCAAGAGTAGTACATAATTTTTTATCTTTATGTACATTACTTTATATAGTTTCTGTTTCAAATTTTAACTGAATATCAAGGAGGCCGTATACTTTTATATACAGTAAAAAAATTGGGGTGACAAGCCGTTGGGCAAGAGTAGTACATTATTACCTCTTGCTAAGAGAGGTATTGTATTCATGCTAAAAATCGCATATCCAGATTTTAATGAATAAGCACGTTTTAAGGTCCCTAGAATCCGTATATAACATTTTTACGATGATGTCCGTATGTGTGTGTGGATGTGTGTGTGGATGTGTGTGTGGATGTGTGTGTGGATGTGTGGATGTTGGATTCACTTTATCTCAAATACAATAAGACTTAAGACATTTTTAACTACGGATTCCTCAATCAAACAATAATCGGAAGAGTCCAGTCAGTTTTGGTAACAATTGGACAACCGGAAGTAGTAGTTACAAGAAAAAAATTATCTAAATATTATTTATCGAAAATTTATGTAAATACTTATATTAAAGAACGTTAAATTCTTTATTCGATAAATATAAATTCATTATTATATCTTCTATAGATTTAGAGATAAAGAAAGGCATATAAAATAATTTGATGTAAAAAATCTCAGATCAAACTACTACAAGGCAAGAAATTCAAATGTTTGTAATTGACACATAAGTGTCACTGTCAAAAATATTTGTATGCCTCTGTCAAAAATATTTGTACATTATTATGAAGATTATGAAAATAAAAAAATTCAACAACGCAAAAGAATATACGTAAAAAATCATATAAAAGAAATTTGCGAAAAAATGACGAATATAAAGAAAAAGAAAACGAAAGTAGAAAAAGAAAATTTCAGGATATTGAATATAAAGAAAATGTATGTATTGTACATAATTTATATTAAAATAATTATTTTGTAGTCAGACATGAATATATGTATTTGTATTTAAACATATTTTTTGTTTTAGGCGTACAACCAGGTAAAATATCTGGCGAGAGCTTATGTGTTGGCCACATCAGATTTTTTTTATCTTTATGTGCATTACTTTATATAGTTTCTGTTTCAAATTTTAACTGAATATTAAGGATCCCATATACTTTTATATACAATAAAAGATTTGGGGTGACAAGCCGTAGGGCAAGAGTAGTACATTATTATTTATTTTTATGTACATTACTTCATATAGTTTCTGTTTCAAATTTTAATTGAACATTAAGGAGGCCGTATACTTTTATATACAGTAAAAAAATTAGGGTGTCAAGTCGTAGGGCAAGAGTAGTACAATATTTTTTATCTTTATGAACATTACTTTATATAGTTTCTGTTTCAAATTTTAAATGAATATTAAGGAGGCCATATACATTATATGCAGTTAATAAAAATTGGGGTGACAAGCCGTAGGGAAAGAGTAGTACATTATTTTTTATCTTTATGTACATTACTTTATATAGTTTCTGTTTCAAATTTTAACAGAATATTAAGGAGGCCGTATGCTTTTATATAGAGTAAAAAAATTGGGGTGACAAGCCGTAGGGCTAGAGTAGTACATTATTTTTTATCTTTATTTACATTACTTTATATAGTTTCTGTTTTAAATTTTAACTGAACATTAAGGAGGCCATTTCCTTTTATATACAGTAAAAAAATTGGGGTGACAAGCCGTAGGGCAAGAGTAGTACATTATTTTTTATCTTTATGTACATTACTTTATATAGTTTCTGTTTCAAATTTTAACTGAATATTAAGGAGGCCGTATACTTTTATATACAGAAAAAAAAATGGGGGAGACAAGCCGTAGGGCAAGAGTAGTACATTATTTTTTATCTTCATGTACATTACTTTATATTGATTCTGTTTCAAATTTGAACTGAATATTAAGTAGGCCATATACTTTTATATACAGTAAAAAAATTGGGGTGCCAAGCCGTAGGGCAAGAGTAGTACATTATTTTTTATCTTTATGTACATTACTTTGTATAGTTTCTGTTTAAAATTTCAACTAAACATTAAGGAGGCCGTATACTTTCATATAAAGTAAAAAAATTGGGGTGTCAAGCCGTAGGGCAAGAGTAGTACATTATTTTTTATCTTTATGTACATTACTTTTTATAGCTTCTGTTTAAAATTTTAAATTAATATTAAGGAGGCCATATACTTTTATATGCAGTAAAAAAATTGGGGTGACAAGCCGTAGGGCAAGAGTAGTACATTATTTTTTAACTTTATGCACATTACTTTATATAGTTTCTTTTTCAAAATTTAACTGAATAATAAGGAGGCCGTATAAATTTATATACAGTAAAAAAATTGGGGTGACAAGCCGTAGGGCAAGAGTAGTACATTATTTTTTATCTTTATTTACATTACTTTATATAGTGTCTGTTTCAAATTTTAACTGAACATTAAGAAGGCCATTTACTTTTATATACAGTAAAATAATTGGGGTGACAAGCCGTAGGGCAAGAGTAGTACATTATTTTGTATCTTTATGTACATTACTTTATATAGTTTCTGTTTCAAATTTTAACTGAATATTAAGGAGGCCATATACTTTTAGATACGGTAAAACAATTGGGGTGACAAGCCGTAGGGCAAGAGTAGTACATTATTTTTTATCTTTATGTACATTACTTTATATAGTTTCTGTTTCAAATTTAACTGAATAATAAAGAGGCCGTATACTTTTATATACAGTAAAAAAATTGGGGTGACAAGCCGTAGGGCAAAAGTTGTACATTATTTTTTATCTTTATGTACATTACTTTATATAGTTTCTGTTTCAAATTTTAACTGAATATTAAGTAGGCCGTATACTTTATATACAGTAAAAAATTGGGGTGACAAGCCGTAGGGCAAGAGAAGTACATTATTTTTTTATCTTTATGTACATTACTTTATATAGTTTCTGTTTCAAATTTTAATTGAACATTAAGGAGGCCGTATACTTTTATATACAGTAAACAAATTGGGGTGTCAAGTCGTAGGGCAAGAGTAGTCCAATATTTTTTATTTTTATGTACATTACTTTATATAGTTTGTGTTTCAAATTTTAACTTAATATTAAGGAGGCCATATACTTTTATATACAGTAAAAAAATTGGGGTGATAAGCCGTAGGGCAAGAGTAGGACATTATTTTTTATCTTTATGTACATTACTTTATATATTTTCTGTGTCAAATTTTAACTGTATATTAAGGAGGCCGTATACTTTTATATACAGTAAAAACATTGGGGGGATGATCCGTAGGGCAAGAGTAGTACATTATTTTTATCTTTATGTACATTACTTTATATAGTTTGTGTTTCAAATTTTAACTGAATATTACGGAAGCCGTATTCTTTTATATACAGTAAAAAAATTAAGGTGACAAGTTGTAGGGCAAGAGTAGTACATTATTTTTTATCTTTATGTACATTACTTTATATAGTTTTTGTTTCAAACTTTAACTGAATATTAAGGAGGCCATATACTTTTATATACAGTAAAAAAATTGGGGTGACAGGCCGTCGGGCAAGAGTAGTACATTATTTTTTATCTTCATGTACATTACTTTATATTGTTTCTGTTTCAAATTTTAACTGAATATTAAGGAGGCCATATACTTTTATATATAGTAAAAAAATTGGGGTGACAAGCCGTAGGGCAAAAATAGTACATTATTTTTTATCTTTATGTACATTACTTTATATAGTTTCTGTTTCAAATTTTAACTGAATATCAAGGAGGCCGTATACTTTCATATACAGTAAAAAAATTGGGGTGACAAGCCGTTGGGCAAGAGTAGTACATTATTTTTTATCTTTATGTACATTACTTTATATAGTTTCTGTTTCAAATTTTAACTGAATAATAAAGAAGCCGTATACTTTTATATACAGTAAAAAAATTGGGGTGACAAGCCGTAGGGCAAGAGTAGACCATTATTTTTTTATCTTTATGTACATTACTTTATATAGTTTCTGATTCAAATTTCAACTGAATATTAAGGAGGTCGTATACTTTTATATACATTAAAAAAATTGGGGTGACAAGCCGTAGAGCAAGAGTAGTACATTATTTTTTATCTTCATGTATATTACTTTACATTGTTTTTGTTTCAAATTTAAACTGAATATTAAGTAGGCCGTATACTTTTATATACAGTAAAAAAATTGGGGTGACAAGCCGTAGGGCAAGAGTAGTACATTATTTTTTATTTTCATGTACATTACTTTACATTTTTTTGTTTCAAATTTAAACTGAATATTAAGTAGGCCATATACTTTTATATACAGTAAAAAAATTGGGGTGATAAGCTGTAGGGCATGAGTAGTGCATTATTTTTTTTCTTTATGTACATTACTTTATATAGTTTCTGTTTCAAATTTTAACTTAACATTAAGGTGGCCGTATACTTTTATATACAGTAAAAAAATTGGGGTGACAAGCCGTAGGGCAAGAGTAGCCCATTATTTTTTTATCTTTATGTACATTACTTTATATAGTTTCTGATTCAAATTTCAACTGAATATTAAGGAGGTCGTATACTTTTATATACATTAAAAAAATTGGGGTGACAAGCCGTAGAGCAAGAGTAGTACATTATTTTTTATCTTCATGTATATTACTTTACATTGTTTTTGTTTCAAATTTAAACTGAATATAAAGTAGGCCGTATACTTTTATATACAGTAAAAAAATTGGGGTGACAAGCCGTAGGGCAAGAGTAGTACATTATTTTTTATTTTCATGTACATTACTTTACATTTTTTTGTTTCAAATTTAAACTGAATATTAAGTAGGCCATATACTTTTATATACAGTAAAAAAATTGGGTTGACAAGCCGTAGGGCAAGAGTAGTACATTATTTTTTATCTTTATGTACATTACTTTATATAGTTTGTGTTTCAAATTTTAACTGAATATTAAGGAGGCCGTATTCTTTTATATACAGTAAAAAAATTAAGGTGACAAGTTGTAGGGCAAGAGTAGTACATTATTTTTTATCTTTATGTACATTACTTTATATAGTTTTTGTTTCAAACTTTAACTGAATATTAAGGAGCCGTATACTTTTATATACAGTAAAAAAATTGTGGTGACAAGCCATAGGGCAATAGTAGTACATTATTTTTTATCTTTATGTACATTACTTTATATAGTTTATGTTTCAAATTTTAACTGAATATTAAGGAGGCCATATACTTTTATATACAGTAAACAAATTGGGGTGACAAGCCGTAGGGCAAGAGTAGTACATTATTTTTTATCTTTATGTACATTACTTTATATAGTTTCTGTTTCAAATTTTAACTTAACATTAAGGTGGCCGTATACTTTTATATACAGTAAAAAAATTGGGGTGGCAAGCCGTAGGGCAAGAGTAGACCATTATTTTTTTATCTTTATGTACATTACTTTAAATAGTTTATGTTTCAAATTTTAACTGTATATTAAAGAGGCCGTATACTTTTATATACAGTAAAAAAATTGGGGTGACAAGCCGTAGGGCAAGAGTAGTACATTATTTTTTATCTTTATGTACATTAATTTATATAGTTTCTGTTTCAAATTTTAACTTAATATTAACGTGGCCGTATACTTTTATATACAGTAAAAAAATTGGGGTGACAAGCCGTAGGGCGAAAGTAATACATTATTTTTATCTTTATGTACATTACTTTATATAGTTTGTGTTTCAAATTTAAACTGAATATTAAGGAGGCCGTATACTTTCATATACAGTAAAAAAATTGGGGTGACAAGCCGTTGGGCAAGAGTAGTACATTATTTTTTATCTTTATGTACATTACTTTATATAGTTTCTGTTTCAAATTTTAACTGAATAATAAAGAAGCCGTATACTTTTATATACAGTAAAAAAATTGGGGTGACAAGCCGTAGGGCAAGAGTAGACCATTATTTTTTTATCTTTATGTACATTACTTTATATAGTTTCTGATTCAAATTTCAACTGAATATTAAGGAGGTCGTATACTTTTATATACATTAAAAAAATTGGGGTGACAAGCCGTAGAGCAAGAGTAGTACATTATTTTTTATCTTCATGTATATTACTTTACATTGTTTTTGTTTCAAATTTAAACTGAATATTAAGTAGGCCGTATACTTTTATATACAGTAAAAAAATTGGGGTGACAAGCCGTAGGGCAAGAGTAGTACATTATTTTTTATTTTCATGTACATTACTTTACATTTTTTTGTTTCAAATTTAAACTGAATATTAAGTAGGCCATATACTTTTATATACAGTAAAAAAATTGGGGTGATAAGCTGTAGGGCATGAGTAGTGCATTATTTTTTTTCTTTATGTACATTACTTTATATAGTTTCTGTTTCAAATTTTAACTTAACATTAAGGTGGCCGTATACTTTTATATACAGTAAAAAAATTGGGGTGACAAGCCGTAGGGCAAGAGTAGCCCATTATTTTTTTATCTTTATGTACATTACTTTATATAGTTTCTGATTCAAATTTCAACTGAATATTAAGGAGGTCGTATACTTTTATATACATTAAAAAAATTGGGGTGACAAGCCGTAGAGCAAGAGTAGTACATTATTTTTTATCTTCATGTATATTACTTTACATTGTTTTTGTTTCAAATTTAAACTGAATATAAACTAGGCCGTATACTTTTATATACAGTAAAAAAATTGGGGTGACAAGCCGTAGGGCAAGAGTAGTACATTATTTTTTATTTTCATGTACATTACTTTACATTTTTTTGTTTCAAATTTAAACTGAATATTAAGTAGGCCATATACTTTTATATACAGTAAAAAAATTGGGTTGACAAGCCGTAGGGCAAGAGTAGTACATTATTTTTTATCTTTATGTACATTACTTTATATAGTTTGTGTTTCAAATTTTAACTGAATATTAAGGAGGCCGTATTCTTTTATATACAGTAAAAAAATTAAGGTGACAAGTTGTAGGGCAAGAGTAGTACATTATTTTTTATCTTTATGTACATTACTTTATATAGTTTTTGTTTCAAACTTTAACTGAATATTAAGGAGCCGTATACTTTTATATACAGTAAAAAAATTGTGGTGACAAGCCATAGGGCAATAGTAGTACATTATTTTTTATTTTTATGTACATTACTTTATATAGTTTCTGTTTCAAATTTTAACTTAACATTAAGGTGGCCGTATACTTTTATATACAGTAAAAAAATTGGGGTGGCAAGCCGTAGGGCAAGAGTAGACCATTATTTTTTTATCTTTATGTACATTACTTTAAATAGTTTATGTTTCAAATTTTAACTGTATATTAAAGAGGCCGTATACTTTTATATACAGTAAAAAAATTGGGGTGACAAGCCGTAGGGCAAGAGTAGTACATTATTTTTTATCTTTATGTACATTAATTTATATAGTTTCTGTTTCAAATTTTAACTTAATATTAAGGTGGCCGTATACATTTATATACAGTAAAAAATTGGGGTGTCAAGCCGCAGGGCAAGAAAAGTACATTATTTTTTATCTTTATGTACATCACTTAATATATTTTCTGTTTCAAATTTTAACTGAATATTAAGGAGTCCGTATACTTTTACATTAAAAAAATTGGCGTGACAAGCCGTAGGGCAAGAGTAGTACATTATTTTTTATCTTTATGTACATTAATTTATATAGTTTCTGTTTCAAATTTTAACTGAATATTAAGGAGGCCATATACTTTTATATACAGTAAAAAAATTGGGGTGACAAGACGTAGGGCAAGAGTAGTACATTATTTTTTAGCTTTATGTACATTACTTTATATAGTTTCTGTTTCAAATTTAACTTATTATTAAGGAGGCCGTATACTTTTATAGACGGTAAAAAAATTAGGGTGACAAGCCGTAGGGCAAGAGTAGTACATAATTTTTTTATTTTTATGTACATTACTTTATATAGTTCCTGTTTCAAACTTTAACTGAATATTAAGGAGGCCGTATACTTTTATATACAGTAAAAAAATTGGGGTGACAAGCCGTAGGGCAAGACTAGAACATTTTTTTTATCTTTATGTACATTACTTTATATAGTTTCTGTTTCAAATTTTAAATAAATATTAAGGAGGCCATATACTTTTATATACAGTAAAAAAATTGGGGTGACAAGCCGTAGGGCAAGAGTAGTACATTATTTTATATCTTTATGTACATTACTTTATATAGTTTCTGTTTCAAATTTTAACTATATATTAAGGAGGCCATATAGTTTTATGTACAGTAAAAAAATTGGGGTGACAAGACGTAGGGCAAGAGAAGTACATCATTTTTTATCTTAATGTACATTACTTTATAAAGTTTTTGTTTTAAATTTAACTGAATATTAAGGAGGCCATACACTTTTATATACAGTAAAAAATTGGGGTGACAAGACGTAGGGCAAGAGTAGTACATTATTTTTTAGCTTTATGTACATTACTTTATATAGTTTCTGTTTGAATTTTAACTTATTGTTAATGAGGCCGTATATTTTTATAGACAGTAAAAAACTAGGGTGACAAGTTGTAGGGCAAGAGTAGTACATTATTTTTTATCTTTATGTACATTACTTTATATAGTTTCTGTTTCAAATTTTAGCTGAATATTAAGGAGGCCGTATACTTTTATATACAGTAAAAAAATTGGGGTGACAAGCCGTAGGGCAAGAGTATTACATTATTTTTTATCTTTATGTACATTACTTTACTTAGTTTCTGTTTTAAATTTTAACTGTATATTAAAGAGGCCGTATACTTTTATATACAGTAAACAAATTGGGGTGACAAGCCGTAGGGCAAGAGTAGTACATTATTTTTTATCTTTATGTACATTACTTTATATAGTTTCTGTTTCAAATTTTAACTTAACATTAAGGTGGCCGTATACTTTTATATACAGTAAAAAAATTGGGGTGGCAAGCCGTAGGGCAAGAGTAGACCATTATTTTTTTATCTTTATGTACATTACTTTAAATAGTTTATGTTTCAAATTTTAACTGTATATTAAAGAGGCCGTATACTTTTATATACAGTAAAAAAATTGGGGTGACAAGCCGTAGGGCAAGAGTAGTACATTATTTTTTATCTTTATGTACATTAATTTATATAGTTTCTGTTTCAAATTTTAACTTAATATTAACGTGGCCGTATACTTTTATATACAGTAAAAAAATTGGGGTGACAAGCCGTAGGGCGAAAGTAATACATTATTTTTATCTTTATGTACATTACTTTATATAGTTTGTGTTTCAAATTTAAACTGAATATTAAGGAGGCCATATACTTTTATATACAGTAAAAAAATTAGGGTGACAAGCCGTAGGGCAAGAGTAGTACATTATTTTTTATTTTAATGTACATTAATTTATATAGTTTCTGTTTCAAATTTTAACTTAATATTAAGGTGGCCGTATACATTTATATACAGTAAAAAATTGGGGTGTCAAGCCGCAGGGCAAGAAAAGTACATTATTTTTTATCTTTATGTACATTACTTTATATAGTTTCTGTTTCAAATTTTAGCTGAATATTAAGGAGGCCGTATACTTTTATATACAGTAAAAAAATTGGGGTGACAAGCCGTAGGGCAAGAGTATTACATTATTTTTTATCTTTATGTACATTACTTTACTTAGTTTCTGTTTTAAATTTTAACTGTATATTAAAGAGGCCGTATACTTTTATATACAGTGAAAAAATTGGGGTGACAAACCGTAGGGCAATAGAAGTACAACATTTGTTATCTTTACGAACATTACTTTATATAGTTTCTGTTTTAAACTTTAACTGAATATTAAGGAGGCCGTATACTTTTATATACAGTAAAAAATTGGGGTGACAAGCCGTAGGGCAAGAGAAGTACTTTATTTTTTAGCTTTATGTACATTACTTTATATAGTTTCTGTTTGAAATTTAACTTATTGTTAGGGAGGCCGTATACTTTTATAGACAGTAAAAAAATAGTGTGACAAGCTGTAGGGCAAGAGTAGTACATTATTTTTTATCTTTATGTACATTACTTTATATAGTTTCTGTTTCAAATTTTAGCTGAATATTAAGTAGGCCGTATACTTTTATATACAGTAAAAAAATTGGGGTGACAAGCCGTAGGGCAAGAGTAGTACATTATTTTTTATCTTTATGTACATTACTTTACTTAGTTTCTGTTTCAAATTTTAACTGTATATTAAAGAGGCCGTATACTTTTACATACAGTAAAAAAATTGGGGTGACAAACCGTAGGGCAATAGAAGTACATCATTTGTTATCTTTACGAACATTACTTTATATAGTTTCTGTTTTAAACTTTAACTGAATATTAAGGAGGCCGTATACTTTTATATACAGTAAAAAAATTGGGGTGACAAGCCGTAGGGCAAGAGTGGTACATTATTTTTTATATTTATGTACATTACTTTATATAGTTTCTGTTTCAAATTTTAACTGAATATTAAGGAGGCCGTATACTTTTACATACAGTAAAAAAATTGGGGTGACAAACCGTAGAGCAATAGAAGTACATCATTTGTTATCTTTACGAACATTACTTTATATAGTTTCTGTTTTAAACTTTAACTGAATATTAAGGAGGCCGTATACTTTTATATACAGTAAGAAAATTGGGGGGACGATCCGTAGGGCAAGAGTAGTACATTATTTTTATCTTTATGTACATTACTTTATATAGTTTGTGTTTCAAATTTTAACTGAATATTAAGGAGGCCGTATTTAGTATTTATTTATTTAACTATTTTACATTTTTAACAATGTTTATAGTACGTCAAAAGAGAACAAATATAATAATTAAACAAAGTAAGTAACAATGTAAGTAGACTCACGTGTCGAAAAAATAAATAATTAGTAATAAAATACAATAAAATTGAGTGTTACTTAGTTAAATTTTAACTAAAGTCATTAAAATTGAATTTTAAATATTCTTCGGTGCTGTAAAAACAGTTTCTCAATAAAAAAATTTTAACAGCAATTTTAAAAGCTTTAAATTTCAGATTTTTAATTCTGGAGGGTAAAACATTATAAAAATCTAGATTTAAGGTGTTATTTATTGATTTTTGTAATCGCAAAAAGGGTTTCCTTATTAAATCTACAGATCTGGTGTTATAAGTGTGCACATCTCCATTTTTCAACAGATTGTCCTTATTTTTATGAATATCGATGAGTGTCTGAAAAATAAACAGACAAGGTAACGACAAAATTTCTAAACTAATAAAAGCTTCTTTACAGTGGTCTCTAAAAGAAAGATTGCAAAGAATTCTCACTGCTTTCTTTTGCAGACGAAATATTTTAATAGAGTTTGGCGAGTTGCCCCATAAAAGGATACCATAAGATAAAACTGAATGAAATAATGAAAAATAAACCATTCTCAATGTAGATTTATCAATCATAGAGTTTAGTCTTCGTAATAAAAATATAATTCCTGATAGTTTTTTACTAATGTAAGAAATATGAGAGGAACCATTTAAAGCCGGTTCTAAATGCATTCCAAGAATTGAGACACAAACATTATTATTGAAATAACGATTATTTGAGAAAACTATTTTTTGAGTTTTATCTTTATTTAAAAGTAAATTATTTGCTGAAAACCAATTTTCAGCTTTCTTAATAGTACAATTATTAGCTTGCAATAGATTTTCATAATTAGAATCACCTGTAATTAGTGAGGTGTCATCTGCAAACAATACACTTGTAATCGGATCCATATAGTTACTAAAATCATTTACATATATTAGAAAGAAAAAGGGCCCTAAAATGGAGCCTTGGGGAACGCCGTACTCAATTTTTCTAAAATTTGATGTGGCACCGTCACAAGAAACACACTGGACTCTATTATCTAAGTAAGACCTGATAAGACTTAAAGCCAGTCCTGTAATACCATAAAATTCTAATTTATGTAAAAGTAAGGCATGATTACGTAGGGCAAGAGTAGAACATTATTTTTTATCTTTATGTACATTACTTTATATAGTTTCTGTTTCAAATTTTAACTAAATATTAAGGTGGCTGTATACTTTTATATACAGTATAAAAAATGGGGTGACAAGCCGTAGGGCAAGAGTAGTACATTATTTTTATCTTTATGTACATTACTTTATATAATTTCTGTTTAAAATTTTAAATGAATATTAAGGAGGTTATATACTTTTATATACAGTAAAAAAATTTGGGGTGACAAGACGTAGAGCAAGAGTAGTACATTATTTTTTATCTTAATGTACATTACTTTATATAGTTTCTGTTTCTAATTTTAACTGAATATTAAGGAGGCCATATACTTTTATGTACAGTAAAATAATTGGGGTGACAAGACGTAGGGCAAGAGTAGTACATTATTTTTTATCTTTATGTACATTACTTTATACAGTTTCTGTTTCAAATTTAACTTATTACTAAGGAGGCCGTATACTTTTATATACAGTAAAAAAATTGGGGTGTCCAGCCGCAGGGCAAGAGAAGTACATTATTTTTTATCTTTATGTACATTACTTTATATAGTTTCTGTTTCAAATTTTAGCTGAATATTAAGTAGGCCGTATACTTTTATATACAGTAAAAAAATTGGGGTGACAAGCCGTAGGGCAAGAGTAGTACATTATTTTTTATCTTTATGTACATTACTTTACTTAGTTTCTGTTTCAAATTTTAACTGTATATTAAAGAGGCCGTATACTTTTACATACAGTAAAAAAATTGGGGTGACAAACCGTAGGGCAATAGAAGTACATCATTTGTTATCTTTACGAACATTACTTTATATAGTTTCTGTTTTAAACTTTAACTGAATATTAAGGAGGCCGTATACTTTTATATACAGTAAAAAAATTGGGGTGACAAGCCGTAGGGCAAGAGTGGTACATTATTTTTTATATTTATGTACATTACTTTATATAGTTTCTGTTTCAAATTTTAACTGAATATTAAGGAGGCCGTATACTTTTACATACAGTAAAAAAATTGGGGTGACAAACCGTAGAGCAATAAAAGTACATCATTTGTTATCTTTACGAACATTACTTTATATTGTTTCTGTTTTAAACTTTAACTGAATATTAAGGAGGCCGTATACTTTTATATACAGTAAGAAAATTGGGGGGACGATCCGTAGGGCAAGAGTAGTACATTATTTTTATCTTTATGTACATTACTTTATATAGTTTGTGTTTCAAATTTTAACTGAATATTAAGGAGGCCGTATTTAGTATTTATTTATTTAACTATTTTACATTTTTAACAATGTTTATAGTACGTCAAAAGAGAACAAATATAATAATTAAACAAAGTAAGTAACAATGTAAGTAGACTCACGTGTCGAAAAAATAAATAATTAGTAATAAAATACAATAAAATTGAGTGTTACTTAGTTAAATTTTAACTAAAGTCATTAAAATTGAATTTTAAATATTCTTCGGTGCTGTAAAAACAGTTTCTCAATAAAAAAATTTTAACAGCAATTTTAAAAGCTTTAAATTTCAGATTTTTAATTCTGGAGGGTAAAACATTATAAAAATCTAGATTTAAGGTGTTATTTATTGATTTTTGTAATCGCAAAAAGGGTTTCCTTATTAAATCTACAGATCTGGTGTTATAAGTGTGCACATCTCCATTTTTCAACAGATTGTCCTTATTTTTATGAATATCGATGAGTGTCTGAAAAATAAACAGACAAGGTAACGACAAAATTTCTAAACTAATAAAAGCTTCTTTACAGTGGTCTCTAAAAGAAAGATTGCAAAGAATTCTCACTGCTTTCTTTTGCAGACGAAATATTTTAATAGAGTTTGGCGAGTTGCCCCATAAAAGGATACCATAAGATAAAACTGAATGAAATAATGAAAAATAAACCATTCTCAATGTAGATTTATCAATCATAGAGTTTAGTCTTCGTAATAAAAATATAATTCCTGATAGTTTTTTACTAATGTAAGAAATATGAGAGGAACCATTTAAAGCCGGTTCTAAATGCATTCCAAGAATTGAGACACAAACATTATTATTGAAATAACGATTATTTGAGAAAACTATTTTTTGAGTTTTATCTTTATTTAAAAGTAAATTATTTGCTGAAAACCAATTTTCAGCTTTCTTAATAGTACAATTATTAGCTTGCAATAGATTTTCATAATTAGAATCACCTGTAATTAGTGAGGTGTCATCTGCAAACAATACACTTGTAATCGGATCCATATAGTTACTAAAATCATTTACATATATTAGAAAGAAAAAGGGCCCTAAAATGGAGCCTTGGGGAACGCCGTACTCAATTTTTCTAAAATTTGATGTGGCACCGTCACAAGAAACACACTGGACTCTATTATCTAAGTAAGACCTGATAAGACTTAAAGCCAGTCCTGTAATACCATAAAATTCTAATTTATGTAAAAGTAAGGCATGATTACGTAGGGCAAGAGTAGAACATTATTTTTTATCTTTATGTACATTACTTTATATAGTTTCTGTTTCAAATTTTAACTAAATATTAAGGTGGCTGTATACTTTTATATACAGTATAAAAAATGGGGTGACAAGCCGTAGGGCAAGAGTAGTACATTATTTTTATCTTTATGTACATTACTTTATATAATTTCTGTTTAAAATTTTAAATGAATATTAAGGAGGTTATATACTTTTATATACAGTAAAAAAATTGGGGTGACAAGACGTAGAGCAAGAGTAGTACATTATTTTTTATCTTAATGTACATTACTTTATATAGTTTCTGTTTCTAATTTTAACTGAATATTAAGGAGGCCATATACTTTTATGTACAGTAAAATAATTGGGGTGACAAGACGTAGGGCAAGAGTAGTACATTATTTTTTATCTTTATGTACATTA
Source organism: Harpalus rubripes (assembly GCA_963082715.1). Classification (NCBI taxonomy): domain Eukaryota; kingdom Metazoa; phylum Arthropoda; class Insecta; order Coleoptera; family Carabidae; genus Harpalus; species Harpalus rubripes. The sequence goes on from OY720453.1 coordinate 39,812,255, forward strand.
CTTTATACAGTTTCTGTTTCAAATTTAACTTATTACTAAGGAGGCCGTATACTTTTATATACAGTAAAAAAATTGGGGTGTCCAGCCGCAGGGCAAGAGAAGTACATTATTTTTTATCTTTATGCACATTACTTTATATATTTTCTGTTTCAAATTTTAACTGAATATTAAGGAGGCCGTATACTTTTATATAAAGTAAAAAAATTAGGGTGACAAGCCGTAGGGCAAGAGTAGTACATTATTTTTTATCTTTATGTACATTACTTTATATAGTTTCTGTTTCAAATTTTAACTGATTATTAAGGAGGCCATATACTTTTATATACAGTAAAAAAATTGGGATGACAAGACGTAGGGCAAGAGTAGTACATTATTTTTTATCTTTATGTACATTACTTTATACAGTCTATGTTTCAAATTTAACTTATTATTAAGGAGGCCGTATACTTTTATATACAGTAAAAAAATTGGGGTGTCAAGCCGCAGGGCAAGAGAAGTACATTATTTTTTATCTTTATGTACATTACTTTATATAGTTTCTGTTTCAAATTTTAACTGAATATTAAGGAGGCAGTATTCTTTGATAGACAGTAAATAAATTAGGGTGACAAGCCGTAGGGCAAGAGTAGTACATTATTTTTTATCTTTATGTACATTACTTTATATAGTTTCTGTTTCAAATTTTAACTGAATATTAAGGAGGCCATATACTTTTAAATACAGTAAAAAAATTGGGATGACAAGACGTAGGGCAAGAGTAGTACATTATTTTTTATCTTTAAGTACATTACTTTATACAGTCTATGTTTCAAATTTAACTTATTATTAAGGAGGCCGTTTACTTTTATATACAGTAAAAAAATTGGGGTGACAAGACGTAGGGCAACAGTAGTACATTATTTTTTATCTTTATGTACATTACTTTATACAGTTTCTGTTTCAAATTTAACTTATTATTAAGGAGGCCGTATACTTTTATATAAAATAAAAAAATTGAGGTGACAAGCCGTAGAGCAAGAGTAATACAATATTTTTTATCTTTATGTACATTACTTTATATAGTTTCTGTTCATAATTTTAACTGAATATTAAGGAGGCCGTATACTTTTATATACAGTAAAAAAATTTGGGTGTCCAGCCGTAGGGCAAGAGAAGTACATTATTTTTTATCTTTATGTACATTACTTTATATATTTTCTGTTTCAAATTTAACTTATTATTAAGAAGGCCGTATACTTTTATATACAGTAAAAAATTGGGGTGTCAAGCCGCAGGGCAAGAGAACTACAATATTTTTTATCTTTATGTACATTACTTTATATATTTTCTGTTTCAAATTTTAACTGAATATTAAGGAGGCCGTATACTTTTATATACAGTAAAAAATTAAGGTGTCAAGCCGTAGGGCAAGAGAAGTACATTATTTTTTATCTTTATGTACATTACTTTATATAGTTTCTGTTTCTAATTTTAACTGAATATTAAGGAGGCCATATACTTTTATATACAGTAAAAAATTGGGGTGACAAGACGTAGGGCAAGAGTAGTACATAATTTTTTATCTTTATGTATATTACTTTATACAGTTTCTGCTTTAAATTTAACTTATTATTAAGGAGGCCGTATACTTTTATATACAGTAAAAAAATTGGGGTGTCAAGCCGCAGGCCAAGAGAAACACATTATTTTTTATCTTTATGTACATTACTTTATATAATTTCTGTTTCAAATTTTAACTGAATATTAAGGAGGCCGTATACTTTTATATACAGTAAAAAAATTAGGGTGACAAGTCGTAGGGCAAGAGTAGTACATAATTTTTTATCTTTATGTACATTACTTTATATAGTTTCTGTTTCAAATTTTAACTGAATATTAAGGAGACCATATACTTTTATATACAGTAAAAAAATTGGGGTGACAAGCCGTAGGGCAGGAGTAGTACATTATTTATTATCTTTATGTACATTACTTTATATAGTTTGTGTTTCAAATTTTAACTGAATATTAAGGAGGCCGTATACTTTTATATACAGTAAAAAAATTAGGGTGACAAGCGGTAGGGCAAGAGTAGTACATTATTTTTTATCTTTATGTACAATACTTTATATAGTATCTATTTCAAATTTTAACTGAATATTAAGGAGGCTGTATACTTTTATAGACAGTAAAATTTTGTGGTGACAAGCCGTAGGGCAAGAGTAGTACATTATTTTTTATTTTTATGTACATTACTTTATATAGTTTCTGTTTCAAATTTTAATTCAATATAAAGGAGGCCATGTACATTACTTTATATAGTTTCTGTTTCAAATTATAACTGAATATTAAGGATGCCGTATACTTTTATATACAGTAAAAAAATTAGGGTGACAAGCCGTAGGGCAAGAGTAGTACATAATTTTTTATCTTTATGTACATTACTTTATATAGTTTCTGTTTCAAATTTTAACCAAATATTAAGGTGGCTGTATACTTTTATATACAGTATAAAAAATGGGGTGACAAGCCGTAGGGCAAGAGTAGTACATTATTTTTATCTTTATGTACATTACTTTATATAATTTCTGTTTCAAATTTTAACTGAATATTAAGGAGGTTATATACTTTTATATACAGTAAAAAAATTGGGGTGACAAGACGTAGGGCAAGAGTAGTACATTATTTTTTATCTTAATGTACATTACTTTATATAGTTTCTGTTTCTAATTTTAACTGAATATTAAGGAGGCCATATACTTTTATGTACAGTAAAAAAATTGGGGTGACAAGACGTAGGGCAAGAGTAGTACATTATTTTTTATCTTTATGTACATTACTTTATACAGTTTCTGTTTCAAATTTAACTTATTATTAAGGAGGCCATATACTTTTATATACAGTAAAAAAATTGGGGTGTCAAGCCGCAGGGCAAGAGAAGTACATTATTTTTTATCTTTATGTACATTACTTTATATATTTTCTGTTTCAAATTTTAACTGAATATTAAGGAGGCCGTATACTTTTATATAAAGTAAAAAAATTAGGGTGACAAGCCGTAGGGCAAGAGTAGTACATTATTTTTTATCTTTATGTACATTACTTTATATAGTTTGTGTTTCAAATTTTAACTGAATATTAAGGAGGCCGTATACTTTTATATACAGTAAAAAAAATTAGGGTGACAAGCGGTAGGGCAAGAGTAGTACATTATTTTTTATCTTTATGTACAATACTTTATATAGTATCTATTTCAAATTTTAACTGAATATTAAGGAGGCTGTATACTTTTATAGACAGTAAAATTTTGTGGTGACAAGCCGTAGGGCAAGAGTAGTACATTATTTTTTATTTTTATGTACATTACTTTATATAGTTTCTGTTTCAAATTTTAATTCAATATAAAGGAGGCCATGTACATTACTTTATATAGTTTCTGTTTCAAATTATAACTGAATATTAAGGATGCCGTATACTTTTATATACAGTAAAAAAATTGGGGTGACAAGCCGTAGGGCAAGAGTAGTACATAATTTTTTATCTTTATGTACATTACTTTATGTAGTTTCTGTTTCAAATATTAACTGAATATTAAGGAAGCCGTATACTTTTATATACAGTAAAAAAGTTGGGGTGACAAGCCGTAGGGCAAGAGTAGTACATTATTTTTTATCTTTATGTACATTACTTTATATAGTTTCTGTTTCAAATTTTAACTAAATATTAAGGTGGCTGTATACTTTTATATACAGTATAAAAAATGGGGTGACAAGCCGTAGGGCAAGAGTAGTACATTATTTTTATCTTTATGTACATTACTTTATATAATTTCTGTTTCAAATTTTAACTGAATATTAAGGAGGTTATATACTTTTATATACAGTAAAAAAATTGGGGTGACAAGACGTAGAGCAAGAGTAGTACATTATTTTTTAACTTAATGTACATCACTTTATATAGTTTCTGTTTCTAATTTTAACTGAATATTAAGGAGGCCATATACTTTTATGTACAGTAAAAAAATTGGGGTGACAAGACGTAGGGCAAGAGTAGTACATTATTTTTTATCTTTATGTACATTACTTTATACAGTCTATGTTTCAAATTTAACTTATTATTAAGGAGGCCGTATACTTTTATATACAGTAAAAAAATTGGGGTGTCAAGCCGCAGGGCAAGAGTAGTACATTATTTTTTAGCTTTATGTACATTACTTTATATAGTTTCTGTTTGAATTTTAACTTATTGTTAATGAGGCCGTATACTTCTATAGACAGTAAAAAACTAGGGTGACAAGTTGTAGGGCAAGAGTAGTACATTATTTTTTATCTTTATGTACATTACTTTATATAGTTTCTGTTTCAAATTTTAAATGAATATTAAGGAGGCCATATACTTTTATATACAGTGAAAAAATTGGGGTGACAAGCCGTAGGGTAAGAGTAGAACATTATTTTTTAAATTTATGTACATTACTTTATACAGTTTCTGTTTCAAATTTTAACTGAATATTAAGGAGGCCATATACTTTTATATACATTAAAAAAATTAGAGTGACAAGACGTAGGGCAAGAGTAGTATATTATTTTTATCTTTATGTACATTACTTTATATAGTTTCTGTTTCAAATTTAATTTATTATTAAGGAGGCCGTATACTTTTATATACAGTAAAAAAATTGGGGTGACAAGCCGTAGGGCAAGAGTAGTACATTATTTTTTATCTTTATGTACATTACTTTATATAGTTTCTGTTTCAAATTTTTAATGAATATTAAGAAGTCCGTATACTTTTATATAAAGTAAATAAATTGGGGTGACAAGCCGTAGGGCAAGAGTAGTACATTATTTTTTATTTTTATGTACATTACTTTATATAGTTTCTGTTTCAAATTTTAACTGAATATTAAGGAGGCCGTATACTTTTCTATACAAAAAAAAATGGTGTGACAAGCCGTAGGGCAAGAGTAGTACATTATTATTTATCTTTATGTACATTACTTTATATAGTTTCTGTTTCAAATTTTAGCTTAATATTAAGGAGGCCGTATACTTTTATATACAGTAAAAAAATTGGGGTGACAAGCCGTAGGGCAAGAGTAGTACATTTATTTTTTATCTTTATGTACATTACTTTATTTAGTTTCTGTTTCAAATTTTAACTGAAAATTAAGGAGGCCGTATTCTTTTATATACAGTAAAAAATTGGTCTGACAAGCCGTAGGGCAAGAGTAGTACATTATTTTTTATCTTTATGTACATTACTTTATATAGTTTCTGTTTCAAATTTTAGCTTAATATTAAGGAGGCCGTATACTTTTATATACAGTAAAAAAATTGGGGTGGCAAGCCGTAGGGCAAGAATAGTACATTATTATTTCCCTTTATGTACTTTACTTTATGTAGTTTCTGTTTCTAATTTTAACTGAATATTAAGGAGGCCGTATACTTTTATATACAGTAAAAAAATTGGTGTGGCAAGCAGTAGGGCAAGAGTAGTACATTATTTTTTATCATTATGTACATTACTTTATATATATTTTGTGTTTCAAATTTTAACTGAATATTAAGGAGGCCATATACTTTTATATACAGTAAAAAAATTAGGTTGACAAGCCGTAGGGCAAGTGTAGTACATTATTATTTATCTTTATGTACATTACTTTATATAGTTTCTGTTTCAAATTTTAGCTTAATATTAAGGAGGCCGTATATTTTTATATACAGTAAAAAAATTAGGGTGACAAGCCGTAGGGCAAGAGTAGTACGTTTATTTTTTATCTTTATGTACATTACTTTATTTAGTTTCTGTTTCAAATTTTAACTGAAAATTAAGGAGGCCGTATTCTTTTATATACAGTAAAAAATTGGTGTGACAAGCCGTAGGGCAAGAGTAGTACATTATTTTTTATCTTTATGTACATTACTTTATATAGTTTCTGTTTCAAATTTTAGCTTAATATTAAGGAGGCCGTATATTTTTATATACAGTAAAAAAATTGGGGTGACAAGCCGTAGGGCAAGAGTAGTACATTTATTTTTTATCTTTATGTACATTACTTTATTTAGTTTCTGTTTCAAATTTTAACTGAAAATTAAGGAGGCCGTATTCTTTTATATACAGTAAAAAATTGGTGTGACAAGCCGTAGGGCAAGAGTAGTACATTATTTTTTATCTTTATGTACATTACTTTATATAGTTTCTGTTTCAAATTTTAGCTTAATATTAAGGAGGCCGTATACCTTTATATACAGTAAAAAAATTGGGGTGGCAAGCCGTAGGGCAAGAATAGTACATTATTATTTACCTTTATGTACTTTACTTTATGTAGTTTCTGTTTCTAATTTTAACTGAATATTAAGGAGGCCGTATACTTTTATATACAGTAAAAAAATTGGTGTGGCAAGCCGTAGGGCAAGAGTAGTACATTATTTTTTATCATTATGTACATTACTTTATATATATTTTGTGTTTCAAATTTTAACTGAATATTAAGGAGGCCATATACTTTTATATACAGTAAAAAAATTAGGGTGACAAGCCGTAGGGCAAGTGTAGTACATTATTTTTTATCTTTATGTACATTACTTTATATAGTTTCTGTTTCAAATTTTAGCTTAATATTAAGGAGGCCGTATATTTTTATATACAGTAAAAAAATTGGGGTGACAAGCCGTAGGGCAAGAGTAGTACGTTTATTTTTTATCTTTATGTACATTACTTTATTTAGTTTCTGTTTAAAATTTTAACTGAAAATTAAGGAGGCCGTATTCTTTTATATACAGTAAAAAATTGGTGTGACAAGCCGTAGGGCAAGAGTAGTACATTATTTTTTATCTTTATGTACATTACTTTATATAATTTCTGTTTCAAATTTTAACTGAATATTAAGGAGGCCGTATACTTTTATATACAGTAAAAAAATTGGGGTGGCAAGCCGTAGGGCAGGAATAGTACATTATTATTTACCTTTATGTACTTTACTTTATGTAGTTTCTGTTTCAAATTTTAACTGAATATTAAGGAGGCCATATACTTTTATATACAGTAAAAAAATTAGGGTGACAAGCCGTAGGGCAAGTGTAGTACATTATTTTTTATCTTTATGTACATTACTTTATATAGTTTTGTTTCAAATTTTAACTGAATATTAAGGAGGCTGTATACTTTTATAGACAGTAAAATTTTGGGGTGACAAGCCGTAGGGCAAGAGTAGTACATTATTTTTTATTTTTATGTACATTACTTTATATAGTTTCTGTTTCAAATTTTAATTCAATATAAAGGAGGCCATGTACATTACTTTATATAGTTTCTGTTTCAAATTTTAACTGATTATTAAGGATGCCGTATACTTTTATATACAGTAAAAAAATTGGGGTGACAAGCCGTAGGGCAAGAGTAGTACATAATTTTTTATCTTTATGTACATTACTTTATATAGTTTGTGTTTCAAATTTTAACTGAATATTAAGGAGGCCGTATACTTTTATATACAGTAAAAAAATTAGGGTGACAAGCGGTAGGGCAAGAGTAGTACATTATTTTTTATCTTTATGAACAATACTTTATATAGTATCTATTTCAAATTTTAACTGAATATTAAGGAGGCTGTATACTTTTATAGACAGTAAAATTTTGGGGTGACAAGCCGTAGGGCAAGAGTAGTACATTATTTTTTATTTTTATGTACATTACTTTATATAGTTTCTGTTTCAAATTTTAATTCACTATAAAGGAGGCCATGTACATTACTTTATATAGTTTCTGTTTCAAATTTTAACTGAATATTAAGGATGCCGTATACTTTTATATACAGTAAAAAAATTGGGGTGACAAGCCGTAGGGCAAGAGTAGTACATAATTTTTTATCTTTATGTACATTACTTTATATAGTTTCTGTTTCAAATAATAACTGAATATTAAGGAAGCCGTATACTTTTATATACAGTAAAAAAATTGGGGTGACAAGCCGTAGGGCAAGAGTAGTACATTATTTTTTAACTTTATTAACATTACTTTATATAGTTTCTGTTTCAAATTTTAACTCAATATGAAGGAAGCCGTATACTTTTATATACAGTAAAAAAATTGGGGTGACAAGCCGTAAGGCAAGAGTAGTACATTATTTTTTATCTTTATGTACATTACTTTATATAGTTTCTGTTTCAAATTTTAACTGAATATTAAAGAGGCCGTATACTTTTATATACAGTAATAAAATTGAGGTGACTAGCGGTAGGGCAAGAGTAGTACATTATTTTTTATCTTTATGTACATTACTTTATATAGTTTCTGTTTCAAATTTTAAACTGAATATTAAGGAGGCCGTATACTTTTATATACAGTAAAATAATTGGGGTGACAAGCCGTAGGGCAAAAGAAGTACATTATATTTTAACTTTATGTACATTGCTTTATATAGTTTTTGTTTCAAATTTTAACTGAATATTAAGGAGGCCGTATACTTTTATATACAATAAAAAAATTGGGGTGACACGCCGTAGGGCAAAAGTAGTACATTATTTTTTATCTTTATGTACATTACTTTATATAGTTTGTGTTTCAAATTTTAACTGAATATTAAGGAGGCCATATACTTTTATATACAGTAAAAAAATTGGGGTGACAAGCCGTAGGGCAATTGTAGTACATTATTTTTTATCTTTATGTACATTACTTTATGTAGTTTCTGTTTCAAATTTTAACTGAATATTAAGGAGGCCGTATACTTTTATATACAGTAAAAAAATTAGAGTGACAAGACGTAGGGCAAGAGTAGTACATTATTTTTACCTTCCGTCACCTTTAGGCAAGGAAGGTATTGTCTTTGGTCAAAAAATTCGATGGTGAGTTTTTGATGAGTAAGCCCGTTTTAGGGTCCCTACAATACGATTTTACTATTTTTACGATGATGTCTGTATGTGTGTGTGTGTGTGTGTGTGTGTGTGTGTGTGTGTGTGTGTGTGTGTGTGTGTGTGTGTGTATGTATGTGTGTCCGTGTGTGTGCATGTAACAAAATTTTCGTCTACGATAACTTCCATACTACAATTCTAAAAATTATAATTCTTTCGTATTTCTCTTCGTTACATCCATGTGAAGAGCTGATTAGATTTTGGTTAGAATTGGACAACCGGAAGTACCTTCATTTGAAGATTTTAACAGTTTTTCTTGAAAAAACTATGTTAAATATCATTTTTTCACGTTAGATGTTATTATACATATTAAAGAATATTTTATTCTTTATACGATTTGACTACATTTTATACTTAATATTAAATGGATATAGAATTAAAAATTATAAAGAAATTAAATTTCATAAAGTAGCCATAGCTATGGAAACAGCTACTATATTAAGAAAATTTTGATTGAAAGATGATGTCAGTGTCAAGTGAAATTGACATAGTGTGTTTGTCTTATAATTTTACTGGAAATAGGTATAGGATCTTTTGCTTTCTGTATGGAATTTGTATAAAATACATACAACTGCTTTAAGGTAATGTACAAGACATAATAATAATAATAAATCTTTTATTTCTGCAGATACATTACACTGTATATAGAAAACGTCACAAAATGATAATTTTCTGTATGAAATTTGCATAAAATACATGCAACTGCCGGATGGTAATGTTCAAGAAACAGAATATTTAATTTAGCAAGGAACTATCCGTATGAAATTTGTACAAAATACATAGAACTGACGGAAGGTAATGTGCTGGCCACATCAGATTTTTTATCTTTATGTACATTACTTTATATAGTTTCTGTTTCAAATTTAACTTATTATTAAGGAGGCCGTATACTTTTATATACAGTAAAAAAATTGGGGTGACAAGCCGTAGGGCAAGAGTAGTATATTATTATTATCTTTATGTACATTACTTTATATAGTTTCTGTTTCAAATTTTAAATGAATATTAAGGAGGCCGTATACTATTATATAAAGTAAAAAAATTGGGGTGACAAGCCGTAGGGCAAGAGTAGTACATTATTTTTTATCTTTATGTACATTACTTTATATAGTTTCTGTTTCAAATTTTAACTGAATATTAAGGAGGCCGTATACATTTATATACAGTAAAAAAAATGGTGTGACAAGCCGTAGGGCAAGAGTAGTACATTATTATTTATCTTTATGTACATTACTTTATATAGATTCTGTTTCAAATTTTAGCTTAATATTAAGGAGGCCGTATACTTTTATATACAGTAAAAAAATTGGGGTGACAAGCCGTAGGGCAAGAGTAGTACATTTATTTTTTATCTTTATGTACATTACTTTATTTAGTTTCTGTTTCAAATTTTAACTGAATATTAAGGAGGCCGTATTCTTTTTTATACAGTAAAAAAATTGGGGTGACAAGTTGTAGGGCAAGAGTAGTATATTATTTTTTATCTTTATGTACATTACTTTATATAGTTTCTGTTTCAAATTTTAAATGAATATTAAGGAGGCCGTATACTATTATATACAGTAAAAAAAATGGTGTGACAAGCCGTAGGGCAAGAGTAGTACATTATTATTTATCTTTATGTACATTACTTTATATAGATTCTGTTTCAAATTTTAGCTTAATATTAAGGAGGCCGTATACTTTTATATACAGTAAAAAAATTGGGGTGACAAGCCGTAGGTCAAGAGTAGTATATTATTTTTTATCTTTATGTACATTACTTTACATAGTTTCTGTTTCAAATTTTAAATGAATATTAAGGAGGCCGTATACTTTTATAATAAGTAAAAAAATTGGGGTGACAAGCCGTAAGGGCAAGAGTAGTATATTATTTTTTATCTTTATGGTACATTACTTCATATAGTTTCTGTTTCAAATTTTGAACTGAATATTAAGGAGGCCGTATACTTTTATATACAGCAAAAAAATTGGGGTGATAAGCCGTAGGGCAAGAGTAGTACATTATTTTTTAACTTTATGTACATTACTTTATATAGTTTCTGTTACAAATTTTAACTGAATATTAAGGAGGTCGTATACTTTTATATACAGTGAAAAAATAGGGGTGACAAGCCGTAGGGCGAAGGTAGTACATTATTTTTTATCTTTATGTACATTACTTTATATAGATTCTGTTTCAAATTTTAGCTTAATATTAAGGAGGCCGTATACTTTTATATACAGTAAAAAAATTGGGGTGACAAGCCGTAGGTCAAGAGTAGTATATTATTTTTTATCTTCATGTACATTACTTTACATAGTTTCTGTTTCAAATTTTAAATGAATATTAAGGAGGCCGTATACTTTTATAATAAGTGAAAAAATTGGGGTGACAAGCCGTAAGGGCAAGAGTAGTATATTATTTTTTATCTTTATGGTACATTACTTCATATAGTTTCTGTTTCAAATTTTAAACTGAATATTAAGGAGGCCGTATACTTTTATATACAGCAAAAAAATTGGGGTGATAAGCCGTAGGGCAAGAGTAGTACATTATTTTTTAACTTTATGTACATTACTTTATATAGTTTCTGTTTCAAATTTTAACTGAATATTAAGGAGGTCGTATACTTTTATATACAGTGAAAAAATAGGGGTGACAAGCCGTAGGGCGAAAGTAGTACATTATTTTTTATCTTTATGTACATTACTTTATATAGTTTGTGTTTCAAATTTTAACTGAATATTAGGGAGGCCATATACTTTTATATACAGTAAAAAAATTGGGGTGACAAGCCGTAAGGGCAAGAGTAGTATATTATTTTTTATCTTTATGTACATTACTTTATATAATTTATGTTTCAAATTTTAATTGAATATTAAGGAGGCCGTATACTTTTATATACAGTAAAAAAATTGGGGTGACAAGCCGTAGGGTAAGAGTAGTACATTATTTTTTAAATTTATGTACATTACTTTATATAGTTTCTGTTTCAAATTTTAACTGAATGTTAAGGAGGCCATATACTTTTATATACAGTAAAAAAATTAGAGTGACAAGACGTAGGGCAAGAGTAGTACATTATTTTTTATCTTTATGTACATTACTTTATATAGTTTCTGTTTCAAATTTATCTTATTATTAAGGAGGCCGTATACTTTTATATACAGTAAAAAAATTGGGGTGACAAGACGTAGGGCAAGAGAAGTACATTATTTTTTATCTTTATGTACATTACTTTATTTAGTTTCTGTTTCAAATTTTAACTGAATATTAAGGAGGCCGTATACTTTTATATACAGTAAAAAAATTGGGGTGACAAGCCGTAGGGCAAGAGTAGTACAATATTTTTTATCATTATGTACATTACTTTTTTTAGTTTCTGCTTCAAATTTCAACTGAAAATTAAGGAGGCCTTATACTTTTATATACAGTAAAAAAAATGGTGTGACAAGCCGTAGGGCAAGAGTAGTATATTATTTTTTATCTTTATGTACATTACTTTATATAATTTATGTTTCAAATTTTAAATGAATATTAAGGAGGCCGTATACTTTTATATACAGTAAAAAAATTGGGGTGACAAGCCGTAGGGTAAAAGTAGTACATTATTTTTTAAATTTATGTACATTACTTTATATAGTTTCTGTTTCAAATTTTAACTGAATATTAAGGAGTCCATATACTTTTATATACAGTAAAAAAATTAGAGTGACAAGACGTAGGGCAAGAGTAGTACATTATTATTTATCTTTATGTACATTACTTTATATAGTTTCTGTTTCAAATTTACCTTATTATTAAGGAGGCCGTATACTTTTATATACAGTAAAAAAATTGGGGTGACAAGACGTAGGGCAAGAGAAGTACATTATTTTTTATCTTTATGTACATTACTTTATTTAGTTTCTGTTTTAAATTTTAACTGAATATTAAGGAGGCCGTATACTTTTATATAAAGTAAAAAAATTGGGGTGTCAAGCCGTAGGGCAAGAGTAGTACATTATTTTTTATCATTATGTACATTTTTTTTTAGTTTCTGCTTCAAATTTTAACTGAATATTAAGGAGGCCTTATACTTTTATATACAGTAAAAAAAATGGTGTGACAAGCCGTAGGGCAAGAGTAGTATATTATTTTTTATCTTTATGTACATTACTTTATATAATTTATGTTTCAAATTTTAAATGAATATTAAGGAGGCCCTATACTTTTATATACAGTAAAAAAATTGGGGTGACAAGCCGTAGGGTATGAGTAGTACATTATTTTTTAAATTTATGTACATTACTTTATATAGTTTCTGTTTCAAATTTTAAATGAATATTAAGGAGGCCGTATTCTTTTATATAAAGTAAAAAAATTGGGGTGACAAGCCGTAGGGCAAGGGTAGTACATTATTTTTTATCTTTATGTACATTACTTTATACAGTTTCTGTTTCAAATTTTAACTGAATATAAAGGAGGCCGTATACTTTTATATACAGTAAAAAAAATGGTGTGACAAGCCGTAGGGCAAGAGTAGTACATTATTATTTATCTTTATGTACATTACTTTATATAGTTTCCGTTTCAAATTTTAGCTTAATATTAAGGAGGCCGTATACTTTTATACACAGTAAAAAAAATTGGGGTGACAAGCCGTAGAGCAAGAGTAGTACATTTATTTTTTATCTTTATGTACATAACTTTATTTAGTTTCTGTTTCAAATTTTAACTGAATATTAAGGAAGCCGTATTCTTTTATATACAGTAAAAAATTGGTGTGACAAGCCGTAGGGCAAGAGTAGTACATTATTTTTTATCTTTATGTACATTACTTTATATAATTTCTGTTTCAAATTTTAACTGAATATTATGAAGGCCGTATACTTTTATATACAGTAAAAAAATTAGGGTGACAAGCCGTAGGGCAAGAGTAGTACATTTATTTTTTTTCTTTATGTACATTACTTTATTTAGTTTCTGTTTCAAATTTTAACTGAAAATTAAGGAGGCCGTATTCTTTTATATACAGTAAAAAAATTGGTGTGACAAGCCGTAGGGCAAGAGTAGTACATTATTTTTTATCTTTATGAACATTACTTTATATATATTTTCGCTTTCAAATTTTAACTCAATATTAAGGAGGCCATATAATTTTATATACAGTAAAAAAATTAGGGTGATAAGCCGTAGGGCAAGAGTTTTACATTTATTTTTTATCTTTATGTACATTACTTTATTTAGTTTCTGTTTCAAATTTTAACTGAATATTAAGGAAGCCGTATTCTTTTATATACAGTAAAAAATTGGTGTGACAAGCCGTAGGGCAAGAGTAGTACATTATTTTTTATCTTTATGTACATTACTTTATATAATTTCTGTTTCAAATTTTAACTGAATATTATGGAGGCCGTATACTTTAATATACAGTAAAAAAATTAGGGTGAAAAGCCGTAGGGCAAGAGTAGTACATTTATTTTTTATCTTTATGTACATTACTTTATTTAGTTTCTGTTTCAAATTTTAACTGAAAATTAAGGAGGCCGTATTCTTTTATATACAGTAAAAAAATTGGTGTGACAAGCCGTAGGGCAAGAGTAGTACATTATTTTTTATCTTTATGTACATTACTTTATATATATTTTCTCTTTCAAATTTTAACTGAATATTAAGGAGGCCATATAATTTTATATACAGTAAAAAAATTAGGGTGATAAGCCGTAGGGCAAGAGTAGTACATTTATTTTTTATCTTTATGTACATTACTTTATTTAGTTTCTGTTTCAAATTTTAACTGAAAATTAAGGAGGCCGTATTCTTTTATATACAGTAAAAAATTGGGGTGACAAGCTGTAGGGCAAGAGTAGTACATTATATTTTATCTTTATGTACATTACTTTATATAGTTTCTGTTTCAAATTTTAACTGAATATTAAGGAGGCCGTATCTTTTTATATGCAGTAATAAAATTGGGGTGACTAGCCGTAGGGCAAGAGTAGTACATTATTTTTTATCTTTATGAACATTACTTTATATAGTATCTGTTTCAAATTTTAACTGAATATTAAGGAGGTCGTATACTTTTAAATACAGTAAAAAAATTGGGGTGACAAGCCGTAGGGCAAAAGTAGTGCATTATTTTTTATCTTTATGTACATTAATTTATATAGTTTGTGTTTCAAATTTTAACTGAATATTAAGGAAGCCATATACTTTTATATACAGTAAAAAAATTAAGGTGACAAGCCGTAGGGCAAGAGTAGTACATTATTTTTTATCTTTATGTACATTACTTTATATAGTTTCTGTTTCAAATTTTAACTGAATATTAAGGAGGCCGTATACTTTCATATACAGTAATAAAATTGGGGTGACTAGCCGTAGCGCAAGAGTAGTACATTAATTTTTATCTTTATGTACATTACTTTATATAGTTTCTGTTTCAAATTTTAAACTCAATATTAAGGAGGCCGTATACTTTTATATACAGTAAAAAAATTGGGGTGATAAGCCGTAGGGCAAGAGTAGTACATTATTTTTTATCTTTATGTACATTACTTTATATAGTTTCTGTTTCAAATTTTAAGTGAATATTATGGAGGCCGTATACTTTTATATACAGTAAAAAAATTAGGGTAACAAGCCGTAGGGCAAGAGTAGTACATTTATATTTTATCTTTATGTACATTACTTTATTTAGTTTCTGTTTCAAATTTTAACTGAAAATTAAGGAGGCCGTATTCTTTTATATACAGTAAAAAAATTGGTGTGACAAGCCGTAGGGCAAGAGTAGTACATTATTATTTACCTATATGTTCATTACTTTATATAGTTTCTGTTTCAAATTTTAGCTTAATATTAAGGAGGCCGTATACTTTTATATACAGTAAAAACATTGAGGTGACAAGCCGTAGGGCAAGAGTAGTACATTTATTTTTTATCTTTATGTCAATTACTTTATTTAGTTTCTGTTTAAAATTTCAACTGAATATTAAGGAGGCCGTATTCTTTTATATACAGTAAAAAATTTGGTGTGACAAGCCGTAGGGCAAGAGTAGTACATAATTTTTTATCTTTATGTACATTACTTTATATAGTTTCTGTTTCAAATTTTAACTGAAAATTAAGGAGGCCGTATTCTTTTATATACAGAAAAAAATTGGTGTGACAAGCCGTAGGGCAAGAGTAGTACATAATTTTTTATCTTTATGTACATTACTTTATATAGTTTCTGTTTCAAATTTTAACTGAATATGAAGGAAGCCGTATACTTTTATATATAGTAAAAAAATTGGGGTGACAAGCTGTAGGGCAAGAGTAGTACATTATAAATTATCTTTATGTACATATCTTTATATAGTTTCTGTTTTAAATTTTAACTGAATATTTAGGAGGCCGTATCTTCTTATATACAGTAATAAAATTGGGGTGACTAGCGTAGGGCAAGAGTAGTACATTATTTTTTATCTTTATGAACATTACTTTATATAGTATCTGTTTCAAATTTTAACTGAATATTAAGGAGGTCGTATACTTTTATATACAGTAAAAAAATTGGGGTGACAAGCCGTAGGGCAAAAGTAGTACATTATTTTTTATCTTTATGTACATTACTTTATATAGTTTGTGTTTCAAATTTTAACTGAATATTAAGGAAGCCATATACTTTTATATACAGTAAAAAAATTAAGGTGACAAGCCGTAGAACAAGAGTAGTACATTATTTTTTATCTTTATGTACATTACTTTATATAGTTCCTGTTTCAAATTTTAACTGAATATTAAGGAGGCCGTATACTTTTATATACAGTAAAAAAATTGAGGTGACAAGCCGTAGGGCAAGAGTAGTACATTATTTTTTATCTTTATGTACATTACTTTATATAGTTTCTGTTTCAAATTTTAGCTGAATATTAAGGAGGCCGTATACTTTTATATACAGTAAAAAAATTGGGGTGACAAGCCGTAGAGCAAGAGTAGTACAATATTTTTTATCTTTATGTACATTACTTTATATAGTTTCTGTTTCAAATTTTAACTGAATATTAAGGAGGCCGTATTCTTTTATATACAGTAAAAAAATGGTGTACCAAGCCGTAGGGCAAGAGTAGTACATTATTATTTAACTTTATGTACATTACTTTATATAGTTTCTGTTTCAAATTTTAGCTTAATATTAAGGAGGCCGCATACTTTTACATACAGAAAAAAATTGGGGTGACAAGCCGTAGGGCAAGAGTAGTACATTTATTTTTTATCTTTATGTACATTTTTTATTTAGTTTCTGTTTCAAATTTTAACTGAAAATGAAGGAGGCCGTATTCTTTTATATACAGTAAAAAATTGGTGTGATAAGCCGTAGGGCAAGAGTAGTACATTATTTTTTATTTTTATGTACATTACTTTATATAGTTTCTGTTGCAAATTTTAGCATAATATTAAAGAGGCCGTATACTTTTATATACTGTAAAAAAATTGGGGTGGCAAGCCGTAGGGCAAGAAAAGTACATTATTATTTACCTTTATGTACTTTACTTTATGTAGTTTCTGTTTAAAATTTTAACTGAATATTAAGGAGGCCGTATGCTTTTATATACAGTAAAAAAATTGGGGTGACAAGCCGTAGGGCAATAGTAGTATATCATTTTTTATCTTTATGTGCATTACTTTATATAGTTTCTGTTTCAAATTTTAACTTAATATTAAAGAGGCCGTATACTTTTATATACAATAAAGAAATTTGTGTGACAACCCGTAGGGCAAGAGTAGTACATTTTTTTTTATTTTATGTACATTAGTTTATATAGTTTCTGTTCCAAATTTCAACTGAATATTAAGGAGGCCATATACTTTTATATACAGTAAAAAATTGGGGTGACAAGCCGTAGGGCAAGAGTAGGACATTATTTATTATCTTCATGTTCATTACTTTATATAGTTTTTGTTTCAAATTTAAATGAATATTAAGTAGGCCGTATACTTTAATATACAGTAAAAAAATTGGGGTGACAAACCGTAGGGCAAGAGTAGTACATTATCTTTTATCTTTATGTACATTACTTTATATAGTTTCTGTTTCATGAATATTACAGAGGCCGTATACTATTATATAAAGTAAAAAAATCTGATGTGGCCAGCACATTACCTTCCGTCAGTTATATGACGTATTTACGATAATTCTATTGGTAAACTGTTACCAGTAAACAGCTTTTTATCAGGTTATAGCTACCGGAATCGAAAGGCCGTATACTTTTATATACAGTAAAAAAGTTGGGGTGACAAGCCGTAGGGTAAGAGTGATACATTATTTTTTATCTTTATGTACATTACTTTATATAGTTTCTGTTTCAAATTTTAACTGAATATTAAGGAGGCCGTATACTTTTATATACAGTAAAAAAATTAGGGTGACAAGCCGTAGGGCAAGAGTAGTACATTATCTTTTATCTTTATGTACATTACTTTATATAGTTTTTGTTTCAAACTTTAACTGAATATTAAGGAGGCCATATACATTTATATACAGTAAAAAATTGGGGTGACAAGCCGTAGGGCAAGAGTAGGACATTATTTATTATCTTTATGTACATTACTTTATATAGTTTCTGTTTCAAATTTTAAATGAATATTAAGTAGGCCGTATACTTTAATATACAGTAAAAAAATTGGGGTGACAAACCGTAGGGCAAGAGTAGTACATTATCTTTTATCTTTATGTACATTACTTTATATAGTTTCTGTTTGAAATTTTAACTGAATATTAAGGAGTCCATATACTTTTATATGCAGTAAAAAAATTGGGGTGACAATCCGTAGGGCAAGAGTATGACATTATTTATTATCTTTATGTACATTACTTTATATAGTTTCTGTTTCAAATTTTAAATGAATATTAAAGAGGCCGTATGCTTTTTTATAAAGTAAAAAAATCTGATGTGGCCAGCACATTACCTTCCGTCAGTTATATGACGTATTTACGAAAATTCTATTGGTGAACTGTTACCAGTAAACAGCTTTTTATCAGGTTATAGCTACCGGAATCGAAAGGCCGTATACTTTTATATACAGTAAAAAAGTTGGGGTGACAAGCCGTAGGGTAAAAGTGATACATTATTTTTTATCTTTATGTACATTACTTTATATAGTTTCTGTTTCAAATTTCAACTGAACATTAAGGAGGCCGTATACTTTTATATACAGTAAAAAAATTGGGGTGACAAGCCGTAGGGCAAGAGAAGTACATTATTTTTTTATCTTTATGTACATTACTTTATATAGTTTCTGTTTCAAACTTTAACTGAATATTAAGGAGGCCATATACTTTTATATACAGTAAAAAAAATTGGGGTGACAAGCGGTAGGGCAAGAGTAGTACATAATTTTTTATCTTTATGTATCTGATGTGGCCAGCACATTACCTTCCGTCAGTTATATGACGTATTTTCGAAAATTCTACCGGTGAACAGTTACCAGTAAACAGCTTTTTATCAGGTTATAGCTACCGGAATCGATATTGTAAGAACGCAACTGGTAAACAAGGTAAATCCATATCCTATGAAAAAATTTAAAAATTTAAAACAGGTCAGAAATTTGATGTAGTTAACAAACTGAGCAGAGTCCTACTTTGAACACATTTCCACTTTTACGGCGCGCGCTTCGCTTTGCGTCACTACCTTTTTATGAGATTATATTCTTCATGAATTCGGTAGATGGATCTGGTAGATATTGAACAATTTTCGAACATGGTAACTTTTTACCACTCATGCTTTCGAACACAGTCGGTAGATACCGGTAGAATTTTCGTAAATGCGTATGTATTTTTTATAAAATCCATACAGAAAGTTCCTTGCAAAAGATTCTAATTTTGTTGTATGTACATTACCTTTCGACAGTTGTATGTATCCTAATACTAAACGATCAGATCGTAATAACACAAATTTCTGTAGGATGCATAGTTTTCGAGTAAAAAATTATTAAAGATTGAAAATTGGGATAGAAACAATAGGTCACAGTAATGATCACAGTACTCCTAGAAAAATTAAGACGATAAACGCTATAATGTCATTCGGCATGTCAATGTCAATGGTGACAAATTATCAGTTTTCATCCTTTTAAATGAAAAAAATGCTTAAATAATATGTAAAATTGAAGTAAAGATTATGAATTAAACGAGGTAGGTATATAAAATGATTTTAAGCCATGTTTTATATTAATGTATTATATATTTTATTTTATAAATTGAATTTTAGAAAATGAATAAGGAAACACGACGAAAAGCATAAGAAGGGCAGGAATCGGTCGAAGAGTACACATACAAAATAAAAAACAAACGTCATTAGTCATATTTGATATGTTAATGACAAAGAATTATGAATGTCGTACCGGTTGTTCTTTTCAATACTAAAAATATTTAACTATGTAAAATTGAAGAAAAGAATGTAGGTAGGTATATATATAAAAAAGCACTGTAAACGTGGAAGAAGAATTGCAAAAATATGGGTATGCCCTTGGAAGTTCAAACAATTTACACTTTATGCTTTGCAGATGATCAAATACTTATTGCACAAGACTACAACGATAGTGAATACATGATACGAAAATTTATAGAAGAATACCGTAGCTGAGGTCTAGAAATAAACATACATACAGCGAATGCGCAATGAGAGGCTTCCTAAACAAATATTACAGTGGACACCTACCGGCAAAAATAAAAGAGACCTAGAAGGAATTGGGTAGCAGGAGTCCAAGAAGGAATAAGAGAGAGAGAAAGAGAGAGAGAGAGGGTTTTAAATGAAGATATATGGCAAGATAGAGAGCAGTGGAGAAATGGCATCGGAAGACATCGTAGAACGAAGTATATGTAATGATTTTAAGTCATGTTTATTGTTAATTTATATATTTTATTATGAAAATGGATTTAACAAAATGTCAGGCTGAGAAAGACATAATGAACAACACAATCGATAAAGAGTACATGTACAAAATTAAAAACATACGCGTTAGTTAATTGTTCTTCATCGAATCCAGCCAGAAATGTGTTACTCATTGGATACACCAAAAATTCTACAGGAAAATCATGACTTAATGTTTGGAACAAGACAATTCAATAATTTTAGATGGTATGTTTTAATCTGTTCTTTTTTGCAATTCATTTTCTTACATTACGTTTAAAATTATTTCAGATTAAACATAATTCAATAAATAAATAAATAAATATATCATCACGGCATGTTACCCATTGTTGGATGTGCCAATCTGCTTTGTACGCACATATCAGTAATGATGATGACATATTTGTACCGCGCGTGCGTTTACCAGGCGTCACCTCACGGGCACTCATTGCTGGCGTGGAGAGTGCACCATAATTCAATATCTATCTTAAAACGGTACAGATTTTAATCTGAATTTCATTTTCTTATACTACGTTTAGAATTATCTATTTTAAAATTATTTTATTGCCAATTAATAAAAAATCTTTTAAATTACATAAGGCCATAAAACGTTGTAAGCTGATCATATGCACAATGTACCGTGGATACGTATCAAAAATACAATAGAAAAGAAGTCTTGTCAAAGTTAACAATGTGATTAAAGTTAACAATGTTTTATGCAACTGGGCCATAATCATACAGCATAAGCCACAAAAGTAATCTTGTATACCTGTGAGTCTTGCATTTTTCCCCTTTAATAACAATCCAAACTTTATTAATGTAATGTAACTACTTACTTTTCTACAGTTTGTAACTAATTGTTTGCTTTAGAATTAAAATATCACATTTTTGAGTTTTGTTTGATTTATTTTTACCTTTAAATTTAGTATTGTGTACTCATAGACGTTTTATTAACAATATGTTTATACAGTGTGTTCAAAAAAAATCCTAACTCGGAGTGGGCTATGAACAGAGCAACGTGTGTTTGATCAATTTTCAATTCAAAAGTCAAGTTTTCAAAGGATACAGTTTATCGACATTCGCCGTTTTCTAATTTGAAAAGCTTTGATTTCTTTGCAAAACATTTTTGACAATATTTTAAGTCAAATTAAAATTTAATTAATTGACATGCGTCTCTTTGTACATAGCCTACTCCGAGTTAGGAATTTTTTGTACACACACTGTATTTATCCTGTAATTAAGACATTTTGTCCTGTTTGCTCGCATAAAACGCGCTGCATTTGTTAATTTCATTATATGTTTTTATCAGTTTCTACCAATCACTTTGTTTACATAAACATTTAACATGGTAAAACAGTTTCCCGTAACGCGTTGCCCCCCAAATTATTATACAAAAAAATTACTCAAATAAAAGTTGTAGAGCATAAAATTCTTTCATAAGTAAACAAAATCCATTTCGTATGTTTAGTAACTCTAGAAATTAAATATGAAAATTTTAGTTTAATAGCACTAGCCATGGAATTAAAACAAACAGACAAACAAATGATCGATGTTTTAACTGTAAAATATTGACTTTTTCATTCACATAAAAAAATTACTTTTGTTATGCTGTTTGTTTTAATTTTATGGCTATCACTATTTTTGACGTGATTTTCGATATTTTCATTTGCAATTTCTGCCGTTACAAAGCATGCACAATTAATTTTTTTCTTGATTCTAATGCAGAATTTTATGATCTACAACTTTTACTTGAAGTATTTTTTCAAAAATAATTTGGAAAGCAACGCGCAAGGTAAAACAGTTTTCCCATGTTAAATGCCTATGTAACGGATTTGGAGTGCCACCTGGTATGTAGGTATGTCGAAAAATTATATTTAACTGCATTTTTTATTATACTTCTGAAATATTATTGACAACTTTTTCAAGAAAACGGTAGCCGACTGAGCTGTCGTATTTTTGACATTTCTGCATGATAGCCCTTGACAAAACATTTCTTTTTTGTCAGAAATATATTTTGTTCGGTACTAAATGAAAAGTTTTCTGTCTGGCTAAATTATGGAACTTCCAAAATTTAGACATCAACTCGATTGGCTTTTGTTTTTCGCAGAGAGTTGTCTGAAATCTGTCGTGATTGGGATAAACTGAAATTTTTCTGCTGATATGGAAGTGTTAACAATTAGACATCTCAGTCGGCTTTTGTTTTGTGCATAAAGATGTTAGAAATATGTCGTGTTTGGTATCAAATGAGAGGTCTAATTAAGGACAGTTAGTTACATGTGCCAAATTTCTGACACATTAAATGGCTATTGTTTTATGCATAAAGTTAAATCGTTTGAGAGAATTTGAGTATCTGACAAGACTGCTGGCGTTAGCAATTTGGTTTTAAATTGTGCGTAGACAGATTGGATGTACGTATAGTCTATCATAAAACACTATCGGCGGAGCCCTAGGATAAACTCGGCGAAGCCGAGGTTAGGCTAGTCCTAATACTAAACGATTAGATTCACTATCTATAGTTCTATATATATTTGAATTCATGACGACGATCGCCATCCTTTGAACACCTCTACAGCCTGAATGGTGTGAGCGATTTTCGTGAAATTTGCACCAACTTGTAGGAAATGATTGTCTCGAGTGCCCTCGTGATAACTCAAATTTCTGTAGGATGCATAGTTTTCGAGTAAAAAATTATTAAAGATTGAAAATTGGGACAGAAACAATATTTTTCACAGTAACGATCACAGTTTTCCTTGAAAATTTAAGAAGATAAACGCTGTCATGTCATATGGTATGTCAATGTCAATGATGACAAATTATCGGTTTTCATAATTTAAATGCAACAAAAATGCTTAAGTAATATGTAAAATTAAAGAAAAAATAATAAATTAAACGAGGTAGGTATATAAAATGATTTTAAGCCATGTTTTATGTTAATTTATTATATATTTTATTTTTTAAATAGAATTTTGGAAAATGTATAAGGAAACACGTCGAAAAAGATCAGAATGGCAGAATTAATATCACAGTCGATCGAAGGGTACATGTACAATATTACAAAGATAAACATTGTCATCCGTCATATTGGATGTACGTATAGTCTATCATAAAACACCATGGGCGGAGCCCTAGGCTGAACTCGGCGAAGCCGAGTTTAGGCTAGTCCTAATACTAAAAGATTAGATTCACTATAGTTATATAGTTTCTTTAATCACGACGATCGCTCAACTTTAGACAAGGCTACAGCTTAAACGGTGTGACCGATTTTCGTGATATTTGTATCAAATTGTAGGAAATGATTGGCTTCAGGGCCCTTCTAATGGGACGAATTTCTGTAGGATGCATAGTTTTCGAGTAAAAAATTATTAAACGTAAAATTAAACAATGGATTGTAGAATACATGTAAAAATTTAGAAGATAAAAATGCTGTTATGTGTAAAATTTGGCATGATGTCAATGTCAATAATGACAAATTATGAATGTCGTATGGGTTGTCGACCATTTCAATGCTAAATATAAATAAATATATTGTGTAAAATTGAAGAAAAGAATATGAATTAAACGACGTAGGTATACTTAATGAATTTAAGCAATATTTATTGTTAATTTAGATTTTATTTTGTAAATAGATTTTACGAAATGTCAGAAGTTACTAAAAACTACGAAAACGTTGATAAAGACTAGAAGAGTTTCACAATCAAACGAAGAATACATGTGTAAAATTAAAAAGATAAATACTGTCTTCTGTCACATTTGATATGTTAATGACAAATTTGAACTACAGAAAATAATCGGTTTAAAATTGAAGAAAAGAATGTGAGAATTAAACGACGTATGGTACGCTATGAATGTAAGATATGTTTATTCTTATTTTATAATTTATTTTGTAAATAGATAGTTGAAAATGTTCGAGGTTATTAAACGACGAAATGGACGAGTAATGTAGGAAAAGCATCAACGACAAGAAAGACTGGGAGGATAAAGTGTACAGTGTACAGAGAGAATGTCAAGGATTGTTTTCTGTGCCGGTCAGTGTATTAATCTATGATATGTTTATTTATACTTTATTTTGTAAATAGATTTTACAAAACTGACAAAAAGAAACTGGTAGTATTTGAAATAGGAGTACAACGTGTTTTATTTGCACAGCTTTACCAGTACGATCTGAACCTAAACCGTACACAAATAAAGGAGTGTGTGGGGCTCTTTAGGGCAGATTGCGTGGATAGTTTGGGTGGGCATGTTGCGTGGGTAGTTTGGGTGGGCATGTTGCGTGGGTAGTTTGGGTGGGCATGTTGCGTGGGTAGTTTGGGTGGGCATGTTGCGTGGGTAGTTTGGGTGGGCATGTTCCGTGGGTAGTTTGGGTGGGCATGTTGCGTGGGTAGTTTGGGTGGGCATGTAGCGTGGGTAGTTTGGGTGGGTTGTTTGGGTGGGCATGTTGCGTGGGTAGTATGGGTGGGCATGTTGCGTGGGTAGTTTGGGTGGGCATGTTGCGTGGGTAGTTTGGGTGGGCATGTTGCGTGTGCATGTTGCGTGGGCAATTTGGGTGGGCATGTTGCGTGGGTAGCTTGGGTGGGCATGTTGCGTGGGTAGTTTGGGTGGGCATGTTGCGTGGGTAATTTGGGTGGGCACGTTTCGTGGGTAGTTTGGGTGGGCATGTTGCGTGGGTAGTTTGGGTGGGCATGTTGCGTGGGTAGTTTGGGTGGGCATGTTGCGTGGGCATGTTGCGTGGGTAGTTTGAGTGGGTATGTTGCGTAGGCAGTTTGGGTGGGCATGTTGCGTGGGTAGTTTGGGTGGGCATGTTGCGTGGGCAGTTTGTGTGGGCATGTTGCGTGGGCAGTTTGGGTGGGCATGTTGCGTGGGCAGTTTGGGTGGGCATGTTGCGTGGGCAGTTTGGGTGGGCATGTTGCGTGGGCATGTTGCGTGGGCAATTTGGGTGGGCATGTTGCGTGGGCATGTTGCGTAGGCAGTTTGGGTGGGCATGTTGCGTAGACAGTTTGGGTGGGCATATTGCGTGGGCAGCTTGGGTGGGCATGTTGCGTAGGCCATTAGGGCGGGCATGTTGCGCGGGCAGTTTGAGTGGGAATGTTGCGTGGGCATCATAAACCACTATCGGCGGAGCCCTAGGGAAAACTCGGCGAAGCCGAGGTTACGCTAGTTTTATACTAATTCCACACAGAAAATTTCGATCAAAATGATCCTAACACAAATATACTACGAATATGTCAATTGCACTTCACACTGACATCTGACATCTTTCAATCAGAATTTTCTTAATATAGTAGCTGTTTCTAGCATAGCTGGCTAATTTATGAAGTTTAATTTCTTTGTAATTTTATAACTCTATATCCATTTAATATGAAGTATAAAATGCAGTCAAATCGAATAGTGAATACAATGTTCTTTAATATTTATAATAAGATTAAATGTGAAAAATTGATATTTAACATCGTTTTACTAAGAAAAACTGTTAAAATTATCAAATGGGAGCACTTCCGGTTGACCAATTAGAACTAAAATCTAATCAGCTCTTCATATGGATGCAACGAAGAGGAATACGAAAGTTTCTGTTTCAAATTTTAACTGAATATTAAGGAAGCCGTATACTTTTATATACAGTAAAAAATTGGGATGACAAACCGTAGGGCAAGAGGAGTACATTATTTTTTATTTTTATGTACATTTCTTTATATAGATTCCGTTTCAAATTTTAACTGATTATTAAGGAGGCCATACAATTTTATATACAGTAAAAAAATTGGGGTAACATGCCGTAGGGCAAGAGTAGTACAATATTTTTTATCTTTATGTACATTACTTTATATAGTTTCTGTTTCAAATTTTAACTGAATATCAAGGAAGCCATATACTTTCATATGCAGTAAAAAAATTGGGATGACAAGCCGTAGGGCAAGAGTAGTACATTATTTTTTATCTTTATGTACATTACTTTATATAGTTTCTGTTTCAAATTTTAACTGAATGTTAAGGAGGCCATATACTTTTATATACAGTAAAAAAATTGGGGTGACAAGCCGTAGGGCAAGAGTAGTACATTATTTTTTATCTTTATGTACATTACTTTATATAGTTTCTGTTTCAAATTTTAACTGAATATTAAGGAGGCCGTATACTTTTATATACAGTAAAAAAATTAGGGTGACAAGCCGTAGGGCAAGAGTAGTACATTATCTTTTATCTTTATGTATATTACTTTATATAGTTTCCGTTTCAAATTTTAACTGATTATTAAAGAGGCCATATACTTTTATATACAATAAAAAAATTAGGGCGACAAGCCGTAGGGCAAGAGTAGTACTTTATTTGTCTCCAAATCACTTGAAAATGCGTTTTCTACGCAAATTACGTGTTTTTAAGGTGATTTGCAGTAACTTCTATAGTTCAAATCGGCACTCTAGCTGCGCTGGCGAGTGCACCACGGAGTGCCTCCAAAAGGTTGTATTCACTAAAAATCAGTGTATTTTACCTTATTGTAGCCTAAACAACAAACTTCCATCGATAGTACCAGTAGAATATGTGTCCAAATGCTACACACAAATCGTTCGTTTCAGACCGTGAAATGCTCAAATATGATGTAAAAACTGTTCCTCAAAACATGTCTCCATATCACTTGAAAATGCGTTTTCTAAGCGTATTATATGTTTTTAAGGTATTTTGCAGTAACTTCTATAGTTCAAATCGCACTCTAGCTGCGCTGTCGAGTGCACCACAAAGTGCCTCCAAAAGCTTGTATTCACTAAATAACAATGTATTTTGTCTTACTGTACCCTAAATAACCAAGTGCTATCGAAAGTACCAGTAGAATATGTGTCCAAAATCTACACACAAATTGTTCGTTTCAGACCGTGAAACGCTCAAATATTATGTAAAAACTGTTTCTCAAAACATGTCTCCAAATCACTTGAAAATGCGTTTTCTAAGCGAATTACGTGTTTTTAAGGTGTTTTGCAGTAACTTCTATAGTTCAAATCGGCACTCTAGCTGCGTTGGCGAGTGCATCACGGAGTGCCTCCAAAAGGTTGTATTCACTAAAAATCAGTGTATTTTATCTTATTGTAGCCTATATAACAAAATTCCATCGAAAGTACCAGTAGAATATGTGTCCAAATGCTACACAGAAATCATTCGTTTCAGACCGTGAAACGCTCAAATATAATGTAAAAACTGTTTCTCAAAACATGTCTCCAAATCACTTGAAAATGCGTTTTCTACGCGAATTACGTGATTTTAAGGTGTTTTGCAGTAACTTCTATAGTTCAAATCGGCACTCTAGCTGCGCTGGCGAGTGCACCACGAAGTGCCTCCAAAAGGTTGTATTCACTAAAAATCGGTGTATGTTACCTTATTGTAGCCTAAACAATAAACTTCCATCGAAAGTACCAGTAGAATATGTGTCCAAATGCTACACACAAATCGTTCGTTTCAGACCGTGAAACGCTCTAATATGATGTAAAAACTGTTCCTCAAAACATGTCTCCAAATCACTTGAAAATGCGTTTTCTAAGCGTATTATGTGTTTTTAAGGTATTTTGCAGTAACTTCTATAGTTCAAATCGGCACTCTAGCTGCGCTGTCGAGTGCACCACGGAGTGCCTCCAAAAGGTTGTATTCACTAAATAACAATGTATTTTGTCTTATTGTACCTAAATAACCAAGTGCTATCTTAAGTCTAGTAGAATATGTGTCCAAAATCTACACACAAATCGTTCGTTTCAGACCGTGAAACGCTCAAATATGATGTAAATACTGTTTCTCAAAACATGTCTCCAAAGCACTTGAAAATGCGTTTTCTAAGCGAATTACGTGTTTTTAAGGTGTTTTGCAGTAACTTCTATATTTCATATCGGCACTCTAGTTGCGCTGGCGAGTGCACCACGGAGTGCCTCCAAAACATTGTATTCACTAAAAATCAGTGTATTTTGTGTTATTGTAGCATATATAACCTAGTTCCATCGAAACTACAGGTAGAATATGTTTCCAAAGATACATGCAAAATCGTCGTTTCAGACCGTGAAACGCTCAAATATGATGTAAAAACTGTTTCTCAAAACATGTCTCCAAATCACTTGAAAATGCGTTTTCTAAGCGAATTACGTGTTTTTAAGGTGTTTTGCAGTAACTTCTATAGTTTAAATCGGCACTCTAGCTGCGCTGGCGAGTGCACCACGGAGTGCCTCCAAAAGGTTGTATTCACTAAAAATCAGTGTATTTAGTCTTATTGTAGCCTAAATAACAAAATTCCATTGAAAGTACCAGTAGAATATATGTCCAAATGCTACACTCAAATCGTTCGTTTCAGACCGTGAAACGCGCAAATATGATGTAAAAACTGTTTCACAAAACATGTCTCCAAATCACTTCAAAATGCGTTTTCTAAGCGAATTACGTGTTTTAAGGTGTTTATCAGTAACTTCTTTAGTTCAAATCGGCACTCTAGGTTCACTGGCGAGTGCACCACGGAGTGCCTGCAAAAGGTTGTATTCACTAAAAAACAATGTATTTTGTCTTATTGTACCCTAAATAACCAAGTGCTATCAAAACTACAGGTAGAATATGTTTCCAAAGTCTACATGCAAAATCGTCGTTTCAGACCGTGATACGCTCAAATATGATGTAAAAACTGGTTTTCACTTGAAAATGCATTTTGTAAGCGAATTACGTGTTTTTAAGTTGGTTTGCAGTAACTTATATAGTTTAAAACGGCACTCTAGCTGCGCTGGCGAATGCATCACGGAATGCCTCCGAAAGGTTGTATACACTGAAATCAGTGTATTTTGTCTTATTGTAGCCTAATTAACAAAATTCCATCGACAGTACCATTGGAATATGTGTCCAAATGCTACACACAAATCGTTCGTTTCAGACCGTGAAACGCTCAAATATGATGTAAAAACTGTTTCTTAAAACATGACTCCAAATCACTTGAAAATGCGTTTTCTAAGCGAATTACGTGTTTTTAAGGTGTTTTGCAGTAACTTCTATGGTTCAAATCGGCACTCTAGCTGCGCTGGCGAGTGCACCACAAAATGCCTCCAAAAGGTTGTATTCACTAAAAATCAGTGTATTTTGTCTTATTGTAGCCTAAATAACAAAATTCCATCGAAAGTACCAGAAGAATATGTGTCCAAATGCTACACACACATCGTTCGTTTCAGACCGTGAAACGCTCAAATATGATGTAAAATCTGTTTCTCAAAACATGTCTCCAAATCACTTGAAAATGCGTTTCTTTAAGCGAATTACGTGTTTTTATGGTGTTTTGCAGTAACTTATATAGTTCAAATCGGCACTCAAGCTGCGCTGGCGAGTGCACCACGGAGTGCCTCCAAAAGGTTGTATTCACTAAAAACAATGTATTTTGTCTTATTGTACCCTAAATAACCAAGTGCTATCGAAACTACAGGTAGAATATGTTTCCAAAGTATACATGCAAAATCGTCGTTTCAGGCCGTGAAACGCTCAAATATTATGTAAAAACTGATTCTAAAAACAAGTCTCCAAATCACTAGAAAATGCGTTTTCTAAGCAAATTACGTGTTTTTAAGGAGTTTTGCAGTAACTTCTAAAGTTCAAATCAGCACTCTAGCTGCGCTGGCAAGTGCACCACGGAGTGCCTTTAAAAGGTTGTATTCACTAAAACTCAGTGTATTTTGTCTTACTGTAGCCTAAATAACAAAATTCCATCGAAAATACCAGAAGAATATGTGTCCAAATGCTACACACAAATCGTTCGTTTCAGACCGTGAAACGCTCAAATATGATGTAAAAACTGTTTCTCGAAACATGTCTCCACATCACTAGAAAATACATTTTCTAAGCGAATTACATGTTTTTAAGGTGTTTTTCAGTAACTTCTTTAGTTCAATTCGTCACTCTAGCTTCGCTGACGAGTGCACCACGGAGTGCCTTTAAAAGTTTGTATTCACTAAAAAACAATGTATTTTGTCCTACTGTACCCTAAATAACCAAGTGCTATCTAAACTACAGGAAGAATAAGTTTCCAAAGTCTACTTGCAAATTCGTCGTTTCAAAGCGTGAAACGCTCAAATATGATGTAAGAACTGTTTCTCAAAACATGTCTCCAAATCACTTGAAAATGCGTTTTCTAAGCGAAATTCGTGTTTTTAAGGTGTTTTGCAGTAACTTCTATAGTTCAAATCGGCCTCTAGCTGCGCTGGCGAGTGGACCACGGAGTGCCTCCAAAACGTTGTATTCACTAAAAATCAGTGTAATTTGTCTTATTGTAGCCTAAAGAACAAATTTCAATCGAAAGTACCAGTACAATATGATTCCAAAGTCTACATGCAAAATCGTCGTTTCAGACCGTGAAACGCTCAAATATTATGTAAAAACTTTTTCTCAAAATATGTCTCCAAATCACTTGAAAATGCGTTTTCTAAGCGAAATACGTATTTTTAAGGTGTTTTGCAGTAACTTATATAGTTAAAAATCGGCACTCTAGCTGCGCTGGCGAGTGCACCACGGAGTGCCTCCAAAAGGTTGTATCCACTAAAAAACAATGTATTTTGTTTTATTGTAGCCTAAATAACAAAACTCCATCGAAAGTACCAGTAGAATACGTATCCAAATGCTACACACAAATCGTTCGTTTTAGACCGTGAAACGCTCAAATATGATGTAAAAACTGTTTTTCAAAACATCTCCAAATCACGTAAAAATGCGTTTTCTAAACGAATTACGTGTTTTTAAGGCTTTTGCAGTAACTTCAATAGTTCAAATCGGCACTCTAGCTGCGCTGGCGAGTGCACCACAGAGTGCCTCCAAAAGGTTGTATTCACTAAAAAACAATGAATTTTGTTTTATTGTACCCTAAATAACAAAGTGCTATCGAAACTACAGGTGGAATATGTTTCCAAAGTCTTCATGCAAAATCGTAGTTTCAGACCGTGAAACGCTCAAATATGATGTAAAAACTGTTTCTTAAAACATGACTCCAAATCACTTGAAAATGCGTTTTCTTAGCGAATTACGTCTTTTTAAGGTGTTTTGCAGTAACTTCTATAGTTCAAATCGGCACTCTAGCTGCGCTGGCGAGTGCACCACGGAGTGTCTCCAAAAGATTGTATTCACTAAAAAACAATGTATTTTGTCTTATTGTACCCTAAATAACCAAGTGCTATCGTAACTACAGGTAGAATATGTTTTCAAAGTATACATGCAAAATCGTCGTTTCAGACCGTGAAACGCTCAAATATGATATAGAAACTGTTTATCACTTGAAAATGCGGTTTCTAAGCGAATTACGTGTTTTTAAGGTGTTTTGCAGTAACTTATATAGTTCAAATCGGCACTCTAGCTGCGCTGGCGAGTGCATCACGGAGTGCCTCCAAAAGGTTTTATTCACTAAAAAACAATGTATTTTGTCTTATTGTACCATAAATAATTAAGTGCTATCGAAACTACAGGTAGAATATGTTTCCAAAGTCTACATGCAAAATCGTCGTTTCAGACCGTGAAACGCTCAAATATGATGTAAAAACTGTTTCTCAAAACATATCTCCAAATCACTTGAAAATGCGTTTACTAAGCGAATTACGTGTTTTTATGGTGTTTATCAGATTGTCGTTTTCTAAGCGTTTTCTAAACGAATTACATGTTTTTAAGGTGTTTTGCAGTAACTTATATAGTTCAAATCGGCACTCTAGCTGCGCTGGCGAGTGCATCACGGAGTGCCTCTAAAAGGTTGTATTCACTAAAAATCAGTGTATTTAGTCTTATTGTAGCCTAAATAACAAAATTCCATCGAAAGTACCAGTAGAATATATGTCCAAATGCTACACTCAAATCGTTCGTTTCAGACCGTGAAACGCGCAAATATGATGTAAAAACTGTTTTACAAAACATGTCTCCAAATCACTTAAAATTGCGTTTTCTAAGCGAATTACGTGTTTTAAGGTGTTTATCAGTAACTTCTTTAGTTCAAATCGGCAATCTAGGTTCGCTGGCAAGTGCACCACGGAGTGCCTGCAAAAGGTTGTATTCACTAAAAAACAATGTATTTTGTCTCATTGTACCCTAAATAACCAAGTGCTATCAAAACTACAGGTAGAATATGTTTCCAAAGTCTACATGCAAAATCGTCGTTTCAGACCGTGAAACGCTCAAATATGATGTAAAAACTGTTTCTCAAAACATGTCTCCAAATCACTTGAAAATGCGTTTTCTAAACGAATTACGTGTTTTTAAGGTGTTTTGCAGTAACTTCTATAGTTCAAATCGGCACTCTAGCTGCACTGGCGAGTGCACAACGGAGTGCCTCAAAAAGGTTGTATTCACTAAAAACCAATGTATTTTGTCTTATTGTACCCTAAATAACCAAGTGCTATCGAAACTACAGGTAGAATATGTTTCCAAAGTCTACATGCAAAATCGTCGTTTCAGACCGTGATACGCTCAAATATGATGTAAAAACTGTTTTTCACTTGAAAATGCATTTTGTAAGCGAATTACGTGTTTTTAAGTTGGTTTGCAGTAACTTATATAGTTTAAAACGGCACTCTAGCTGCGCTGGCGAATGCATCACGTAATGCCTCCGAAAGGTTGTATACACTAAAATCAGTGTATTTTGTCTTATTGTAGCCTAAATAACAAAATTTCATCGACAGTACCAGTGGAATATGTGTCCAAATGCTACACACAAATCGTTCGTTTCAGACCGTGAAACGCTCAAATATGATGTAAAAACTGTTTCTCAAAACATGACTCCAAATCACTTGAAAATGCGTTTTCTAAGCGAATTACGTGTTTTTAAGGTGTTTTGCAGTAACTTCTATAGTTCAAATCGGCACTCTAGCTGCGCTGGCGAGTGCACCACAGAGTGCCTCCAAAAGGTTGTATTCACTAAAAAACAATGTATTTTGTTTTATTGTACCCTAAATAACCAAGTGCTTTCGAAACTACGGGTAGAATATGTTTCCAAAGTCTTCATGCAAAATCGTAGTTTCAGACCGTGAAACGCTCAAATATGATGTAAAAACTGTTTCTTAAAACATGACTCCAAATCACTTGAAAATGCGGTTTCTTAGCGAATTACGTCTTTCTAAGGTGTTTTGCAGTAACTTCTATAGTTCAAATCGGCACTCTAGCTGCGCTGGCGGGTGCACCACGGAGTGTCTCCAAAAGATTGTATTCACTAAAAAACAATGTATTTTGTCTTATTGTACCCTAAATAACCAAGTGCTATCGAAACTACAGGTAGAATATATTTCCAAAGTCTACATGCAAAATCGTCCTTTCAGACAGTGAAACGCTCAAATATGATGTAAAAACTGTTTCTCAAAACATGTCTCCAAATCACTTGAAAATGCGTTTTCTAAACGAATTACGTGTTTTTAAGGTGTTTTGCAGTAACTTCTATACTTCAAATCGGCACTCTAGCTGCGCTGGCGAGTGCACTACGGAGTGCCTCAAAAAGGTTGTATTCACTAAAAAACAATGTATTTTGTCTTATTGTACCCTAAATAACCAAGTGCTATCGAAACTACAGGTAGAATATATTTCCAAAGTCTACATGCAAAATCGTCGTTTCAGACCGTGATACGCCCAAATATGATGTAAAAACTGTTTTTCACTTGAAAATGCATTTTATAAGCGAATTACGTGTTTTTAAGTTGGTTTGCAGTAACTTATATAGTTTAAAACGGCACTCTAGCTGCGCTGGCGAATGCATCACGGAATGCCTCCGAAAGGTTGTATACACTAAAATCAGTGTATTTTGTCTTATTGTAGCCTAAATAACAAAACTTCATCGACAGTACCAGTGGAATATGTGTCCAAATGCTACACACAAATCGTTCGTTTCAGACCGTGAAACGCTCAAATATGATGTAAAAACTGTTTCTCAAAACATGACTTTAAATCACTTGAAAATGCGTTTTCTAAGCGAATTACGTGTTTTTAAGGTGTTTTGCAGTAACTTCTATAGTTCAAATCGGCACTCTAGCTGCGCTGGCGAGTGCACCACGGAGTGCCTCTAAAAGGTTGTATTTACTAAAAATCAGTGTATTTTGTCATATTGTAGCCTAAATAACAAAATTCCATCGAAAGTACCAGAAGAATATGTGTCCAAATGCTACACACAAATCGTTCGTTTCAGACCGTGAAACGCTCAAATATGATGTAAAATCTGTTTCTCAAAACATGTCTCCAAATCACTTGAAAATGCGTTTCTTTAAGCGAAATACGTGTTTTTATGGTGTTTTGCAGTAACTTATATAGTTCAAATCGGCACGCAAGCTGCGCTGGCGAGTGCACCACGGAGTGCCCCCAAAAGGTTGTATTCACTAAGAACAATGTATTTTGTCTTATTGTACCCTAAATAACCAAGTGCTATCGAAACTACTGGTAGAATATGTTTCCAAAGTATACATGCAAAATCGTCGTGTCAGACCGTGAAACGCTCAAATATGATGTAAAAACTGTTTCTTAAAACATGTCTCCAAATCACTTGAAAATGCGTTTTCTAAACGAATTACGTGTTTTTAAGGTGTTTTGCAGTAACTTCTATAGTTCAAATCGGCACTCTAGCTGCGCTGGCGAGTGCACCACGGAGTGCCTTTAAAAGGTTGTATTCACTAAAAATCAGTGTAATTTGTCTTATTGTAGCCTAAAGAACAAATTTCAATCGAAAGTACCAGTAGAATATGATACCAAAGTCTACATGCAAAATCGTCGTTTCAGACCGTGAAACGATCAAATATTATGTAAAAACTTTTTCTCAAAATATGTCTCCAAATCACTTGAAAATGCGTTTTCTAAGCGAAATACGTGTTTTTAAGGTGTTTTGCAGTAACTTATATAGTTAAAATCTGCACTCTAGCTGCGCTGGCGAGTGCACCACGGAGTGCCTCCAAAAGGTTGTATTCACTAAAAATCAGTGTATTTTGTCTTATTGTAGCCTAAATAACAAAACTCCATCGAAATTACCAGTATCCAACGTATCCAAATGCTACACACAAATCGTTCGTTTTAGACCGTGAAACGCTCAAATATGATGTAAAAACTGTTTCTCAAAACATGTCTCCAAATCACTTGAAAATGCGTTTTCTAAACGAATTACGTGTTTTTAAGGGTTTTGCAGTAACTTCTATAGTTCAAATCGGCACTCTAGCTGCGCTGGCGAGTGCTCCACAGATTGCATCCAAAAGGTTGTTTTCACAAAAAAACAACGTATTTTGTTTTATTGTACCCTAAATAACCAAGTGCTATCGAAACTACAGGTAGAATATGTTTCCAAAGTCTTCATGCAAAATCGTAGTTTCAGACCGTGAAACGCTCAAATATGATGTAAAAACTGTTTCTTAAAACATGACTCCAATTCACTTGAAAATGCGTTTTCTTAGCGAATTAGGTCTTTTTAAGGTGTTTTGCAGTAATTTCTTTAGTTCAAATCGGCACTCTAGCTGCGCTGGCGAGTGCACCACGAAGTGTCTCCAAAAGATTGTATTCACTAAAAAACAATGTATTTTGTCTTATTGTACCCTAAATAACCAAGTGCTATCGTAACTACAGTTAGAATATGTTTCCAAAGTATACATGCAAAATCGTCGTTTCAGACCGTGAAACGTTCAAATATGATGTAGAAACTGTTTATGACTTGAAAATGCGTTTTCTAAGCGAATTACGTGTTTTTAAGGTGTTTTGCAGTAACTTATATAGTTCAAATCGGCACTCTGGCTGCGCTGGCGAGTGCATCACGGGGTGCCTCCAAAAGGTTGTATTCACTAAAAAACAATGTATTTTGTCTTATTGTACCATAAATAACCAAGTGCTATCGAAACTACAGGTAGAATATGTTTCCAAAGTCTACATGCAAAATCGTCGTTTCAGACAGTGAAACGCTCAAATATGATGTAAAAACTGTTTCTCAATACATATCTCTAAATCACTTGAAAATGCGGTTACTAAGCGAATTACGTGTTTTTATGGTGTTTTGCAGTAACATCTATAGTTCAAATCAGCACTTTAGCTGCGCTGGCGAGTGCACCACGGAGGGCCTCCAAAAGGTTGTATTCACTAAAAAACAATGTATTTTGTCTTATTGTACCCTAAATAACAAAACTCCATCGAAAGTAACAGCAGAATATGTGTCCAAATGCTACACACAAATCGTTCGTTTCAGACCGTGAAACGCTCAAATATGATGTAAAAACTGTTTCTCAAAACATGTCTCCAAATCACGTGAAAATGCGTTTTCTAAGCGAATTACGTGTTTTTAAGGTGTTTATCAGATTGTCGTTTTCTAAGCGTTTTCTAAACGAATTACGTGTTTTTAAGGTGTTTTGCAGTAACTTATATAGTTCAAATCGGCACTCTAGCTGCGCTGGCGAGTGCATCACGGAGTGCCTCTAAAAGGTTGTATTCACTAAAAATCAGTGTATTTAGTCTTATTGTAGCCTAAATAACAAAATTCCATCGAAAGTACCAGTAGAATATATGTCCAAATGCTACACTCAAATCGTTCGTTTCAGACCGTGAAACGCGCAAATATGATGTAAAAACTGTTTCACAAAACATGTCTCCAAATCACTTAAAAATGCGTTTTCTAAGCGAATTACGTGTTTTAAGGTGTTTATCAGTAATTTCTTTAGTTCAAATCGGCACTCAAGGTTCGCTGGCGAGTGCACCACGGAGTGCCTGCAAAAGGTTGTATTCACTAAAAAACAATGTATTTTGTCTTATTGTACCATAAATAACCAAGTGCTATCAAAACTACAGGTAGAATATGTTTCCAAAGTCTACATGCAAAATCGTCGTTTCAGACCGTGAAACGCTCAAATATGATGTAAAAACTGTTTCTCAAAACATGTCTCCAAAGCACTTGAAATTGCGTTTTCTAAGCGAATTACGTGTTTTTAAGGTGTTTTGCAGTAACTTCTATATTTCATATCGGCACTCTAGTTGCGCTGGCGAGTGCACCACGGAGTGCCTGAAAAAAGGTTGTATTCACTATAAAACAATGAATTTTGTCTTATTGTATCCTAAATAACCAAGTGCTATCGAAACTACAGGTAGAATATATTTCCAAAGTATACATGCAAAATCGTCGTTTCAGACCGTGAAACGCTCAAATATGATGTAAAAACTGTTTTTTACTTGAAAATGCGTTTTCTACGCGAATTACGTGTTTTTAAGGTGTTTTGCAGTAACTTCTATAGTTCAAATCGGCACTCTAGCTGCGCTGGCGAGTGCACCACGGAGTGCCTCCAAAAGGTTGTATTCACTAAAAATCAGTGTATTTTGTCTACTTGTAGCCTAAATAACAAAATTCCATCGAAAGTACCAGTAGAATATGTGTCCAAATGCTACACACAAATCGTTCGTTTCAGACCGTGAAACGCTCAAATATGATGTAAAAACTGTTTCTCAAAACATGTCTCCAAATCACTTGAAAATGCGTTTTCTAAGCGAACTACGTGTTTTTAAGGTGTTTTGCAGTAACTTTTAAAATTCAAATCGGCACTCTAGCTGCGCTGGCGAGTGCACCACGGAGTGCCTCCAAAAGGTTGTATTCACTAAAAATCAGTGTATATTGTCTTACTGTAGCCTAAATAATAAAAATCCATCGAAAGTACCAGGAGAATATGTGTCCAAATGCTACACACAAATCCTTCGTTTCAGACCGTGAAACGCTCAAATATGATGTAAAGACTGTTTCTCAAAACATGTCTCCAAATCACTAGAAAATGCATTTTCTAAGCGAATTACGTGTTTTTAAGGTGTTTTTCAGTAACTTCTTTAGTTCAAATCGGCACTCTAGCTTCGCTGGCGAGTGCACCACGGAGTGCCTCTAAAAGGTTGTATTCACTAAAAAACAATGTATTTTGTCTTACTGTACCCTAAATAACCAAGTGCTATCGAAACAACAGGAAGAATATGTTTTTAAAGTTCACTTGCAAATTCGTCGTTTCAAACCGTGCAACGCTCAAATACGATGTAAAAACTGTTTCTCAAAACATGTCTCCAAATCACATGAAAATGCGTTTTCTAAACGAATTACGTGTTTTTAAGGGTTTTGCAGTAACTTCTATAGTTCAAATCGGCACTCTAGCTGCGCTGGCGAGTGCACCACGGAGTGCCTCCAAAAGGTTGTATTCACTAAAACACAATGTATTTTGTCTTATTGTACCATAAATAAGCAAGTGCTATCGAAACTACAGGTAGAATATGTTTTTAAAGTCTACATGCAAAATCGTCGTTTCAGACTGTGAAACGCTCAAATATGATGTAAAAACTGCTTCACAAAACATGTCTCCAAATCACTTGAAAATGCGTGTTCTAAGCGAATTACGTGTTTTTAAGGTGTTTTGCAGTAACTTATATAGTTCAAATCGGCACTCAAGCTGCGCTGGCGAGTGCACCACGAAGTGCCTCCAAAAGGTTGTATTCACTAAAAACAATGTATTTTGTCTTATTGTACCCTAAATAACCAAGTGCTATCGAAACTACAGGTAGAATATGTTTCCAAAGTATACATGCAAAGTTGTCGTTTCAGACGGTGAAACGCTCAAATATGATGTAAAAACTGTTTCTCAAACCATGTCTCCAAATCACTTGAAAATGCGTTTTCTAAACGAATTGCGTGTTTTTAAGGTGTTTTGCAGTAGCTTCTATAGTTCAAATCGGCACTCTAGCTGCGCTGGCGAGTGCACCACGGAGTGCCTCCAAAAGGTTGTATTCACTAAAAAACTATGTATTTTGTCTTATTGTACCATAAATAACCAAGTGCTATCGAAACTGCAGGTAGAATATGTTTCCAAAGTCTGCATGCAAAATCGTCGTTTCAGACCGTGAAACGCTCAAATATGATGTAAAAACTGTTTCTCAAAACATGTCTCCAAATCACTTGAAAATGCGTTTTCTAAGCGAATTACGTGTTTTTAAGGTGTTTTGCAGTAACTTCTATAGTTCAACTTGGCACTCTAGCTGCGCTGGCGAGTGCACCACGGATTGCCTCCAAAAGGTTGTATTCACTAAGAATCAGTGTATTTTGTCTTATTGTAGCCCAAATAACAAAATTCCATCGAAAGTACCAGTAGAGTTTGTGTCCAAATGCTACACACAAATCGTTCGTTTCAGACCGTGAAACGCTCAAATATGATGTAAAAACTGTTTCTCAAAACA
This sequence comes from Harpalus rubripes, assembly GCA_963082715.1. Taxonomy (NCBI): domain Eukaryota; kingdom Metazoa; phylum Arthropoda; class Insecta; order Coleoptera; family Carabidae; genus Harpalus; species Harpalus rubripes. Next base: position 39,852,169 of record OY720453.1, read on the forward strand.
TGTCTCCTAATCATTTGAAAATGCGTGTTCTAAGCGAATTACGTGTTTTTAAGGTGTTTTGCAGAAACTTCTATAGTTCAAATCGGCACTCTAGCTGCGCTGGCGAGTGCACCACGGAGTGCCTCCAAAAGGTTGTATTCACTAAAAATCAGTGTATTTTGTCTTATTGTAGCCTAAATAACAAAATTCTATCGAAAGTAACAGTAGTCTGTTTTAAATATTAACTGAATATTAAGGGGGCCATATACTTTTATATACAGTAAAAAAAATTGTGGTGACAAGCCGTAGGGCAAGAGTAGTACATTATTTTTTATCTTTATGTACATTACTTTATATAGTATCTGTTCAAATTTTAACTGAATATTAAGAAAGCCGTATACTTTTATATACAGTAAAAAAATTGGGGTGACAAACCGTAGGGCAAGAGTAGTACATTATTTTTTATCTTTATGTACATTACTTTATATATTTTCTGTTTTTTGCCGTAGGGCAAGGGTAGTACATTATTTTTTATTTTTATGTACATTACTTTATATAGTTTCTGTTTCAAATTTTAACTGAATATTAAGGAGGCCGTATACTTGTATATACAGTAAAAAATTTGGGGTGACAAGCCGTAGGGCAAGAGTAGTACATTATTTTTTATTTTTATGTACATTACTTTATATAGTTTCTGTTTCAAATTTTAACTGAATATTAAGGAAGCCGTATACTTGTATATACAGTAAAAAAATTTTGGGTGACAAGCCGTAGGGCAAGAGTAGTACATTATTTTTAATTTTTATGTACATTACTTTATATAGTTTCTGTTTCAAGTTTAACCTGAATATTAAGGAGGCCATATACCTTTATATTCAGCAAAAAAAAATTGGGGTGACAAGCCGTAGGGCAAGAGTAGTACATTATTTTTTATCTTTATGTACATTACTTTATATAGTTTCTGTTTCAAATTTTAACTGAATATTAAGGAGGCCATATACTTTTATATACAGTTAAAAAAATTAGGGTGACAAGCCGTAGGGCAAGAGTAGTACATTATCTTTTATCTTTATGTACATTACTTTATATAGTTTCTGTTTCAAATTTTAACTGAATATTAAGGAGGCCATATACTTTTATATAAAGTAAAAAAATTGGGGTGACAAGCCGTAGGGCAAGAGTAGTACATTATTTTTTATCTTTATGTACATTACTTTATATAGTTTCTGTTCAAATTTTAACTGAATATTAAGAAAGCCTTATAGTTTTATATACAGTAAAAAAATTGAAGTGACAAACCGTAGGGCAAGAGTAGTCACATTATTTTTTATCTTTATGTACATTACTTTATATATTTTCTGTTTTTTGCCGTAGGGCAAGGGTAGTACATTATTTTTTATTTTTATGTACATTACTTTATATAGTTTCTGTTTCAAATTTTAACTGAATATTAAGGAGGCCGTATACTTGTATATACAGTAAAAAATTTGGGGTGACAAGCCGTAGGGCAAGAGTAGTACATTATCTTTTAACTTTATGAACATTACTTTATATAGTTTCTGTTTCAGAGTTTAACTGAATATTCAGGAGGCCATTAACTTTTATATACAGTGAAAAACTTAAGGTGACAAGCCGTAGGGCAAGAGTAGTACATTATTTTTTATCTTTATGTACATTACTTTATATAGTTTCTGTTTCAAATTTTAACTGAATATTAAGGAGGCCATATACTTTTACATACAGTAAAAAAATTGGGGTGACAAGCCGTAGGGTAAGAGTATTACATTATTTTTTATCTTTATGTACATTACTTTATATAGTTTCTGTTCAAATTTTAACTGAATATTAAGAAGGCCGTATACTTTTATATACAGTTAAAATATTGGGGTGACAAGCCGTAGGGCAAGAGTAGTACATTATCTTTTAACTTTATGAACATTACTTTATATAGTTTCTGTTTCAAATTTTAACTGAATATTAAGGAGTCCATATACTTTTATATACAGTAAAAAATTGGGGTGACAAACCGTAGGGCAAGAGAAGTACATTATTTTTTATCTGTATGTACATTACTTTATATAGTTTCTGTTTTAAATTTTAACGGAATATTAAGAAAGCCATATACTTTTACATACAATAAAAAAAATTGGGGTGGCAAGCCGTAGGGCAAGAGTAGTACATTATATTTTATCTTTATGTACATAACTTTATATAGTTTCTGTTTCAAATTTTAACTGAATATTGAGGAGGCCATATACTTTTATATACAGTAAAAATATTGGGGTGACAAGCCGTAGAGCAAGAGTAGTACATTATTTTTTATCTTTATGTACATTACTTTATATAGTTTCTGTTTCAAATTTTAACTGAATATTAAGTAGGCCCTATACGTTTATATACAGTAAAAAATTGGGGTGACAAGTCGTAGGGCAAGAGTAGTACATTATTTTTTATCTTTATGTACATTACTTTATATAGTTTCTGTTTCAAATTTAACCTGAATATTAAGGAGGCCATATACTTTTATATTCAGCAAAAAAAAATTGGGGTGACAAGCCGTAGGGCAAGAGTAGTACATTATTTTTTATCTTTATGTACAATCCTTTATATAGTTCCTGTTTTAAATTTTAACTGAATATTAAGAAGGCCGTATACTTTTATATACAGTTAAAAAATTGGGGTGACAAGCCGTAGGGCAAGAGTAGTACATTATCTTTTATCATATGTACATTACTTTATATAGTTTCTGTTTCAAAATTTAACTGAATATTAAGGAGGCCGTATACTTTTATATACAGTAAAAAACTTAGGGTGACAAGCCGTAGGGCAAGAGTAGTACATTAATTTTTATCTTTATGTACATTACTTTATATAGTTTATGTTTCAAATTTTAACTGAATATTAAACAGGCCATATACTTTTACATACAGTAAAAAAATTGGGGTGACAAGCCGTAGGGCAAGAGTATTACATTATTTTTTATCTTTATGTACATTACTTTATATAGTTTCTGTTCAAATTTTAACTAAATATTAAGAAGGCCGTATACTTTTATATAAAGTAAAAAATTTGGGATGACAAGCCGTAGGGCAAGAGTAGTACATTATTTTTTATCTTTGTGTTCATTACTTTTTATAGATTCTGTTACAAATTTTAACTGAATATTAAGGAGGCCGTATACTTTTATATACAGTAAAATTTGGGGTGACAAGCCGTAGGGCAAGAGTAGTACATTATTTTTTATCTTTATGTACATTACTTTATTTAGATTCTGTTTCAAATTTTAACTGAATATTAAGGAGGCCATATACTTTTATATAGAGTAAAAAAATTGGGGTGACAAGCCGTAGGGCAAAAGAAGTACATTATAATTTATCTTTATGTACATAACTTTATATAGTTTCTGTTTCAAATTTTAACTGAATATTAAGGAGGCCATATACTTTTATATACAGTAAAAATATTGGGGTGAAAAGCCGTAGGGCAAGAGTAGTACATTATTTTTTATCTTTATGTACATTACTTTATATAGTTTCTGTTTCAAATTTTAAATGAATATTAAGGAGTCCGTATACTTTTATATACAGTAAAAAAATTGGGGTGAAAAGCCGTAGGGCAAGAGTAGTACATTATTTTTTATCTTTATGTACATTACTTTATATAGTTTCTAAACAAATTTTACCTGAATATTCAGGAGGCCACATACTTTTATATACAGTATAAAGATTGGGGTGACAAGTCGTAGAGCAAGAGTAGTACATTATTTTTTACCTTTATGTACATTACTTTATATAGTTTCTGTTTCAAATTTTAACTGAATATTAAGGAGGCCGTATACTTTTATATACAGTAAAAAATTTGGGATGACAAGCCGTAGGGCAAGAGTAGTACATTATTTTTTATCTTTATGTACATTACTTTATATAGTGTCTCTTTCAAATTTTAACTGAATATTAAGAAGGCCATATACTTTTATATACAGTTAAAAAATTGGGGTGACAAGCCGTAGGGCAAGAGTAGTACATTATCTTTTATCTTTCTTAACATTACTTTATATAGTTTCTGTTTCAAATTTTAACTGAATATTCAGGAGACCATATACTTTTATATACAGTGAAAAATTGGGGTGACAAGCTGTAGGGCAAGAGTAGTACATTATCTTTTATCTTTATTAACATTACTTTATATAGTTTCTGTTTCAAATTTTAACTGAATATTCAGGAGACCATATACTTTTATATACAGTAAAAATTTGGGGTGACAAGCCGTAGGGCAAGAGTAGTACATTATTTTTTATCTTTATGTACATTAATTATATAGTTTCTGTTTCAAATTTTAACTGAATATTAAGGATGCCATATACAGTAAAAATTTGGGGTGACAAGCCGTAGGGCAAGAGTAGTACATTATTTTTTATCTTTATGTACATTACTTTATATAGTTTATGTTTCAAATTTTAACTCAATATAAAGGAGGCCATATACTTTTATATACAGTAAAAAATTTGGGGTGACAAGCCGTAGGGCAAGAGTAGTACATTATTTTTTATCTTTATGTACATTACTTTATATAGTTTCTGTTTCAAATTTTAACTGAATATTAAGGAGGCCATATAATTTTATATACAGTAAAAAAATTTGCGCGACAAGCCGTAGGGCAAGAGTAGTCCATTATTTTTTTCTTTATGTACATTACTTTATATAGTTTCTGTTACAAATTTTAAATTAATATTAAGGAGGCCATACACTTTTATATACAGTAAAAATTTGGGGTGTCGAGCCGTAGGGCAAGAGTAGTACATTATTTTTTATCTTTATGTACATTACTTTATATAGTTTATGTTTCAAATTTTAACTCAATATTAAGGAGGCCATATACTTTTATATACAGTAAAAAATTTGGGGTGACAAGCCGTAGGGCAAGAGTAGTACATTTTTTTTATCTTTATGTACATTACTTTATATAGTTTCTGTTTCAAATTTTAACTGAATATTAAGGAGGCCATATACTTTTATATACAGTAAAAAAATTTGGGCGACAAGCCGTAGGGCAAGAGTAGTACATTATTTTTTTCTTTATGTACATTGCTTTATATAGTTTCTGTTTCAAATTTTAAATTAATAATAAGGAGGCCGTATACTTTTATATAAAGTAAAAAAAGGGATGACAAGCCGTAGGGCAAGAGTAGTACATTATTTTTTATCTTTATGTACATTACTTTATATAGTTTCTGTTTCAAATTTTAAATGAATATTAAGGAGGCAATATACTTTTATATACAGTAAAAATATTGAGCTGACAATCCGTAGGGCAAGAGTAGTACATTATTTTTTATCTTTATGTACATTACTTTATATAGTTTCTGTTTCAAATTTTAACTGAATATCAAGGAGGCCGTATACTTTTATATACAGTCAAAAAATTGGGGTGACAAGCTGTAGGGCAAGAGTAGTACATTATTTTATATCTTTATGTATATTACTTTATATAGTTTCTGTTTCAAATTTTAACGGAATATTATATACAGTAAAAAATTTGGGGTGTCAAGCCGTAGGGCAAGAGTAGTACAATATTTTTTATCTTTATGTACATTACTTTATCTAGTTTCTGCTTCAAATTTTAACTGAATATTAAGGAGGCCATATACTTTTATATACAGTAAAATTTTGGGGTGACAAGCTGTAGGGCAAAAGTAGTACATTATTTTTTATCTTTACGTACATTACTTTATATAGTTTCTGTTTCAAATTTTAACTGAATATTAAGGAGGCCGTATAATTTTATATAAAGTAAAATATTGGGGGTGACAAGCCGTAGGGCAAGAGTAGTACATTATTTTTTATCTTTATGTACATTACTTTATATAGTTTCTGTTTCAAATTTTAACTAAATATTAAGGAGGCCGTATATTTTTATACACAGTAAAAAAATTCGGGTGACAAGCAGTGGGGCCAGAGTAGTACAATATCTTTTATCTTTATGTACATTACTTTATATAGTTTCTGTTTCAAATTTTAACTGAATAATAAGGAGGCCATATACTTTTATATACAGTAAACAAATTGGGGTGACAAGCCGTAGGGCAAGAGTAGTACATTATTTTTTATCTTTATGTACATTACTATATATAGTTTGTGTTCAAATTTTAACTGAATATTAAGAAAGCCGTATACTTTTATATACAGTAAAAAAATTGTGGTGACAAGCCGTAGGGCAAGAGTAGTACATTATTTTTTATCTTTATGTACATTACTTTATATAGTTTCTGTTTCAAATTTTAACTGAATATTAAGGAAGCCATATACTTTTGTATACAATAAAAAAATTGGGGTGGCAAGCCGTAGGGCAAGAGTAATACATAATTTTTTTATCTTTATGTACATTACTTTATATAGTTTCTGTTTCAAATTTTAACTGAATATTAAGAAGGCCATATACTTTTATATACAGTACAAAAATTAGGGTGACAAGCCGTAGAGCAAGAGTAGTACATTATTTTTTATCTTTATGTACATTACTTTATATAGTTTCTGTTTTTAATTTTAACTGAATATTAAGGAGGCCGTATACTTTTATATCCAGTAAAAAAATGGGGGGGGGGGTCAAGTACTGCGTTACGTAATATATGAGGGTTCATGTTTGCGTTACGGGTGCGTTACAAAGAGGGGAGGGTGTATGAAAAATTTCTTAATTTTGCGTTACGTAATTTAAGGACACCCCTAGCTGCACTGACGAGTGCCTTCAAAAGGTTGAATTTACTAAAAATCAGTGTATTTTGTCTTTTTGTAGCCTAAATAAAAAAATTCCATCGAAAGTACCAGTAGAATATGTGTCCAAATGCTACACACGTAATTCGCTTAGAGTTTAAAAAACAGTTTTTACATCATATTTGAGCGTTTTACCGTCTGAAACGACGTTTTTGCATGTATCTATCTTTAGAAACATATTCTACCTGAAGTTTCGATGGAACTAGGTTATTTAGGGTACAATAAGACAAAATACACTGTTTTTTAGTAAATACAACCTTTTGGAGGCACTCCGTGGTGCACTCGCCAGCGCAGCTAGAGTGCCGATTTGAACTATAGAAGTAACTGCAAAACACCTTAAAAACACGTAATTCGCTTAGAAAACGCATTTTCAAGTGATTTGGAGACATGTTTTGAGAAACAGTTTTTACATCATATTTGAGCGTTTCACGGTCTGAAACGACGATTTTGCATGTATCTTTGGAATCATATTCTACCTGTAGTTTCGATGGAACTAGGTTATTTATGCTACAATAAGACAAAATACACTGATTTTTAGTGAATACAATGTTTTGGAGGCACTCTGTGGTGCACTCGCCAGCGCAGCTAGAGTGCCGATTTGAACTATAGAAGTTACTGCAAAACACCTCAAAAACACGTAATTCGCTTCGAAAACGCATTTTCAAGTGATTTGGAGACATGTTTTGAGAAACAGTTTTTACATCATATTTGAGCGTTTCACGGTCTGAAACGACGATTTTGCATGTATCTTTGGAAACATATTCTAACTGTAGTTTCGATGTAACTAGGTTATTTAGGTTACAATAAGACAAAATACACTGTTTTTTAGTGAATACAACCTTTTGGAGGCACTCCGTGGTGCACTCGCCAGCGCAGCTAGAGTGCCGATTTGAACTATAGAAGTTACTACAAAACACCTTAAAAACACGTAATTCGCTTAGATAACGCATTTTCAAGTGATTTGGAGACATGTTTTGAGAAACAGTTTTTACATCATATTTGAGCGTTTCACGGTCTGAAACGACTATTTAGCATGTATCTTTCGAAACATATTCTACCTGTAGTTTCGATGGAACTAGGTTATTTATGCTACAATAAGACAAAATACACTGATTTTAAGTGAATACAAGGTTTTGGAGGCACTCCGTAGTGCACTCGCCAGCGCAGCTAGAGTGCCGATTTGAACTATAGAAGTTGCTGCAAAACAAATTAAAAACACGTAATTCGCTTAAAAAACGCATTTTCAAGTGATTTGGAGACATGTTTTAAGAAACAGATTTACATCATATTTGAGCGTTTCACGGTCTGAAACGACGATTTTGCATGTATCTTTGAAAACATATTCTACCTGTAGTTTCGATGGAACTAGGTTATTTAGGTTACAATAAGACAAAATACACTGTTTTTTAGTGAATACAACTTTTTGGAGGCACTCCGTGGTGCACTCGCCAGCGCAGCTAGAGTGCCGATTTGAACTATAGAAGTTACTGCAAAACAAATTAAAAACACGTAATTCGCTTAAAAAACGCATTTTCAAGTGATTTGGAGACATGTTTTGAGAAACAGTTTTTACATCATATTTGAGCGTTTCACGGTCTGAAACGACGATTTTGCATGTATCTTTGGAATCATATTCTACCTGTAGTTTCGATGGAACTAGGTTATTTATGCTACAATAAGACAAAATACACTGATTTTTAGTGAATACAATGTTTTGGAGGCACTCTGTGGTGCACTCGCCAGCGCAGCTAGAGTGCCGATTTGAACTATAGAAGTTACTGCAAAACACCTCAAAAACACGTAATTCGCTTCGAAAACGCATTTTCAAGTGATTTGGAGACATGTTTTGAGAAACAGTTTTTACATCATATTTGAGCGTTTCACGGTCTGAAACGACGATTTTGCATGTATCTTTGGAAACATATTCTACCTGTAGTTTCGATGCAACTAGGTTATTTATGCTACAATAAGACAAAATACACTGATTTTTAGTGAATACAAGGTTTTGGAGGCAGTCCGTGGTGCACTCGCCAGCGCAGCTAGAGTGCCAATTTGAACTATAGAAGTTAATGCAAAACACCTTAAAAACACGTAATTCGCTTAGAAAACGCATTTTTAAGTGATTTGGAGGCATGTTTTAAGAAACAGATTTACATCATATTTGAGCGTTTCACGGTCTGAAACGACGATTTTGCATGTATCTTTGAAGACATATTCTACCTGTAGTTTCGATGGAACTAGGTTATTTAGGTTACAATAAGACAAAATACACTGTTTTTTAGTGAATACAACTTTTTGGAGGCACTCCGTGGTGCACTCGCCAGCGCAGCTAGAGTGCCGATTTGAACTATAGAAGTTACTGCAAAACAAATTAAAAACACGTAATTCGCTTAAAAAAACGCATTTTCAAGTGATTTGGAGACATGTTTTATGAAACAGTTTTTACATCATATTTGAGCGTTTCACGGTCTGAAACGACGATTTTGCATGTATCTTTGGAAACATATTCTACCTGTAGTTTCGATGGAACTAGGTTATTTAGGTTACAATAAGACAAAATACACTGTTTTTTAGTGAATACAACCTTTTGGAGGCACTCCGTGGTGCACTCGCCGGCGCAGCTAGAGTACCGATTTGAACTATAGATGTGACTGCAAAACACCTTAAAAACACGTAATTCGCTTAGAAAACGCATTTTCAAGTGATTTGGAGACATATTTTGAGAAACAGTTTTTACATAACATTTGAGCGTTTCACGGTCTGAAACGACGATTTTGCATGTATCTTTGGAAACATATTCTACCTGTAGTTTCGATGAAACTAGGTTATTTAGGGTACAATAAGACTAAATACACTGTTTTTTAGTGAATACCACCTTTTGGAGGCATTCCGTGGTGCACTCGCTAGCGCAGCTAGAGTGCCGATTTGAACTATAGAAGTTACTGCAAAACACCTTAAAAACACGTAATTCGCTTAGAAAACGCATTTTCAAGTGATTTGGAGACATGTTTTGAGAAACAGTTTTTACATCATATTTGAGCGTTTCACGGTCTGAAACGACGATTTTGCATGTATCTTTGGAAACATATTATACCTGTAGTTTCGATGGAACTAGGTTATTTATGCTACAATAACACAAAATACACTGATTTTTAGTGAATACAAGGTTTTGGAGGCAGTCCGTGGTGCACTCGCCAGCGCAGCTAGAGTGCCGATTTGATCTTTAGAAGTTACTGCAAAACACCTTAAAAACACGTAATTCGCTTAGAAAACGCATTTTTAAGTGATTTGGAGACATGTTTTGAGAAACAGTTTTTACATCATATTTGAGCGTTTCACGGTCTGAAACGACGATTTTGCATGTATCTTTGGAAACATATTCTACCTGTAGTTTTGATGGAACTAGGTTATTTATGCTACAATAACACAAAATACAATTATTTTTAGTGAATACAAGGTTTTGGAGGCATTCCGTGGTGCACTCGCCAGCGCAACTAGAGTACCGATTTGAACTATAGAAGTGACTGCAAAACACCTTAAAAACACGTAATTCGCTTAGAAAACGCATTTTCAAGTGATTTGGAGACATGTTTTGAGAAACAGTTTTTACATCATATTTGAGCGTTTCACGGTCTGAAACGACGATTTTTTATGTATCTTTGGAAACATATTCTACCTCTAGTTTCGATGGGACTAGGTTATTTATGCTACAATAAGACAAAATACACTGATTTTTAGTGAATACAACCTTTTGGAGGCACTCCGTGGTGCACTCGCCAGCGCAACTAGAGTACCGATTTGAACTATAGAAGTGACTGCAAAACACCTTAAAAACACGTATTTCGCTTAGAAAACGCATTTTCAAGTGATTTGGAGACATGTTTTGAGAAACAGTTTTTACATCATATTTGAGCGTTTCACGGTCTGAAACGACGATTTTGCATGTATCTTTGGAAACATATTCTACCTGTAGTTTCGATGGAACTAGGTTATTTATGCTACAATAAGACAAAATACACTGATTTTTAGTGAATACAATGTTTTGGAGGCACTTTGTGGTGCACTCGCCAGCGCAGCTAGAGTGCCGATTTAAACTATAGAAGTTACTGCAAAACACCTTAAAAACACGCAATTCGCTTAGAAAACGCATTTTCTAGTGATTTAGAGACATGTTTTGAGAAACAGTTTTTACATCATATTTGAGCGTTTCACGGTCTGAAACGACGATTTTGCGTGTATCTTTGGAAACATATTTTACCTGTAGTTTCAATGGAACTAGGTTATTTATGCTACAATAACACAAAATACACTGATTTTTAGTGAATACAAGGTTTTGGATGCAGTCCGTGGTGCACTCGCCAGCGCAGCTAGAGTGCCGATTTGAACTATAGAAGTTACTGCAAAACACCTTAAAAACACGTAATTCGCTTAGAAAACGCATTTTCAAGTGATTTGAAGACATGTTTTGAGAAACAGTTTTTACATCATATTTGAGCGTTTCACGGTCTGAAACGACGATTTTGCATGTATCTTTCGAAACATATTCTACCTGTAGTTTCGATGGAACTAGGTTATTTAGGTTACAATAAGACAAAATACACTGTTTTTTAGTGAATACAACCTTTTGGAGGCACTCCGTGGTGCACTCGCCAGCGCAGCTAGAGTACCGATTTGAACTATAGAAGTGACTGCAAAACACCTTAAAAACACGTAATTCGCTTAGAAAACGCATTTTCAAGTGATTTGGAGACATATTTTGAGAAACAGTTTTTAAATAATATTTGAGCGTTTCACGGTCTGAAACGACGATTTTGCATGTATCTTTGGAAACATATTCTACCTGTAGTTTCGATGGAACTAGGTTTTTTAGGGTACAATAAGACAAAATACACTGTTTTTTAGTAAATGCAAGGTTTTGGAGGCACTTCGTGGTGCACTCGCCAGGGCAGCTAGAGTGCCAATATGAACTATAAAAATTACTGCAAAACACCTTAAAAACACGTAATTCGCTTAGAAAACGCATTTTCAAGTGATTTGGAGACATGTTTTGAGAAACAGTTTTTACATTATATTTGAGCGTTTCACGGTCTGAAACGACGATTTTGCATGTATCTTTAGAAACATATTCTACCTGTAGTTTCGATGGAACTAGGTTATTTATGCTACAGTAACACAAAATACACTGATTTTTAGTGAATACAAGGTTTTGGAGGCAGTCCGTGGTGCACTCGCCAGCGCAGCTAGAGTGCCAATTTGAACTATAGAAGTTAATGCAAAACACCTTAAAAACACGTAATTCGCTTAGAAAACGCATTTTTAAGTGATTTGGAGGCATGTTTTAAAAAACAGTTTTTACATCATATTTGAGCGATTCACGGTCTGAAACGACGATTTTGCATATATCTTTGGACACATATTCTACATGTAGTTTCGATGGAACTAGGTTATTTATGCTACAATAACACAAAATACAATTATTTTTAGTGAATACAAGGTTTTGGAGGCATTCCGTGGTGCACTCGCCAGCGCAACTAGAGTACCGATTTGAACTATAGAAGTGACTGCAAAACACCTTAAAAACACGTAATTCGCTTAGAAAACGCATTTTCAAGTGATTTGGAGACATGTTTTGAGAAACAGTTTTTACATCATATTTGAGCGTTTCACGGTCTGAAACGACGATTTTGCATGTATCTTTGGAAACATATTCTACCTCTAGTTTCGATGGGACTAGGTTATTTATGCTACAATAAGACAAAATACACTGATTTTTAGTGAATACAACCTTTTGGAGGCACTCCGTGGTGCACTCGCCAGCGCAACTAGAGTACCGATTTGAACTATAGAAGTGACTGCAAAACACCTTAAAAACACGTATTTCGCTTAGAAAACGCATTTTCAAGTGATTTGGAGACATGTTTTGAGAAACAGTTTTTACATCATATTTGAGCGTTTCACGGTCTGAAACGACGATTTTGCATGTATCTTTGGAAACATATTCTACCTGTAGTTTCGATGGAACTAGGTTATTTATGCTACAATAAGACAAAATACACTGATTTTTAGTGAATACAATGTTTTGGAGGCACTTTGTGGTGCACTCGCCAGCGCAGCTAGAGTGCCGATTTAAACTATAGAAGTTACTGCAAAACACCTTAAAAACACGCAATTCGCTTAGAAAACGCATTTTCTAGTGATTTAGAGACATGTTTTGAGAAACAGTTTTTACATCATATTTGAGCGTTTCACGGTCTGAAACGACGATTTTGCGTGTATCTTTGGAAACATATTTTACCTGTAGTTTCAATGGAACTAGGTTATTTATGCTACAATAACACAAAATACACTGATTTTTAGTGAATACAAGGTTTTGGATGCAGTCCGTGGTGCACTCGCCAGCGCAGCTAGAGTGCCGATTTGAACTATAGAAGTTACTGCAAAACACCTTAAAAACACGTAATTCGCTTAGAAAACGCATTTTCAAGTGATTTGAAGACATGTTTTGAGAAACAGTTTTTACATCATATTTGAGCGTTTCACGGTCTGAAACGACGATTTTGCATGTATCTTTCGAAACATATTCTACCTGTAGTTTCGATGGAACTAGGTTATTTAGGTTACAATAAGACAAAATACACTGTTTTTTAGTGAATACAACCTTTTGGAGGCACTCCGTGGTGCACTCGCCAGCGCAGCTAGAGTACCGATTTGAACTATAGAAGTGACTGCAAAACACCTTAAAAACACGTAATTCGCTTAGAAAACGCATTTTCAAGTGATTTGGAGACATATTTTGAGAAACAGTTTTTAAATAATATTTGAGCGTTTCACGGTCTGAAACGACGATTTTGCATGTATCTTTGGAAACATATTCTACCTGTAGTTTCGATGGAACTAGGTTTTTTAGGGTACAATAAGACAAAATACACTGTTTTTTAGTAAATGCAAGGTTTTGGAGGCACTTCGTGGTGCACTCGCCAGGGCAGCTAGAGTGCCAATATGAACTATAAAAATTACTGCAAAACACCTTAAAAACACGTAATTCGCTTAGAAAACGCATTTTCAAGTGATTTGGAGACATGTTTTGAGAAACAGTTTTTACATTATATTTGAGCGTTTCACGGTCTGAAACGACGATTTTGCATGTATCTTTAGAAACATATTCTACCTGTAGTTTCGATGGAACTAGGTTATTTATGCTACAGTAACACAAAATACACTGATTTTTAGTGAATACAAGGTTTTGGAGGCAGTCCGTGGTGCACTCGCCAGCGCAGCTAGAGTGCCAATTTGAACTATAGAAGTTAATGCAAAACACCTTAAAAACACGTAATTCGCTTTGAAAACGCATTTTTAAGTGATTTGGAGGCATGTTTTAAAAAACAGTTTTTACATCATATTTGAGCGATTCACGGTCTGAAACGACGATTTTGCATATATCTTTGGACACATATTCTACATGTAGTTTCGATGGAACTAGGTTATTTATGCTACAATAACACAAAATACACTGATTTTTAGGGAATACAAGGTTTTGGAGGCACTCCGTGGTGCACTCGCCAGCGCAGCTAGAGTGCCGATTTGAACTATTGAAGTTACTGCAAAACACCTTAAAAACACGTAGTTCGCTTAGAAAACGCATTTTCAAGTGATTTGGAGACATGTTTTGAGAAACAGTTTTTACATCATATTTGAGCGTTTCACGGTCTGAAACGACGATTTTGCATGTATCTTTGGAAACATATTCTACCTGTAGTTTCGACGGAACTAGGTTATTTATGCTACAATAACACAAAATACAATTATTTTTAGTGAATACAAGGTTTTGGAGGCATTCCGTGGTGCACTCGCCAGCGCAGCTAGAGTGCCATGTTGAACTATAGAAGTTACTGCAAAACACCTTAAACACACGTAATTCGCTTAGAAAACGCATTTTCAAGTGATTTGGAGACATGTTTTGAGAAACAGTTTTTACATCATATTTGAGCGTTTCACGGTCTGAAACGACGATTTTGTATGTATCTTTGGAAACATATTCTACCAGAAGTTTCGATGGAGCTAGGTTATTTAGGGTACAATAAGACAAAATACACTGTTTTTTAGTAAATGCAACCTTTTGGAGGCACTCCGTGGTGCACTCGCCAGCGCAGCTAGAGTGCCGATTTGAACTATAGAAGTTACTGCAAAACACCTTAAAAACACGTAATTCGCTTAGAAAACGCATTTTCAAGTGATTTGGAGAAATGTTTTGAGAAACAGTTTTTACATCATATTTGAGCGTTTCACGGTCTGAAACGACGATTTTGCATGTATCTTTGGAATCATATTCTACCTGTAGTTTCGATGGAACTAGGTTATTTATGCTACAATAAGACAAAATACACTGTTTTTTAGTGAATACAACCTTTTGGAGGCACTCCGTGGTGCACTCGCCAGCGCAGCTAGAGTGTCGATTTGAACCATAGAAGTTACTGCAAAACACCTTCGAAACACGTAATTCGCTTAGAAAACGCATTTTCAAGTGATTTGGAGACATGTTTTGAGAAACAGTTTTTATATCATATTTGAGCGTTTCACGGTCTGAAACGACGATTTTGCATGTATCTTTGGAAACATATTCTACCTGCAGTTTCGATGGAACTAGGTTATTTAGGTTACAATCAGACAAAATACACTGTTTTTTAGTGAATACAACCTTTTGGAGGAACTCCGAGGTGCACTCGCCAGCGCAGCTAGAGTGCCGATTTGAACTATAGAAGTTACTGCAAAACACCTTAAAAACACGTAATTCGCTTAGATAACGCATTTTCAAGTGATTTGGAGACATGTTTTGAGAAACAGTTTTTACATCATATTTGAGCGTTTCACGGTCTGAAACGACGATTTTGCATGTATCTTTCGAAACATATTCTACCTGTAGTTTCGATGGAACTAGGTTATTTATGCTACAATAAGACAAAATACACTGATTTTTAGTGAATACAAGGTTTTGGAGGAACTCCGTGGTTCACTCGCCAGCGCAACTAGAGTGCCGATTTGAACTATAGAAGTTACTGCAAATCACCTTAAAAACACGTAATTCGCTTAGAAAACGCATTTTCAAGTGATTTGGAGACTTAATTTGAGAAACAGTTTTTACATAACATTTGAGCGTTTCACGGTCTGAAACGACGATTTTGCATGTATCTTTGGAAACATATTCTACCAGTAGTTTCGATGTAACTAGGTTATTTAGGGTATAATAAGACAAAATACACTGTTTTTTAGTGAATACAACCTTTTGGAGGCATTCCGTGGTGCACTCGCCAGCGCAGCTAGAGTGCCGATTTGAACTATAGAAGTTACTGCAAAACACCTTAAAAACACGTAATTCGCTTAGAAAACGCATTTTTAAGTGATTTGGAGACATGTTTTGAGAAACAGTTTTTACATCATATTTGAGCGTTTCACGGTCTGAAACGACGATTTTGCATGTATCTTTGGAAACATATTATACCTGTAGTTTCGATGGAACTAGGTTATTTATGCTACATTAACACAAAATACACTGATTTTTAGTGAATACAAGGTTTTGGAGGCAGTCCGCGGTGCACTCGCCAGCGCAGCTAGAGTGCCGATTTGAACTTTAGAAGTTACTGCAAAACACCTTAAAAACACGTAATTCGCTTAGAAAACGCATTTTTAAGTGATTTGGAGACATGTTTTGAGAAACAGTTTTTACATCATATTTGAGCGTTTCACGGTCTGAAACGACGATTTTGCATGTATCTTTGAAAACATATTCTACCTGTAGTTTCGATAGAACTAGGTTATTTATGCTACAATAACACAAAATACAATTATTTTTAGTGAATACAAGGTTTTGGAGGCATTCCGTGGTGCACTCGCCAGCGCAGCTAGAGTGCCGATTTGAACTATAGAAGTTACTGCAAAACACCTAAAAAACACGTAATTCGCTTAGAAAACGCATTTTCAAGTGATTTGGAGACATGTTTTGAGAAACAGTTTTTACATCATAATTGAGCGTTTCACGGTCTGAAACGACGATTTTGCATGTATCTTTGGAAACATATTCTACCTGTAGTTTCAATGGAACTAGTTTATTTAGGATACAATAAGACAAAATACACTGTTTTTTAGTGAATACAACCTTTTGGAGGCACTCCGTGTTGCACTCGCCAGCGTAGCTAGAGTGCCGATTTGAACTATAGAAGTTACTGCAAAACACGTTAAAAACACGTAATTCGCTTAGAAAACGCATTTTCAAGTGATTTGGAGACATGTTTTGAGAAACAGTTTTTACATCATATTTGAGCGTTTCACGGTCTGAAACGACGATTTTGCATGTATCTTTCGAAACATATTCTACCTGTAGTTTCGATGGAACTAGGTTATTTTGGTTACAATAAGACAAAATACACTGATTTTCAGTGAATACAAGGTTTTGGAGGCACTCCGTGGTGCACTCGCCAGCGCAGCTAGAGTGCCGATTTGAACAATAGAAGTTACTGCAAAACACCTTAAAAACACGTAATTCGTTTAGAAAACGCATTTTCAAGTGATTTGGAGACATGTTTTGAGAAACAGTTTTTACATCATATTTGAGCGTTTCACGGTCTGAAACGACGATTTTGCACGTATCTTTCGAAACATATTCTACCTGTAGTTTCGATGGAACTAGGTTATTTATGCTACAATAAGACAAAACACTCTGATTTTTAGTGAATACAATGTTTTGGTGGCACTTTGTGGTGCACTCGCCAGCGCAGCTAGAGTGCCGATTTAAACTATAGAAGTTACTGCAAAACACCTTAAAAACACGTAATTCGCTTAGAAAACGCATTTTCTAGTGATTTAGAGACATGTTTTGAGAAACAGTTTTTACATCATATTTGAGCGTTTCACGGTCTGAAACGACGATTTTGCGTGTATCTTTGGAAACATATTTTACCTGTAGTTTCAATGGAACTAGGTTATTTATGCTACAATAACACAAAATACATTGATTTTTAGTGAATACAAGGTTTTGGATGCAGTCCGTGGTGCACTCGCCAGCGCAGCTAGAGTGCCGATTTGAACTATAGAAGTTACTGCAAAACACCTTAAAAACGCGTAATTCGCTTAGAAAGCGCATTTTTAAGTGTTTTAGAGACATGTTTTGAGAAACAGTTTTTACATCATATTTGAGCGTTTCACGGTCTGAAACGACGATTTTGCATGTATTTTTGGAAACATATTCTACCTGTAGTTTCGATGGAACTAGGTTATTTAGGTTACAATAAGACAAAATACACTGTTTTTTAGTGAATACAACCTTTTGGAGGCACTCCGTGGTGCACTCGCCAGCGCAGCTAGAGTACCGATTTGAACTATAGAAGTGACTGCAAAACACCTTAAAAACACGTAATTCGCTTAGAAAACGCATTTTCAAGTGATTTGGAGACATATTTTGAGAAACAGTTTTTAAATAATATTTGAGCGTTTCACGGTCTGAAACGACGATTTTGCATGTATCTTTGGAAACATATTCTACCTGTAGTTTCGATGGAACTAGGTTTTTTAGGGTACAATAAGACAAAATACACTGTTTTTTAGTAAATGCAAGGTTTTGGAGGCACTTCGTGGTGCACTCGCCAGGGCAGCTAGAGTGCCAATATGAACTATAAAAATTACTGCAAAACACCTTAAAAACACGTAATTCGCTTAGAAAACGCATTTTCAAGTGATTTGGAGACATGTTTTGAGAAACAGTTTTTACATTATATTTGAGCGTTTCACGGTCTGAAACGACGATTTTGCATGTATCTTTAGAAACATATTCTACCTGTAGTTTCGATGGAACTAGGTTATTTAGGTTACAATAAGACAAAATACACTGTTTTTTAGTGAATACAACCTTTTGGAGGCACTCCGTGGTTCACTCGCCAGCGCAGCTAGAGTGCCGATTTGAACTATAGAAGTTACTGCAAAACACCTTAAAAACACGTAATTCGCTTAGATAACGCATTTTCAAGTGATTTGGAGACATGTTTTGAGAAACAGTTTTTACATCATATTTGAGCGTTTCACGGTCTGAAACGACGATTTTGCATGTATCTTTCGAAACATATTCTACCTGTAGTTTCGATGGAACTAGGTTATTTATGCTACAATAAGACAAAATACACTGATTTTTAGTGAATACAAGGTTTTGGAGGCACTCCGTGGTGCACTCGCCAGCGCAACTAGAGTGCCGATTTGAACTATAGAAGTTACTGCAAATCACCTTAAAAACACGTAATTCGCTTAGAAAACGCATTTTTAAGTGATTTGGAGACATGTTTTGAGAAACAGTTTTTACATCATATTTGAGCGTTTCACGGTCTGAAACGACGATTTTGCATGTATCTTTGAAAACATATTCTACCTGTAGTTTCGATGGAACTAGGTTATTTATGCTACAATAACACAAAATACAATTATTTTTAGTGAATACAAGGTTTTGGAGGCATTCCGTGGTGCACTCGCCAGCGCAGCTAGAGTGCCGATTTAAACTATAGAAGTTACTGCAAAACACCTTAAAAACACGTAATTTGCTTAGAAAACGCATTTTCAAGTGATTTGGAGACATGTTTTGAGAAACAGTTTTTACATCATAATTGAGCGTTTCACGGTCTGAAACGACGATTTTGCATGTGTCTTTGGAAACATATTCTACCTGTAGTTTCGATGGAACTAGTTTATTTAGGATACAATAAGACAAAATACACTGTTTTTTAGTGAATACAACCTTTTGGAGGCACTCCGTGTTGCACTCGCCAGCGTAGCTAGAGTGCCGATTTGAACTATAGAAGTTACTGCAAAACACGTTAAAAACACGTAATTCGCTTAGAAAACGCATTTTCAAGTGATTTGGAGACATGTTTTGAGAAACAGTTTTTACATCATATTTGAGCGTTTCACGGTCTGAAACGACGATTTTGCATGTATCTTTCGAAACATATTCTACCTGTAGTATCGATGGAACTAGGTTATTTAGGTAACAATAAGACAAAATACACTGATTTTTAGTGAATACAAGGTTTTGGAGGCACTCCGTGGTGCACTCGCCAGCGCAGCTAGAGAGCCGATTTGAACGATAGAAGTTACTGCAAAACACCTTAAAAACACGTAATTCGTTTAGAAAACGCATTTTCAAGTGATTTGGAGACATGTTTTGAGAAACAGTTTTTACATCATATTTGAGCGTTTCACGGTCTGAAACGACGATTTTGCACGTATCTTTCGAAACATATTTTACCTGTAGTTTCGATGGAACTAGGTTATTTATGATACAATAAGACAAAATACACTGATTTTTAGTGAATACAATGTTTTGGAGGCACTTTGTGGTGCACTCGCCAGCGCAGCTAGAGTGCCGATTTAAACTATAGAAGTTACTGCAAAACACCTTAAAAACACGTAATTCGCTTAGAAAACACATTTTCTAGTGATTTAGACACATGTTTTGAGAAACAGTTTTTACATCATATTTGAGCGTTTCACGGTCTGAAACGACGATTTTGCATGTATCTTTGAAAACATATTCTACCTGTAGTTTCGATGGAACTAGGTTATTTATGCTACAATAACACAAAATACAATTATTTTTGGTGAATACAAGGTTTTGGAGGCATTCCGTGGTGCACTCGCCAGCGCAGCTAGAGTGCCGATTTAAACTATAGAAGTTACTGCAAAACACCTTAAAAACACGTAATTCGCTTAGAAAACGCATTTTCAAGTGATTTGGAGACATGTTTTGAGAAACAGTTTTTACATCATAATTGAGCGTTTCACGGTCTGAAACGACGATTTTGCATGTATCTTTGGAAACATATTCTACCTGTAGTTTCGATGGAACTAGTTTATTTAGGATACAATAAGACAAAATACACTGTTTTTTAGTGAATACAACCTTTTGGAGGCACTCCGTGTTGCACTCGCCAGCGTAGCTAGAGTGCCGATTTGAACTATAGAAGTTACTGCAAAACACGTTAAAAACACGTAATTCGCTTAGAAAACGCATTTTCAAGTGATTTGAAGACATGTTTTGAGAAACAGTTTTTACATCATAATTGAACGTTTCACGGTCTGAAACGACGATTTTGCATGTATCTTTCGAAACATATTCTACCTGTAGTTTCGATGGAACTAGGTTATTTAGGTTACAATAAGACAAAATACACTGATTTTTAGTGAATACAAGGTTTTGGAGGCACTCCGTGGTGCACTCGCCAGCGCAGCTAGAGTGCCGATTTGAACGATAGAAGTTACTGCAAAACACCTTAAAAACACGTAATTCGTTTAAAAAACGCATTTTCAAGTGATTTGGAGACATGTTTTGAGAAACAGTTTTTACATCATATTTGAGCGTTTCACGGTCTGAAACGACGATTTTGCACGTATCTTTCGAAACATATTTTACCTGTAGTTTCGATGGAACTAGGTTATTTATGATACAATAAGACAAAATACACTGATTTTTAGTGAATACAATGTTTTGGAGGCACTTTGTGGTGCACTCGCCAGCGCAGCTAGAGTGCCGATTTAAACTATAGAAGTTACTGCAAAACACCTTAAAAACACGTAATTCGCTTAGAAAACACATTTTCTAGTGATTTAGACACATGTTTTGAGAAACAGTTTTTACATCATATTTGAGCGTTTCACGGTCTGAAACGACGATTTTGCATGTATCTTTGAAAACATATTCTACCTGTAGTTTCGATGGAACTAGGTTATTTATGCTACAATAACACAAAATACAATTATTTTTGGTGAATACAAGGTTTTGGAGGCATTCCGTGGTGCACTCGCCAGCGCAGCTAGAGTGCCGATTTAAACTATAGAAGTTACTGCAAAACACCTTAAAAACACGTAATTCGCTTAGAAAACGCATTTTCAAGTGATTTGGAGACATGTTTTGAGAAACAGTTTTTACATCATAATTGAGCGTTTCACGGTCTGAAACGACGATTTTGCATGTATCTTTGGAAACATATTCTACCTGTAGTTTCGATGGAACTAGTTTATTTAGGATACAATAAGACAAAATACACTGTTTTTTAGTGAATACAACCTTTTGGAGGCACTCCGTGTTGCACTCGCCAGCGTAGCTAGAGTGCCGATTTGAACTATAGAAGTTACTGCAAAACACGTTAAAAACACGTAATTCGCTTAGAAAACGCATTTTCAAGTGATTTGAAGACATGTTTTGAGAAACAGTTTTTACATCATAATTGAACGTTTCACGGTCTGAAACGACGATTTTGCATGTATCTTTCGAAACATATTCTACCTGTAGTTTCGATGGAACTAGGTTATTTAGGTTACAATAAGACAAAATACACTGATTTTTAGTGAATACAAGGTTTTGGAGGCACTCCGTGGTGCACTCGCCAGCGCAGCTAGAGTGCCGATTTGAACGATAGAAGTTACTGCAAAACACCTTAAAAACACGTAATTCGTTTAAAAAACGCATTTTCAAGTGATTTGGAGACATGTTTTGAGAAACAGTTTTTACATCATATTTGAGCGTTTCACGGTTTGAAACGACGATTTTGCACGTATCTTTCGAAACATATTTTACCTGTAGTTTCGATGGAACTAGGTTATTTATGATACAATAAGACAAAATACACTGATTTTTAGTGAATACAATGTTTTGGAGGCACTTTGTGGTGCACTCGCCAGCGCAGCTAGAGTGCCGATTTAAACTATAGAAGTTACTGCAAAACACCTTAAAAACACGTAATTCGCTTAGAAAACACATTTTCTAGTGATTTAGACACATGTTTTGAGAAACAGTTTTTACATCATATTTGAGCGTTTCACGGTCTGAAACGACGATTTTGCATGTATCTTTGAAAACATATTCTACCTGTAGTTTCGATGGAACTAGGTTATTTATGCTACAATAACACAAAATACAATTATTTTTGGTGAATACAAGGTTTTGGAGGCATTCCGTGGTGCACTCGCCAGCGCAGCTAGAGTGCCGATTTAAACTATAGAAGTTACTGCAAAACACCTTAAAAACACGTAATTCGCTTAGAAAACGCATTTTCAAGTGATTTGGAGACATGTTTTGAGAAACAGTTTTTACATCATAATTGAGCGTTTCACGGTCTGAAACGACGATTTTGCATGTATCTTTGGAAACATATTCTACCTGTAGTTTCGATGGAACTAGTTTATTTAGGATACAATAAGACAAAATACACTGTTTTTTAGTGAATACAACCTTTTGGAGGCACTCCGTGTTGCACTCGCCAGCGTAGCTAGAGTGCCGATTTGAACTATAGAAGTTACTGCAAAACACGTTAAAAACACGTAATTCGCTTAGAAAACGCATTTTCAAGTGATTTGAAGACATGTTTTGAGAAACAGTTTTTACATCATAATTGAACGTTTCACGGTCTGAAACGACGATTTTGCATGTATCTTTCGAAACATATTCTACCTGTAGTTTCGATGGAACTAGGTTATTTAGGTTACAATAAGACAAAATACACTGATTTTTAGTGAATACAAGGTTTTGGAGGCACTCCGTGGTGCACTCGCCAGCGCAGCTAGAGTGCCGATTTGAACGATAGAAGTTACTGCAAAACACCTTAAAAACACGTAATTCGTTTAGAAAACGCATTTTCAAGTGATTTGGAGACATGTTTTGAGAAACAGTTTTTACATCATATTTGAGCGTTTCACGGTCTGAAACGACGATTTTGCACGTATCTTTCGAAACATATTCTACCTGTAGTTTCGATGGAACTAGGTTATTTATGCTACAATAAGACAAAATACACTGATTTTTAGTGAATACAATGTTTTGGAGGCACTTTGTAGTGCACTCGCCAGCGCAGCTAGAGTGCCGATTTAAACTATAGAAGTTACTGCAAAACACCTTAAAAACACGTAATTCGCTTAGAAAACGCATTTTCTAGTGATTTAGAGACATGTTTTGAGAAACAGTTTTTACATCATATTTGAGCGTTTCACGGTCTGAAACGACGATTTTGCGTGTATCTTTGGAAACATATTTTACCTGTAGTTTCAATGGAACTAGTTTATTTATGCTACAATAACACAAAATACACTGATTTTTAGTGAATACAAGGTTTTGGATGCAGTCCGTGGTGCACTCGCCAGCGCAGCTAGAGTGCCGATTTGAACTATAGAAGTTACTGCAAAACACCTTAAAAACGCGTAATTCGCTTAGAAAGCGCATTTTTAAGTGTTTTGGAGACATGTTTTGAGAAACAGTTTTTACATCATATTTGAGCGTTTCACGGTCTAAAACGACGATTTTGCATGTATTTTTGGAAACATATTCTACCTGTAGTTTCGATGGAACTAGGTTATTTAGGTTACAATAAGACAAAATACACTGTTTTTTAGTGAATACAACCTTTTGGAGGCACTCCGTGGTGCACTCGCCAGCGCAGCTAGAGTATCGATTTGAACTATAGAAGTGACTGCAAAACACCTTAAAAACACGTAAATCGCTTAGAAAACGCATTTTCAAGTGATTTGGAGACATATTTTAAGAAACAGTTTTTAAATAATATTTGAGCGTTTCACGGTCTGAAACGACGATTTTGCATGTATCTTTGGAAACATATTCTACCTGTAGTTTCGATGGAACTAGGTTTTTTAGGGTACAATAAGACAAAATACACTGTTTTTTAGTAAATGCAAGGTTTTGGAGGCACTTCGTGGTGCACTCGCCAGGGCAGCTAGAGTGCCAATATGAACTATAAAAATTACTGCAAAACACCTTAAAAACACGTAATTCGCTTAGAAAACGCATTTTCAAGTGATTTGGAGACATGTTTTGAGAAACAGTTTTTACATTATATTTGAGCGTTTCACGGTCTGAAACGACGATTTTGCATGTATCTTTAGAAACATATTCTACCTGTAGTTTCGATGGAACTAGGTTATTTATGCTACAATAACACAAAATACACTGATTTTTAGTGAATACAAGGTTTTGGAGGCAGTCCGTGGTGCACTCGCCAGCGCAGCTAGAGTGCCAATTTGAACTATAGAAGTTAATGCAAAACACCTTAAAAACACGTAATTCGCTTAGAAAACGCATTTTTAAGTGATTTGGAGGCATGTTTTAAAAAACAGTTTTTACATCATATTTGAGCGTTTCACGGTCTGAAACGACGATTTTGCATATATCTTTGGACACATATTCTACCTGTAGTTTCGATGGAACTAGGTTATTTATGCTACAATAACACAAAATACACTGATTTTTAGGGAATACAAGGTTTTGGAGGCACTCCGTGGTGCACTCGCCAGCGCAGCTAGAGTGCCAATTTGAACTATTGAAGTTACTGCAAAACACCTTAAAAACACGTAATTCGCTTAGAAAACGCATTTTCAAGTGATTTGGAGACATGTTTTGAGAAACAGTTTTTACATCATATTTGAGCGTTTCACGGTCTGAAACGACGATTTTGCATGTATGTTTGGAAATATATTCTACCTGTAGTTTCGATGGAACTAGGTTATTTAGGGTACAATAAGACAAAATACACTGTTTTTTAGTGAATACAACCTTTTGGAGGCACTCCGTGGTGCACTCGGCAGCGCAGCTAGAGTGCCGATTTGAACTATAGAAGTTACTGCAAAACACGTTAAAAACACGTAATTCGCTTAGAAAACGCATTTTCAAGTGATTTGGAGACATGTTTTGAGAAACAGTTCTTACATCATATTTGAGCGTTTCACGGTCTGAAACGACGATTTTGCATGTATCTTTGGAATCATATTCTACCTGTAGTTTCGATGGAACTAGGTTATTTATGCTACAATAACACAAAATACATATATATTTAGTAAATTCAAGGTTTTGGAGGCAATCCATGGTGCACTCGCCGGCGCAGCTAGAGTGCCGAGTTGAACTATAGAAGTTACTGCAAAACACCTTAAAAACACGTAAATCGCTTAGAAAACGCATTTTCAAGTGATTTGGAGACATGTTTTGAGAAACAGTTTTTACATCATATTTGAGCGTTTCACGGTATGAAACGACGTTTTTGCATGTATCTTTGGAAACATATTCTACCAGAAGTTTCGATGGAACTAGGTTATTTAGGGTACAATAAGACAAAATACACTGTTTTTTAGTAAATACAACCTTTTGGAGGCACTCCGTGGTGCACTCGCCAGCGCAGCTAGAGTGCCGATTTGAACTATAGAAGTTACTGCAAAACACCTTAAAAACACGTAATTCGCTTAGAAAACGCATTTTCAAGTGATTTGGAGAAATGTTTTGAGAAACAGTTTTTACGTCATATTTGAGCGTTTTACGGTCTGAAACAACGATTTTGCATGTATCTTTGGAATCATATTCTACCTGTAGTTTCGATGGAACTAGGTTATTTATGCTACAATAAGACAAAATACACTGTTTTTTAGTGAATACAACCTTTTGGAGGCACTCCGTGGTGCACTCGCCAGCGCAGCTAGAGTGCCGATTTGAACTATAGAAGTTACTGCAAAACACCTTCGAAACACGTAATTCGCTTAGAAAACGCATTTTCAAGTGATTTGGAGACATGTTTTGAGAAACAGTTTTTATATCATATTTGAGCGTTTCACGGTCTGAAACGACGATTTTGCATGTATCTTTGGAAACATATTCTACCTGCAGTTTCGATGGAACTAGGTTATTTAGGTTACAATAAGACAAAATACACTGTTTTTTAGTGAATACAACCTTTTGGAGGCACTCCGTGGTGCACTCGCCAGCGCAGCTAGAGTGCCGATTTGAACTATAGAAGTTACTGCAAAACACCTTAAAAACACGTAATTCGCTTAGATAACGCATTTTCAAGTGATTTGGAGACATGTTTTGAGAAACAGTTTTTACATCATATTTGAGCATTTCACGGTCTGAAACGACGATTTTGCATGTATCTTACGAAACATATTCTACCTGTAGTTTCGATGGAACTAGGTTATTTATGCTACAATAAGACAAAATACACTGATTTTTAGTGAATACAAGGTTTTGGAGGCACTCCGTGGTGCACTCGCCAGCGCAACTAGAGTGCCGATATGAACTATAGAAGTTACTGCAAATCACCTTAAAAACACGTAATTCGCTTAGAAAACGCATTTTCAAGTGATTTGGAGACTTAATTTGAGAAACAGTTTTTACATAACATTTGAGCGTTTCACGGTCTGAAACGACGATTTTGCATGTATCTTTGGAAACATATTCTACCTGTAGTTTCGATGTAACTAGGTTATTTAAGGTATAATAAGACAAAATACACTGTTTTTTAGTGAATACAACCTTTTGGAGGCATTCCGTGGTGCACTCGCCAGGGCAGCTAGAGTGCCGATTTGAACTATAGAAGTTACAGCAAAACACCTTAAAAACACGTAATTCGCTTAGAAAACGCATTTTCAAGTGATTTGGAGACATGTTTTGAGAAACAGTTTTTACATCATATTTGAGCGTTTCACGGTCTGAAACGACGATTTTGCATGTATCTTTGGAAACATATTATACCTGTAGTTTTGATGGAACTAGGTTATTTATGCTACAATAACACAAAATACACTGATTTTTAGTGAATACAAGGTTTTGGAGGCAGTCCGTGGTGCACTCGCCAGCGCAGCTAGAGTACCGAATTGAACTTTAGAAGTTACTGCAAAACATCTTAAAAACACGTAATTCGCTTAGAAAACGCATTTTTAAGTGATTTGGAGACATGTTTTGAGAAACAGTTTTTACATCATATTTGAGCGTTACACTGTCTGAAACGACGATTTTGCATGTATCTTTGGAAACATATTCTGCCTGTAGTTTTGATGGAACTAGGTTATTTATGCTACAATAACACAAAATACACTGATTTTTAGTGAATACAAGGTTTTGGAGGCACTCCGTGGTGCACTCGCCAGCGCAGCTAGAGTGCCGATTTGAACTATAGAAGTTACTGCAAAACACCTTAAAAACACGTAATTCGCTTAGAAAACGCATTTTCAAGTAATTTGGAGACATGTTTTGAGAAACAGTTTTTACATCATATTTGAGCGTTTCACGGTCTGAAACGACGATTTTACGTGTATCTTTGGAAACATATTCTACCTGTAGTTTCGATGGAACTAGGTTATTTAGGGTACAATAAGACAAAATACACTGTTCTTTAGTGAATACAACCAATTGAAGGCACTCCGTGGTGCACTCGCCAGCGTACCTAGAGTGCCGATTTGAACTATAGAAGTTACTGCAAAACACGTTAAAAACACGTAATTCGCTTAGAAAACGCATTTTCAAGTGATTTGGAGACATGTTTTGAGAAACAGTCTTTACATCATATTTGAGCGTTTCACGGTCTGAAACGACGATTTGGCATGTATCTTTCGAAACATATTCTACCTGTAATTTCGATGGAACTAGGTTATTTATGCTACAATAACACAAAATACACTGATTTTTAGTGAATACAAGGTTTTGGAGGCACTCCGTGGTGCACTCGCCAGCGCAGCTAGAGTGCCGATTTGAACTATAGAAGTTACTGCAAAACACCTTAAAAACACGTAATTCGCTTAGAAAACGCATTTTCAAGTGATTTGGAGACATGTTTTGAGAAACAGTTTTTACATCATATTTGAGCGTTTCACGGTCTGAAACGACGATTTTGCATGTATCTTTGGAAACATATTCTATCTGTAGTTTCGATGGAACTAGGTTATTTAGGTTACAATAAGAGAGAATACACTGTTTTTTAGTGAATACAACCTTTTGGAGGCACTCCGTGGTGCACTCGCCAGCGCAACTAGAGTACCGATTTGAACTATAGAAGTGACTGCAAAACACCTTAAAAACACGTAATTCGCTTACAAAACGCATTTTCAAGTGATTTGGAGACATATTTTGAGAAACAGTTTTTACATCATATTTGAGCGTTTCACGCTCTGAAACGACGATTTTGCATGTAACTTTGGAAACATATTCTACCTGTAGTTTCGATGGAACTAGGTTATTTAGGGTACAATAAGACAAAATACACTGATTTTTAGTGAATACAATGTTTTTGAGGCACTCCGTGGTGCACTCGCCAGCGCAGCTAGAATGCCGATTTGAACTATAGAACTTACTGCAAAACACCTTAAAAACACGTAATTCTTCAAAAATATAATGCTTCGTCGTATTTCACGTGTATAACAACCTTCTGAGTCAACTTCCTATGAAGTCTTCGTCAGAAGGTGGCCAGCACAGCAGGTAATCACAGACGCGTTTCGCACTTCTTGGTGCTCATCAGTGTGATGTAACCTGGGGGCCTCTGTCTCATCCACAGAAGTGGAATCACGGAGCAGAGGCCACCCAACCTAGCTGTGCTAGCAACGGTCTTATGACCGTTCGCTACAGGTATCTGGCCTGTAGAAGGTAGTGTTAATACCCACAGAGCCATCTACCTGCAAAAGGCTTGACTGAGCCAAAATTGCAAATTGCAAACTAGTTGCGAATTTTGCCGTGAAAACGTACATTATTCAAAAATATAATGCTTCGTCGTATTTCACGTGTATAACAACCTTCTGAGTCAACTTCCTATGAAGTCTTCGTCAGAAGGTGGCCAGCACAGCAGGTAATCACAGACGCGTTTCGCACTTCTTGGTGCTCATCAGTGTGATGTAACCTGGGGGCCTCTGTCTCATCCACAGAAGTGGAATCACGGAGCAGAGGCCACCCAACCTAGCTGTGCTAGCAACGGTCTTATGACCGTTCGCTACAGGTATCTGGCCTGTAGAAGGTAGTGTTAATACCCACAGAGCCATCTACCTGCAAAAGGCTTGACTGAGCCAAAATTGCAAATTGCAAACTAGTTGCGAATTTTGCCGTGAAAACGTACATTATTCAAAAATATAATGCTTCGTCGTATTTCACGTGTATAACAACCTTCTGAGTCAACTTCCTATGAAGTCTTCGTCAGAAGGTGGCCAGCACAGCAGGTAATCACAGACGCGTTTCGCACTTCTTGGTGCTCATCAGTGTGATGTAACCTGGGGGCCTCTGTCTCATCCACAGAAGTGGAATCACGGAGCAGAGGCCACCCAACCTAGCTGTGCTAGCAACGGTCTTATGACCGTTCGCTACAGGTATCTGGCCTGTAGAAGGTAGTGTTAATACCCACAGAGCCATCTACCTGCAAAAGGCTTGACTGAGCCAAAATTGCAAATTGCAAACTAGTTGCGAATTTTGCCGTGAAAACGTACATTATTCAAAAATATAATGCTTCGTCGTATTTCACGTGTATAACAACCTTCTGAGTCAACTTCCTATGAAGTCTTCGTCAGAAGGTGGCCAGCACAGCAGGTAATCACAGACGCGTTTCGCACTTCTTGGTGCTCATCAGTGTGATGTAACCTGGGGGCCTCTGTCTCATCCACAGAAGTGGAATCACGGAGCAGAGGCCACCCAACCTAGCTGTGCTAGCAACGGTCTTATGACCGTTCGCTACAGGTATCTGGCCTGTAGAAGGTAGTGTTAATACCCACAGAGCCATCTACCTGCAAAAGGCTTGACTGAGCCAAAATTGCAAATTGCAAACTAGTTGCGAATTTTGCCGTGAAAACGTACATTATTCAAAAATATAATGCTTCGTCGTATTTCACGTGTATAACAACCTTCTGAGTCAACTTCCTATGAAGTCTTCGTCAGAAGGTGGCCAGCACAGCAGGTAATCACAGACGCGTTTCGCACTTCTTGGTGCTCATCAGTGTGATGTAACCTGGGGGCCTCTGTCTCATCCACAGAAGTGGAATCACGGAGCAGAGGCCACCCAACCTAGCTGTGCTAGCAACGGTCTTATGACCGTTCGCTACAGGTATCTGGCCTGTAGAAGGTAGTGTTAATACCCACAGAGCCATCTACCTGCAAAAGGCTTGACTGAGCCAAAATTGCAAATTGCAAACTAGTTGCGAATTTTGCCGTGAAAACGTACATTATTCAAAAATATAATGCTTCGTCGTATTTCACGTGTATAACAACCTTCTGAGTCAACTTCCTATGAAGTCTTCGTCAGAAGGTGGCCAGCACAGCAGGTAATCACAGACGCGTTTCGCACTTCTTGGTGCTCATCAGTGTGATGTAACCTGGGGGCCTCTGTCTCATCCACAGAAGTGGAATCACGGAGCAGAGGCCACCCAACCTAGCTGTGCTAGCAACGGTCTTATGACCGTTCGCTACAGGTATCTGGCCTGTAGAAGGTAGTGTTAATACCCACAGAGCCATCTACCTGCAAAAGGCTTGACTGAGCCAAAATTGCAAATTGCAAACTAGTTGCGAATTTTGCCGTGAAAACGTACATTATTCAAAAATATAATGCTTCGTCGTATTTCACGTGTATAACAACCTTCTGAGTCAACTTCCTATGAAGTCTTCGTCAGAAGGTGGCCAGCACAGCAGGTAATCACAGACGCGTTTCGCACTTCTTGGTGCTCATCAGTGTGATGTAACCTGGGGGCCTCTGTCTCATCCACAGAAGTGGAATCACGGAGCAGAGGCCACCCAACCTAGCTGTGCTAGCAACGGTCTTATGACCGTTCGCTACAGGTATCTGGCCTGTAGAAGGTAGTGTTAATACCCACAGAGCCATCTACCTGCAAAAGGCTTGACTGAGCCAAAATTGCAAATTGCAAACTAGTTGCGAATTTTGCCGTGAAAACGTACATTATTCAAAAATATAATGCTTCGTCGTATTTCACGTGTATAACAACCTTCTGAGTCAACTTCCTATGAAGTCTTCGTCAGAAGGTGGCCAGCACAGCAGGTAATCACAGACGCGTTTCGCACTTCTTGGTGCTCATCAGTGTGATGTAACCTGGGGGCCTCTGTCTCATCCACAGAAGTGGAATCACGGAGCAGAGGCCACCCAACCTAGCTGTGCTAGCAACGGTCTTATGACCGTTCGCTACAGGTATCTGGCCTGTAGAAGGTAGTGTTAATACCCACAGAGCCATCTACCTGCAATGCATGCAGGTAGATGGCTCTGTGGGTATTAACACTACCTTCTACAGGCCAGATACCTGTAGCGAACGGTCATAAGACCGTTGCTAGCACAGCTAGGTTGGGTGGCCTCTGCTCCGTGATTCCACTTCTGTGGATGAGACAGAGGCCCCCAGGTTACATCACACTGATGAGCACCAAGAAGTGCGAAACGCGTCTGTGATTACCTGCTGTGCTGGCCACCTTCTGACGAAGACTTCATAGGAAGTTGACTCAGAAGGTTGTTATACACGTGAAATACGACGAAGCATTATATTTTTGAATAATGTACGTTTTCACGGCAAAATTCGCAACTAGTTTGCAATTTGCAATTTTGGCTCAGTCAAGCCTTTTGCAGGTAGATGGCTCTGTGGGTATTAACACTACCTTCTACAGGCCAGATACCTGTAGCGAACGGTCATAAGACCGTTGCTAGCACAGCTAGGTTGGGTGGCCTCTGCTCCGTGATTCCACTTCTGTGGATGAGACAGAGGCCCCCAGGTTACATCACACTGATGAGCACCAAGAAGTGCGAAACGCGTCTGTGATTACCTGCTGTGCTGGCCACCTTCTGACGAAGACTTCATAGGAAGTTGACTCAGAAGGTTGTTATACACGTGAAATACG
Source organism: Harpalus rubripes (assembly GCA_963082715.1). Taxonomy (NCBI): domain Eukaryota; kingdom Metazoa; phylum Arthropoda; class Insecta; order Coleoptera; family Carabidae; genus Harpalus; species Harpalus rubripes. The sequence goes on from OY720453.1 coordinate 39,884,578, forward strand.
ACGAAGCATTATATTTTTGAATAATGTACGTTTTCACGGCAAAATTCGCAACTAGTTTGCAATTTGCAATTTTGGCTCAGTCAAGCCTTTTGCAGGTAGATGGCTCTGTGGGTATTAACACTACCTTCTACAGGCCAGATACCTGTAGCGAACGGTCATAAGACCGTTGCTAGCACAGCTAGGTTGGGTGGCCTCTGCTCCGTGATTCCACTTCTGTGGATGAGACAGAGGCCCCCAGGTTACATCACACTGATGAGCACCAAGAAGTGCGAAACGCGTCTGTGATTACCTGCTGTGCTGGCCACCTTCTGACGAAGACTTCATAGGAAGTTGACTCAGAAGGTTGTTATACACGTGAAATACGACGAAGCATTATATTTTTGAATAATGTACGTTTTCACGGCAAAATTCGCAACTAGTTTGCAATTTGCAATTTTGGCTCAGTCAAGCCTTTTGCAGGTAGATGGCTCTGTGGGTATTAACACTACCTTCTACAGGCCAGATACCTGTAGCGAACGGTCATAAGACCGTTGCTAGCACAGCTAGGTTGGGTGGCCTCTGCTCCGTGATTCCACTTCTGTGGATGAGACAGAGGCCCCCAGGTTACATCACACTGATGAGCACCAAGAAGTGCGAAACGCGTCTGTGATTACCTGCTGTGCTGGCCACCTTCTGACGAAGACTTCATAGGAAGTTGACTCAGAAGGTTGTTATACACGTGAAATACGACGAAGCATTATATTTTTGAATAATGTACGTTTTCACGGCAAAATTCGCAACTAGTTTGCAATTTGCAATTTTGGCTCAGTCAAGCCTTTTGCAGGTAGATGGCTCTGTGGGTATTAACACTACCTTCTACAGGCCAGATACCTGTAGCGAACGGTCATAAGACCGTTGCTAGCACAGCTAGGTTGGGTGGCCTCTGCTCCGTGATTCCACTTCTGTGGATGAGACAGAGGCCCCCAGGTTACATCACACTGATGAGCACCAAGAAGTGCGAAACGCGTCTGTGATTACCTGCTGTGCTGGCCACCTTCTGACGAAGACTTCATAGGAAGTTGACTCAGAAGGTTGTTATACACGTGAAATACGACGAAGCATTATATTTTTGAATAATGTACGTTTTCACGGCAAAATTCGCAACTAGTTTGCAATTTGCAATTTTGGCTCAGTCAAGCCTTTTGCAGGTAGATGGCTCTGTGGGTATTAACACTACCTTCTACAGGCCAGATACCTGTAGCGAACGGTCATAAGACCGTTGCTAGCACAGCTAGGTTGGGTGGCCTCTGCTCCGTGATTCCACTTCTGTGGATGAGACAGAGGCCCCCAGGTTACATCACACTGATGAGCACCAAGAAGTGCGAAACGCGTCTGTGATTACCTGCTGTGCTGGCCACCTTCTGACGAAGACTTCATAGGAAGTTGACTCAGAAGGTTGTTATACACGTGAAATACGACGAAGCATTATATTTTTGAATAATGTACGTTTTCACGGCAAAATTCGCAACTAGTTTGCAATTTGCAATTTTGGCTCAGTCAAGCCTTTTGCAGGTAGATGGCTCTGTGGGTATTAACACTACCTTCTACAGGCCAGATACCTGTAGCGAACGGTCATAAGACCGTTGCTAGCACAGCTAGGTTGGGTGGCCTCTGCTCCGTGATTCCACTTCTGTGGATGAGACAGAGGCCCCCAGGTTACATCACACTGATGAGCACCAAGAAGTGCGAAACGCGTCTGTGATTACCTGCTGTGCTGGCCACCTTCTGACGAAGACTTCATAGGAAGTTGACTCAGAAGGTTGTTATACACGTGAAATACGACGAAGCATTATATTTTTGAATAATGTACGTTTTCACGGCAAAATTCGCAACTAGTTTGCAATTTGCAATTTTGGCTCAGTCAAGCCTTTTGCAGGTAGATGGCTCTGTGGGTATTAACACTACCTTCTACAGGCCAGATACCTGTAGCGAACGGTCATAAGACCGTTGCTAGCACAGCTAGGTTGGGTGGCCTCTGCTCCGTGATTCCACTTCTGTGGATGAGACAGAGGCCCCCAGGTTACATCACACTGATGAGCACCAAGAAGTGCGAAACGCGTCTGTGATTACCTGCTGTGCTGGCCACCTTCTGACGAAGACTTCATAGGAAGTTGACTCAGAAGGTTGTTATACACGTGAAATACGACGAAGCATTATATTTTTGAATAATGTACGTTTTCACGGCAAAATTCGCAACTAGTTTGCAATTTGCAACACGTAATTCGCTTAGAAAACGCATTTTTAGGTGATTTGGAGACATGTTTTGAGAAACAGTTTTTACATCATATTTGAGCGTTTCACGGTCTGAAACGACGATTTTGCATGTATCTTTCGAAATATATTCTACCTGTAGTTACGATGGAACTAGGTTATTTAAGCTACAATAACACAAAATACACTGATTTTTAGTGAATACAATGTTTTGGAGGCACTCCGTGGTGCACTCGCCAGCGCAGCTAGAGTGCCGATTTGAACTGTAGAAGTTACTGCAAAACACCTTAAAAACACTTAATACATTTAGAAAACGCATTTTCAAGTGATTTTGAGACATGTTTTGAGAAACAGTTTTTACATCATATTTGAGCGTTTCACGGTCTAAAACGACAATTTTGCATGTATCTTTGGAAACATATTCTACCTTTGGTTTCGATGGAACTAGGTTATTGGGGGTACAATAAGACAAAATAAACTGTTTTTTAGTGAATACAACCTTTTGGAGGCACTCCGTGGTGCACTCGCCAGTGCAGCTAGAGTGCCGATCTGAACTATAAAAGTTACTGCAAAACACCTTAAAAACACGTAATTCGCTTAGAAAACGCATTTTCAAGTGATTTGGAGACATGTTTTGAGAATCAGTTTTTACATCATATTTGAGCGTTTCACGGTCTGAAACGACGATTTTGCATGTATCTTTCGAAACATATTCTACCAGTAGTTTCGATGGAACTAAGTTATTTATGCTACAATAAGACAAAATACACTGATTTTTAGTGAATACAATGTTTTGGAGGCACTCCGTGGTGCACTCGCCAGCGCAGCTAGAGTGCCGATTTGAACTATAGAAGTTACTGCAAAACACCTTAAAAACGCGTAATTCGCTTAGAAAACGCATTTTAAAGTGATTTGGAGACATGTTTTGAGAAACAGTTTTTACATCATATTTGAGCGTTTCACGGTCTGAAACGACGATTTTCTATGTATCTTTAAAAACATATACTACCTGTAAATTCGATTGAACTAGGTTATTTATGCTACAATAACACATAATACACTGATTTTTAGTGAATACAAGGTTTTGGAAGCACTCCGTGGTGCACTCGCCAGTGCAGCTAGAGTGCCGATTTGAACTATAGAAGTTACTGCAAAACACCTTAAAAACACGTAATTCGTTTAGAAAACGCATTTTCAAGTGATTTGGAGACATGTTTTGAGAAACAGTTTTTACATCATATTTGAGCGTTTCACGGTCTGAAACAACAATTTTGCATGTATCTTTGGAAACATATTCTACTTGTAGTTTCGTTGAAACTAGGTTATTTAGGGTACAATAAGACAAAACACACTGTTTTTTAGGGAATACAACCTTTTGGAGGCACTCCGTGGTGCACTCGCCAGCGCAGCTAGAGTGCCGATTTGAACCATAGAAGTTACTGCAAATCACCTTAAAAACACGTAATTCGCTTAGAAAACGCATTTTCAAGTGATTTGGAGACATGTTTTAAAAAAACAGTTTTTACATCATATTTGAGCGTTTCACGGTCTGAATCGACGATTTTGCATGTATCTTTGGAAACATATTCTACCTGTAGTTTCGATGGAACTAGGTTATTTATGCTACAATAACACAAAATACACTGATTTTTAGTGAATACAAGGTTTTGGAGGCACTCCGTGGTGCACTCGCCAGCGCAGCTAGAATGCCGATTTGAACTATAGAAGTTATTGCAAAACACCTTAAAAACACGTAATTCGCTTAGAAAACGCATTTTTAGGTGATTTGGAGACATGTTTTGAGAAACAGTTTTTACATCATATTTGAGCGTTTCACGGTCTGAAACGACGATTTTGCATGTATCTTTCGAAATATATTCTACCAGTAGTTTCGATGGAACTAGGTTATTTAAGCTACAATAACACAAAATACACTGATTTTTAGTGAATACAATGTTTTGGAGGCACTCCGTGGTGCACTCGCCAGCGCAGCTAGAGTGCCGATTTGAACTGTAGAAGTTACTGCAAAACTCCTTAAAAACACTTAATACATTTAGAAAACGCATTTTCAAGTGATTTTGAGACATGTTTTGAGAAACAGTTTTTACATCATATTTGAGCGTTTCACGGTCTGAAACGACGATTTTGCATGTATCTTTGGAAACATATTCTACCTATAGTTTCGATAGAACTAGGTTATTTAGGTTACAATAAGACAAAATAATCTGTTTTTTAGTGAATACAACCTTTTGGAGGCACTCCGTGGTGCACTCGCCAGCGCAGCTAGAGTACCGATTTGAACTATAGAAGTGACTGCAAAACACCTTAAAAACACGTAATTAGCTTAGAAAACGCATTTTCAAGTGATTTGGAGACATATTTTGAGAAACAGGTTTTACATCATATTTGAGCGTTTCACGGTCTAAAACGACAATTTTGCATGTATCTTTGGAAACATATTCTACCTTTAGTTTCGATGGAACTAGGTTATTGAGGGTACAATAAGACAAAATACACTGTTTTTTAGTGAATACAACCTTTTGGAGGCACTCCGTGTTGCACTCGCCAGCGTAGCTAGAGTGCCGATTTGAACTATAGAAGTTACTGCAAAACACCTTCAAAACACGTAATTCGCTTTGAAAACGCATTTTCAAGTAAAAAACAGTTTTTACATCATATTTGAGCGTTTCACGGTCTGAAACGACGATTTTGCATGTATCTTTGGAAACATATTCTACCTGTAGTTTCGATGGAACTAGGTTATTTATGCTACAATAACACAAAATACAATTATTTTTAGTGAATACAAGGTTTTGGAGGCATTCCGTGGTGCACTCGCCAGCGCAACTAGAGTACCGATTTGAACTATAGAAGTGACTGCAAAACACCTTAAAAACACGTAATTCGCTTAGAAAACGCATTTTCAAGTGATTTGGAGACATGTTTTGAGAAACAGTTTTTACATCATATTTGAGCGTTTCACGGTCTGAAACGACGATTTTGCATGTATCTTTGGAAACATATTCTACCTGTAGTTTCGATGGAACTAGGTTATTTATGCTACAATAAGACAAAATACACTGATTTTTAGTGAATACAACCTTTTGGAGGCACTCCGTGGTGCACTCGCCAGCGCAACTAGAGTACCGATTTGAACTATAGAAGTGACTGCAAAACACCTTAAAAACACGTAATTCGCTTAGAAAACGCATTTTCAAGTGATTTGGAGACATGTTTTGAGAAACAGTTTTTACATCATATTTGAGCGTTACACGGTCTGAAACGACGATTTTGCATGTATCTTTGGAAACATATTCTACCTGTAGTTTCGATGGAACTAGGTTATTTATGCTACAATAAGACAAAATACACTGATTTTTAGTGAATACAATGTTTTGGAGGCACTTTGTGGTGCACTCGCCAGCGCAGCTAGAGTGCCGATTTAAACTATAGAAGTTACTGCAAAACACCTTAAAAACACGTAATTCGCTTAGAAAACGCATTTTCTAGTGATTTAGAGACATGTTTTGAGAAACAGTTTTTACATCATATTTGAGCGTTTCACGGTCTGAAACGACGATTTTGCGTGTATCTTTGGAAACATATTTTACCTGTAGTTTCAATGGAACTAGGTTATTTATGCTACAATAACACAAAATACACTGATTTTTAGTGAATACAAGGTTTTGGATGCAGTCCGTGGTGCACTCGCCAGCGCAGCTAGAGTGCCGATTTGAACTATAGAAGTTACTGCAAAACACCTTAAAAACGCGTAATTCGCTTAGAAAACGCATTTTCAAGTGATTTGGAGACATATTTTGAGAAACAGTTTTTAAATAATATTTGAGCGTTTCACGGTCTGAAACGACGATTTTGCATGTATCTTTGGAAACATATTCTACCTGTAGTTTCGATGGAACTAGGTTTTTTAGGGTACAATAAGACAAAATACACTGTTTTTTAGTAAATGCAAGGTTTTGGAGGCACTTCGTGGTGCACTCGCCAGGGCAGCTAGAGTGCCAATATGAACTATAAAAATTACTGCAAAACACCTTAAAAACACGTAATTCGCTTAGAAAACGCATTTTCAAGTGATTTGGAGACATGTTTTGAGAAACAGTTTTTACATTATATTTGAGCGTTTCACGGTCTGAAACGACGATTTTGCATGTATCTTTAGAAACATATTCTACCTGTAGTTTCGATGGAACTAGGTTATTTATGCTACAATAACACAAAATACACTGATTTTTAGTGAATACAAGGTTTTGGAGGCAGTCCGTGGTGCACTCGCCAGCGCAGCTAGAGTGCCAATTTGAACTATAGAAGCTAATGCAAAACACCTTAAAAACACGTAATTCGCTTAGAAAACGCATTTTTAAGTGATTTGGAGGCATGTTTTAAAAAACAGTTTTTACATCATATTTGAGCGATTCACGGTCTGAAACGACGAATTTGCATATATCTTTGGACACATATTCTACATGTAGTTTCGATGGAACTAGGTTATTTATGCTACAATAACACAAAATACACTGATTTTTAGGGAATACAAGGTTTTGGAGGCACTCCGTGGTGCACTCGCCAGCGCAGCTAGAGTGCCGATTTGTACTATTGAAGTTACTGCAAAACACCTTAAAAACACGTAATTCGCTTAGAAAACGCATTTTCAAGTGATTTGGAGACATGTTTTGAGAAACAGTTTTTACATCATATTTGAGCGTTTCACGGTCTGAAACGACGATTTTGCATGTATCTTTGGAAACATATTCTACCTGTAGTTTCGATGGAACTAGGTTATTTATGCTACAATAACACAAAATACAATTATTTTTAGTGAATACAAGATTTTGGAGGCATTCCGTGGTGCACTCGCCAGCGCAGCTAGAGTGCCATGTTGAACTATAGAAGTTACTGCAAAACACCTTAAAAACACGTAATTCGCTTAGAAAACGCATTTTCAAGTGATTTGGAGACATGTTTTGAGAAACAGTTTTTACATCATATTTGAGCGTTTCACGGTCTGAAACGACGATTTTGCATGTATGTTTGGAAATATATTCTACCTGTAGTTTCGATGGAATTAGGTTAATTAGGATACAATAAGACAAAATACACTGATTTTTAGTGAATACAAGGTTTTGGAGGCACTCCGTGGTGCACTCGCCAGCGCAGCTAGAGTGCCGATTTGCACTATAGAAGTTTCTGCACAACACCTTAAAAACACGTAATTCGCTTAGAAAACGCATTTTCAAGTGATTTGGAGACATGTTTTGAGAAACAGTTCTTACATCATATTTGAGCGTTTCACGGTCTGAAACGACGATTTTGCATGTATCTTTGGAAACATATTCTACCTGTAGTTTCGATGTAACTAGGTTATTTATGCTACAATAACACAAAATACAATTATATTTAGTAAATTCAAGGTTTTGGAGGCATTCCATGGTGCGCTCGCCAGCGCAGCTAGAGTGCCGAGTTGAACTATAGAAGTTGCTGCAAAACACCTTAAAAACACGTAATTCGCTTAGAAAACGCATTTTCAAGTGATTTGGAGACATGTTTTGAGAAACAGTTTTTACATCATATTTGAGCGTTTCACGGTCTGAAACGACGATTTTGCATGTATCTTTGGAAACATATTCTACCAGAAGTTTCGATGGAGCTAGGTTATTTAGGGTACAATAAGACAAAATACACTGTTTTTTAGTAAATACAACCTTTTGGAGGCACTCCGTGGTGCACTCGCCAGCGCAGCTAGAGTGCCGATTTGAACTATAGAAGTTACTGCAAAACACCTTAAAAACACGTAATTCGCTTAGAAAACGCATTTTCAAGTGATTTGGAGAAATGTTTTGAGAAACAGTTTTTACATCATATTTGAGCGTTTCACGGTCTGAAACGACGATTTTGCATGTATCTTTGGAATCATATTCTACCTGTAGTTTCGATGGAACTAGGTTATTTATGCTACAATAAGACAAAATACACTGTTTTTTAGTGAATACAACCTTTTGGAGGCATTCCGTGGTGCACTCGCCAGCGCAGCTAGAGTGCCGATTTAAACTATAGAAGTTACTGCAAAACACCTTAAAAACACGTAATTCGCTTAGAAAACGCATTTTCAAGTGATTTGGAGACATGTTTTGAGAAACAGTTTTTACATCATAATTGAGCGTTTCACGGTCTGAAACGACGATTTTGCATGTATCTTTGGAAACATATTCTACCTGTAGTTTCGATGGAACTAGTTTATTTAGGATACAATAAGACAAAATACACTGTTTTTTAGTGAATACAACCTTTTGGAGGCACTCCGTGTTGCACTCGCCAGCGTAGCTAGAGTGCCGATTTGAACTATAGAAGTTACTGCAAAACACGTTAAAAACACGTAATTCGCTTAGAAAACGCATTTTCAAGTGATTTGGAGACATGTTTTGAGAAACAGTTTTTACATCATATTTGAGCGTTTCACGGTCTGAAACGACGATTTTGCATGTATCTTTCGAAACATATTCTACCTGTAGTTTCGATGGAACTAGGTTATTTAGGTTACAATAAGACAAAATACACTGATTTTTAGTGAATACAAGGTTTTGGAGGCACTCCGTGGTGCACTCGCCAGCGCAGCTAGAGAGCCGATTTGAACGATAGAAGTTACTGCAAAACACCTTAAAAACACGTAATTCGTTTAGAAAACGCATTTTCAAGTGATTTGGAGACATGTTTTGAGAAACAGTTTTTACATCATATTTGAGCGTTTCACGGTCTGAAACGACGATTTTGCACGTATCTTTCGAAACATATTCTACCTGTAGTTTCGATGAAACTAGGTTATTTATGCTACAATAAGACAAAATACACTGATTTTTAGTGAATACAATGTTTTGGAGGCACTTTGTGGTGCACTCGCCAGCGCAGCTAGAGTGCCGATTTAAACTATAGAAGTTACTGCAAAACACCTTAAAAACACGTAATTCGCTTAGAAAACGCATTTTCTAGTGATTTAGAGACATGTTTTGAGAAACAGTTTTTACATTATATTTGAGCGTTTCACGGTCTGAAACGACGATTTTGCGTGTATCTTTGGAAACATATTTTACCTGTAGTTTCAATAAAACTAGGTTATTTATGCTACAATAACACAAAATACACTGATTTTTAGTGAATACAAGGTTTTGGATGCAGTCCGTGGTGCACTCGCCAGCGCAGCTAGAGTGCCGATTTGAACTATAGAAGTTAATGCAAAACACCTTAAAAACACGTAATTCGCTTAGAAAACGCATTTTTAAGTGATTTGGAGACATGTTTTGAGAAACAGTTTTTACATCATATTTGAGCGTTTCACGGTCTGAAACGACGATTTTGCATGTATCTTTGAAAACATATTCTACCTGTAGTTTCGATGGAACTAGGTTATTTATGCTACAATAACACAAAATACAATTATTTTTAGTGAATACAAGGTTTTGGAGGCATTCCGTGGTGCACTCGCCAGCGCAGCTAGAGTGCCGATTTAAACTATAGAAGTTACTGCAAAACACCTTAAAAACACGTAATTCGCTTAGAAAACGCATTTTCAAGTGATTTGGAGACATGTTTTGAGAAGCAATTTTTACATCATAATTGAGCGTTTCACGGTCTGAAACGACGATTTTGCATGTACCTTTGGAAACATATTCTACCTGTAGTTTCGAATGGAACTAGGTTATTTATGCTACAATAACACAAAATACACTGATTTTTAGTGAATACAAGGTTTTGGAGGCACTCCGTGGTGCACTCGCCAGCGCAGCTAGAGTGCCAATTTGAACTATAGAAGTTAATGCAAAACACCTTAAAAACACGTAATTCGCTTAGAAAACGCATTTTTAAGTGATTTGGAGACATGTTTTGAGAAACAGTTTTTACATCATATTTGAGCGTTTCACGGTCTGAAACGACGATTTTGCATGTATCTTTGACAACATATTCTACCTGTAGTTTCGATGGAACTAGGTTATTTATGCTGACAATAACACAAAATACAATTATTTTTAGTGAATACAAGGTTTTGGAGGCACTCCGTGGTGCACTCGCCAGCGCAGCTAGAGTGCCGATTTGAACTATTGAAGTTACTGCAAAACACCTTAAAAACACGTAATTCGCTTAGAAAACGCATTTTCAAGTGATTTGGAGACATGTTTTGAGAAACAGTTTTTACATCATATTTGAGCGTTTCACGGTCTGAAACGACGATTTTACATGTATGTTTGGAAATATATTCTACCTGTAGTTTCGATGGAACTAGGTTATTTAGGGTACAATAAGACAAAATACACTGTTTTTTAGTGAATACAACCTTTTGGAGGCACTCCGTGGTGCACTCGGCAGCGCAGCTAGAGTGCCGATTTGAACTATAGAAGTTACTGCAAAACACGTTAAAACACGTAATTCGCTTAGAAAACGCATTTTCAAGTGATTTGGAGACATGTTTGAGAAACAGTTTTTACATCATATTTGAGCGTTTCACGGTCCTGAACGACGATTTTGCATGTATCTTTGGAAACATATTCTACCTGTAGTTTCGATGGAACTAGGTTATTTATGCTACAATAAGACAAAATACACTGATTTTTAGTGAATACAAGGTTTTGGAGGCACTCCGTGGTGCACTCGCCAGCGCAGCTAGAGTGCCGATTTGCACTATAGAAGTTACTGCACAACACCTTAGAAACACGTAATTCGCTTAGAAAACGCATTTTCAAGTGATTTGGACACATGTTTTGAGAAACAGTTCTTACATCATATTTGAGCGTTTCACGGTCTGAAACGACGATTTTGCATGTATCTTTGGAAACATATTCTACCTGTAGTTTCGATGGAACTAGGTTATTTATGCTACAATAACACAAAATACAATTATATTTAGTAAATTCAAGGTTTTGGAGGCATTCCATGGTGCACTCGCCGGCGCAGCTAGAGTGCCGAGTTGAACTATAGAAGTTACTGCAAAACACCTTAAAAACACGTAAATCGCTTAGAAAACGCATTTTCAAGTGATTTGGAGACATGTTTTGAGAAACAGTTTTTACATCATATTTGAGCGTTTCAGGGTATGAAACGACGTTTTTGCATGTATCTTTGGAAACATATTCTACCAGAAGTTTCGATAGAACTAGGTTATTTAGGGTACAATAAGACAAAATACACTGTTTTTTAGTAAATACAACCTTTTGGAGGCACTCCGTGGTGCACTCGCCAGCGCAGCTAGAGTGCCGATTTGAACTATAGACGTTACTGCAAAACACCTTAAAAACACGTAATTCGCTTAGAAAACGCATTTTCAAGTGATTTGGAGAATGTTTTGAGAAACAGTTTTTACATCATATTTGAGCGTTTCACGGTCTGAAACAACGATTTTGCATGTATCTTTGGAATCATATTCTACCTGTAGTTTCGATGGAACTAGGTTATTTATGCTACAATAAGACAAAATACACTGTTTTTTAGTGAATACAACCTTTTGGAGTCACTCCGTGGTGCACTCGCCAGCGCAGCTAGAGTGCCGATTTGAACTATAGAAGTTACTGCAAAACACCTTCGAAACACGTAATTCGCTTAGAAAACGCATTTTCAAGTGATTTGGAGACATGTTTTGAGAAACAGTTTTTATATCATATTTGAGCGTTTCACGGTCTGAAACGACGATTTTGCATGTATCTTTGGAAACATATTCTACCTGCAGTTTCGATGGAACTAGGTTATTTAGGTTACAATAAGACAAAATACACTGTTTTTTTAGTGAATACAACCTTTTGGAGGCACTCCGTGGTGCACTCGCCAGCGCAGCTAGAGTGCCGATTTGAACTATAGAAGTTACTGCAAAACACCTTAAAAACACGTAATTCGCTTAGATAACGCATTTCAAGTGATTTGGAGACATGTTTTGAGAAACAGTTTTTACATCATATTTGAGCATTTCACGGTCTGAAACGACGATTTGCATGTATCTTTCGAAACATATTCTACCTGTAGTTTCGATGGAACTAGGTTATTTATGCTACAATAAGACAAAATACACTGATTTTTAGTGAATACAAGGTTTTGGAGGCACTCCGTGGTGCACTCGCCAGCGCAACTAGAGTGCCGATTTGAACTATAGAAGTTACTGCAAATCACCTTAAAAACACGTAATTCGCTTAGAAAACGCATTTTCAAGTGATTTGGAGACTTAATTTGAGAAACAGTTTTTACATAACATTTGAGCGTTTCACGGTCTGAAACGACGATTTTGCATGTATCTTTGGAAACATATTCTACCTGTAGTTTCGATGTAACTAGGTTATTTAAGGTATAATAAGACAAAATACACCGTTTTTTGTGAATACAACCTTTTGGAGGCATTCCGTGGTGCACTCGCCAGGGCAGCTAGAGTGCCGATTTGAACTATAGAAGTTACAGCAAAACACCTTAAAAACACGTAATTCGCTTAGAAAACGCATTTTCAAGTGATTTGGAGACATGTTTTGAGAAACAGTTTTTACATCATATTTGAGCGTTTCACGGTCTGAAACGACGATTTTGCATGTATCTTTGGAAACATATTATACCTGTAGTTTTGATGGAACTAGGTTATTTATGCTACAATAACACAAAATACACTGATTTTTAGTGAATACAAGGTTTTGGAGGCAGTCCGTGGTGCACTCGCCAGCGCAGCTAGAGTACCGAATTGAACTTTAGAAGTTACTGCAAAACATCTTAAAAACACGTAATTCGCTTAGAAAACGCATTTTTAAGTGATTTGGAGACATGTTTTGAGAAACAGTTTTTACATCATATTTGAGCGTTTCACTGTCTGAAACGACGATTTTGCATGTATCTTTGGAAACATATTCTGCCTGTAGTTTTGATGGAACTAGGTTATTTATGCTACAATAACACAAAATACACTGATTTTTAGTGAATACAAGGTTTTGGAGGCACTCCGTGGTGCACTCGCCAGCGCAGCTAGAGTGCCGATTTGAACTATAGAAGTTACTGCAAAACACCTTAAAAACACGTAATTCGCTTAGAAAACGCATTTTCAAGTGATTTGGAGACATGTTTTGAGAAACAGTTTTTACATCATATTTGAGCGTTTCACGGTCTGAAACGACGATTTTGCATGTATCTTTGGAAACATATTCTACCTGTAGTTTCGATGGAACTAGGTTATTTAGGGTACAATAAGACAAAATACACTGTTTTTTAGTGAATACAACCAATTGAAGGCACTCCGTGGTGCACTCGCCAGCGTAGCTAGAGTGCCGATTTGAACTATAGAAGTTACTGCAAAACACGTTAAAAACACGTAATTCGCTTAGAAAACGCATTTTGAAGTGATTTGGAGACATGTTTTGAGAAACAGTCTTTACATCATATTTGAGCGTTTCACGGTCTGAAACGACGATTTGGCATGTATCTTTCGAAACATATTCTACCTGTAGTTTCGATGGAACTAGGTTATTTATTCTACAATAACACAAAATACACTGATTTTTAGTGAATACAAGGTTTTGGAGGCACTCCGTGGTGCACTCGCCAACGCAGCTAGAGTGCCGATTTGAACTATAGAAGTTACAACAAAACACCTTAAAAACACGTAATTCGCTTAGAAAACGCATTTTTAAGTGATTTGGAGACATGTTTTGAGAAACAGTTTTTACATCATATTTGAGCGTTTCACGGTCTGAAACGACAATTTTGCATGTATCTTTGGAAACATATTCTATCTGTAGTTTCGATGGAACTAGGTTATTTAGGTTACAATAAGAGAGAATACACTGTTTTTTAGTGATAACAACCTTTTGGAGGCACTCCGTGGTGCACTCGCCAGCGCAACTAGAGTACCGATTTGAACTATAGAAGTGACTGCAAAACACCTTAAAAACACGTAATTCGCTTACAAAACGCATTTTCAAGTGATTTGGAGACATATTTTGAGAAACAGTTTTTACATCATATTTGAGCGTTTCACGGTCTGAAACGACGATTTTGCACGTATCTTTCGAAATATATTCTACCTGTAGTTTCGATGGAACTAGGTTATTTATGCTACAATAAGACAAAATACACTGATTTTTAGTGAATACAATGTTTTGGAGGCACTCCGTGGTGCACTCGCCAGCGCAGCTAGAGTGCCGATATGAACTATAGAAGTTACTGCAAAACACCTTAAAAACACGTAATTCCCTTAGAAAACGCATTTTCAAGTGATTTGGAGACATGTTTTGAGAAACAGTTTTTACATCATATTTGAGCGTTTTATGGTCTGAATCGACGATTTTGCATGTATCTTTGGAAACATATTCTACCTGTAGTTTCAATGGAACTAGGTTATTTATGCTACAATAACACAAAATACACTGATTTTTAGTGAATACAAGGTTTTGGAGGCACTCCGTGGTGCACTCGCCAGCGCAGCTAGAATGCCGATTTGAACTATAGAAGTTACTGCAAAACACCTTAAAAACACGTAATTCGCTTAGAAAACGCATTTTTAGGTGATTTGGAGACATGTTTTGAGAAACAGTTTTTACATCATATTTGAGCGTTTCACGGTCTGAAACGACGATTTTGCATGTATCTTTCGAAATATATTCTACCTGTAGTTTCGATGGAACTAGGTTATTTAAGCTACAATAACACAAAATACACTGATTTTTTGTGAATACAATGTTTTGGAGGCACTCCGTGGTGCACTCGCCAGCGCAGCTATAGTGCCGATTTGAACTGTAGAAGTTACTGCAAAACACCTTAAAAACACTTAATACATTTAGAAAACGCATTTTCAAGTGATTTTGAGACATGTTTTGAGAAACAGTTTTTACATCATATTTGAGCGTTTCACGGTCTGAAACGACGATTTTGCATGTATCTTTGAAAACATATTCTACCTATAGTTTCGATAGAACTAGGTTATTTAGGTTACAATAAGACAAAATAATCTGTTTTTTAGTGAATACAACCTTTTGGAGGCACTCCGTGGTGCACTCGCCAGCGCAGCTAGAGTACCGATTTGAACTATAGAAGTGACTGCAAAACACCTTAAAAACACGTAATTAGCTTAGAAAACGCATTTTCAAGTGATTTGGAGACATATTTTGAGAAACAGTTTTTACATCATATTTGAGCGTTTCACGGTCTAAAACGACAATTTTGCATGTATCTTTGGAAACATATTCTACCTTTGGTTTCGATGGAACTAGGTTATTGAGGGTACAATAAGACAAAATAAACTGTTTTTTAGTGAATACAACCTTTTGGAGGCACTCCGTGGTGCACTCGCCAGTGCAGCTAGAGTGCCGATTTGAACTATAAAAGTTACTGCAAAACACCTTAAAAACACGTAATTCGCTTAGAAAACGCATTTTCAAGTGATTTGGAGACATGTTTTGAGAATCAGTTTTTACATCATATTTGAGCGTTTCACGGTCTGAAACGACGATTTTGCATGTATCTTTCGAAACATATTCTACCTGTAGTTTCGATGGAACTAAGTTATTTATGCTACAATAAGACAAAATACACTGATTTTTAGTAAATACAATGTTTTGGAGGCACTCCGTGGTGCACTCGCCAGCGCAGCTAGAGTGCCGATTTAAACTATAAAAGTTACTGCAAAACACCTTAAAAACACGTAATTCGCTTAGAAAACGCATTTTCAAGTGATTTAGAGACATGTTTTGAGAAACAGTTTTTACAT
Source organism: Harpalus rubripes (assembly GCA_963082715.1). NCBI lineage: Eukaryota > Metazoa > Arthropoda > Insecta > Coleoptera > Carabidae > Harpalus > Harpalus rubripes. The sequence goes on from OY720453.1 coordinate 39,900,557, forward strand.
CATATTTGAGCGTTTCACGGTCTGAAACGACGATTTTGCATGTATCTTTGGAAACATATTCTACCTGTAGTTTCGTTGGAACTAGGTTATTTATGTTACAATAACACAAAATACACTGATTTTTAGTGAATACAAGGTTTTGGAGGCAGTCCGTGGTGCACTCGCCAGCGCAGCTAGAGTGCCGATTTGAACTATAGAAGTTACTGCAAAACACCTTAAAAACGCGTAATACGCTTAGAAAACGCATTTTAAAGTGATTTGGAGACATGTTTTGAGAAACAGTTTTTACATCATATTTGAGCGTTTCACGGTCTGAAACGACGATTTTGTATGTATCTTTGGAAACATATACTACCTGTAAATTCGATGGAACTAGGTTATTTATGCTACAATAACACAGAATACACTGATTTTTAGTGAATACAAGGTTTTGGAGGCACTCCGTGGTGCACTCGCCAGTGCAGCTAGAGTGCCGATTTGAACTATAGAAGTTACTGCAAAACACCTTAAAAACACGTAATTCGTTTAGAAAACGCATTTTCAAGTGATTTGGAGACATGTTTTGAGAAACAGTTTTTACATCATATTTGAGCGTTTCACGGTCTGAAACAACAATTTTGCATGTATCTTTGGAAACATATTCTACTTGTAGTTTTGATGAAACTAGGTTATTTAGGGTACAATAAGACAAAACACACTGTTTTTTAGTGAATACAACCTTTTGGAGGCACTCCGTGGTGCACTCGCCAGCGCAGCTAGAGTGCCGATTTGAACCATAGAAGTTACTGCAAATCACCTTAAAAACACGTAATTCGCTTAGAAAACGCATTTTCAAGTGATTTGGAGACATGTTTTAAAAAAAAGTTTTTACATCATATTTGAGCGTTTCACGGTCTGAATCGACGATTTTGCATGTATCTTTGGAAACATATTCTACCTGTAGTTTCGATGGAACTAGGTTATTTATGCTACAATAACACAAAATACACTGATTTTTAGTGAATACAAGGTTTTGGAGGCACTTCGTGGTGCACTCGCCAGCGCAGCTAGAATGCCGATTTGAACTATAGAAGTTACTGCAAAACACCTTAAAAACACGTAATTCGCTTAGAAAACGCATTTTTAGGTGATTTGGAGACATGTTTTGAGAAACAGTTTTTACATCATATTTGAGCGTTTCACGGTCTGAAACGACGATTTTGCATGTATCTTTCGAAATATATTCTACCAGTAGTTTCGATGGAACTAAGTTATTTAAGCTACAATAACACAAAATACACTGATTTTTAGTGAATACAATGTTTTGGAGGCACTCCGTGGTGCACTCGCCAGCGCAGCTAGAGTGCCGATTTGAACTGTAGAAGTTACTGTAAAACACCTTAAAAACACTTAATACATTTAGAAAACGCATTTTCAAGTGATTTTGAGACATGTTTTGAGAAACAGTTTTTACATCATATTTGAGCGTTTCACGGTCTGAAACGACGATTTTGCATGTATTTTTGGAAACATATTCTACCTATAGTTTCGATAGAACTAGGTTATTTAGGTTACAATAAGACAAAATAATCTGTTTTTTAGTGAATACAACCTTTTGGAGGCAGTCCGTGGTGCACTCGCCAGCGCAGCTTGAGTACCGATTTGAACTATAGAAGTGACTGCAAAACACCTTAAAAACACGTAATTCGCTTAGAAAACGCATTTTCAAGTGATTTGGAGACATATTTTGAGAAACAGGTTTTACATCATATTTGAGCGTTTCACGGTCTAAAACGACAATTTTGCATGTATCTTTGGAAACATATTCTACCTTTAGTTTCGATGGAACTAGGTTATTGAGGGTACAATAAGACAAAATACACTGTTTTTTAGTGAATACAACTTTTTGGAGGCACTCCGTGTTGCACTCACCAGCGTAGCTAGAGTGCCGATTTGAACTATAGAAGTTACTGCAAAACACGTTAAAAACACGTAATTCGCTTAGAAAACGCATTTTCAAGTGATTTGGAGACATGTTTTGAGAAACAGTTTTTACATCATATTTGAGCGTTTCACGGTCTGAAACGACGATTTTGCATGTATCTTTCGAAACATATTCTACCTGTAGTTTCGATGGAACTAGGTTATTTAGGTTACAATAAGACAAAATACACTGAGTTTTAGTAAATACAAGGTTTTGGAGACACTCCGTGGTGCACTCGCCAGCGCAGCTAGAGTGCCGATTTGAACGATAGAAGTTACTGCAAAACACCTTAAAAACACGTAATTCGTTTAGAAAACGCATTTTCAAGTGATTTGGAGACATGTTTTGAGAAACAGTTTTTACATCATATTTGAGCGTTTCACGGTCTGAAACGACGATTTTGCACGTATCTTTCGCAACATATTCTACCTGTAGTTTCGATCGAACTAGGTTATTTATGCTACAATAAGACAAAATACACTGATTTTTAGTGAATACAATGTTTTGGAGGCACTTTGTGGTGCACTCGCCAGCGCAGCTAGAGAGCCGATTTAAACTATAGAAGTTACTGCAAAACACCTTAAAAACACGTAATTCGCTTAGAAAACGCATTTTCTAGTGATTTAGAGACATGTTTTGAGAAACAGTTTTTACATCATATTTGAGCGTTTCACGGTCTGAAACGACGATTTTGCGTGTATCTTTGGAAACATATTTTACCTGTAGTTTCAATGGAACTAGGTTATTTATGCTACAATAACACAAAATACACTGATTTTTAGTGAATACAAGGTTTTGGATGCAGTCCGTGGTGCACTCGCCAGCGCAGCTAGAGTGCCGATTTGAACTAAAGAAGTTACTGCAAAACACCTTAAAAACGCGTAATTCGCTTAGAAAGCGCATTTTTAAGTGTTTTGGAGACATGTTTTGAGAAACAGTTTTTACATCATATTTGAGCGTTTCACGGTCTAAAACGACGATTTTGCATGTATTTTTGGAAACATATTCTACCTGTAGTTTTGATGGAACTAGGTTATTTATAATACAATAAGACAAAATACACTGATTTTTAGTGAATACAAGGTTTTGGAGGCACTCCGTGGTGCACTCGCCAGCGCAGCTAGAGTACCGATTTGAACTATAGAAGTGACTGCAAAACACCTTAAAAACACGTAATTCGCTTAGAAAACGCATTTTCAAGTGATTTGGAGACATATTTTGAGAAACAGTTTTTAAATAATATTTGAGCGTTTCACGGTCTGAAACGACGATTTTGCATGTATCTTTGGAAACATATTCTACCTGTAGTTTCGATGGAACTAGGTTTTTTAGGGTACAATAAGACAAAATACACTGTTTTTTAGTAAATGCAAGGTTTTGGAGGCACTTCGTGGTGCACTCGCCAGGGCAGCTAGAGTGCCGATTTAAACTATAGAAGTAACTGCAAAACACCTTAAAAACACGTAATTCGCTTAGAAAACGCATTTTCAAGTGATTTGGAGACATGTTTTGAGAAACAGTTTTTACATTATATTTGAGCGTTTCACGGTCTGAAACGACGATTTTGCATGTATCTTTAGAAACATATTCTACCTGTAGTTTCGATGGAACTAGGTTATTTATGCTACAATAACACAAAATACACTGATTTTTAGTGAATACAAGGTTTTGGAGGCAGTCCGTGGTGCACTCGCCAGCGCAGCTAGAGTACCAATTTGAACTATAGAAGTTAATGCAAAACACCTTAAAAACACGTAATTCGCTTAGAAAACGCATTTTTAAGTGATTTGGAGGCATGTTTTAAAAAACAGTTTTTACATCATATTTGAGCGTTTCACGGTCTGAAACGACGATTTTGCATATATCTTTGCACACATATTCTACCTGTAGTTTCGATGGAACTAGGTTATTTATGCTACAATAACACAAAATACACTGATTTTTAGGGAATACAAGGTTTTGGAGGCACTCCGTGGTGCACTCGCCAGCGCAGCTAGAGTGCCGATTTGAACTATTGAAGTTTCTGCAAAACACCTTAAAAACACGTAATTCGCTTAGAAAACGCATTTTCAAGTGATTTGGAGACATGTTTTGAGAAACAGTTTTTACATCATATTTGAGCGTTTCACGGTCTGAAACGACGATTTTGCATGTATGTTTGGAAATATATTCTACCTGTAGTTTCGATGGAACTAGGTTATTTAGGGTACAATAAGACAAAATACACTGTTTTTTAGTGAATACAAGGTTTTGGAGGCAGTCCGTGGTGCACTCGGCAGCGCAGCTAGAGTGCCGATTTGAACTATAGAAGTTACTGCAAAACACGTTAAAAACACGTAATTCGCTTAGAAAACGCATTTTCAAGTGATTTGGAGACATGTTTTGAGAAACAGTTTTTACATCATATTTGAGCGTTTCACGGTCTGAAACGACGATTTTGCATGTATCTTTGGAAACATATTCTACCTGTAGTTTCGATGGAACTAGGTTATTTATGCTACAATAAGACAAAATACACTGATTTTTAGTGAATACAAGGTTTTGGAAGCACTCCGTGGTGCACTCGCCAGCGCAGCTAGAGTGCCGATTTGCACTATAGAAGTTACTGCACAACACCTTAAAAACACGTAATTCGCTTAGAAAACGCATTTTCAAGTGATTTGGAGACATGTTTTGAGAAACAGTTCTTACATCATATTTGAGCGTTTCACGGTCTGAAACGACGATTTTGCATGTTTCTTTGGAAACATATTCTACCTGTAGTTTCGATGGAACTAGGTTATTTATGCTACAATAACACAAAATACAATTATATTTAGTAAATTCAAGGTTTTGGAGGCATTCCATGGTGCACTCGCCGGCGCAGCTAGAGTGCCGAGTTGAACTATAGAAGTTACTGCAAAACACCTTAAAAACACGTAAATCGCTTAGAAAACGCATTTTCAAGTGATTTGGAGACATGTTTTGAGAAACAGTTTTTACATCATATTTGAGCGTTTCACGGTCTGAAACGACGTTTTTGCATGTATCTTTAGAAACATATTCTACCAGAAGTTTCGATGAAACTAGGTTATTTAGGGTACAATAAGACAAAATACACTGTTTTTTAGTAAATACAACCTTTTGGAGGCACTCCGTGGTGCACTCGCCAGCGCAGCTAGAGTGCCGATTTGAACTATAGAAGTTACTGCAAAACACCTTAAAAACACGTAATTCGCTTAGAAAACGCATTTTTAGGTGATTTGGAGACATGTTTTGAGAAACAGTTTTTACATCATATTTGAGCGTTTCACGGTCTGAAACGACGATTTTGCATATATCTTTGCACACATATTCTACCTGTAGTTTCGATGGAACTAGGTTATTTATGCTACAATAACACAAAATACACTGATTTTTAGGGAATACAAGGTTTTGGAGGCACTCCGTGGTGCACTCGCCAGCGCAGCTAGAGTGCCGATTTGAACTATTGAAGTTTCTGCAAAACACCTTAAAAACACGTAATTCGCTTAGAAAACGCATTTTCAAGTGATTTGGAGACATGTTTTGAGAAACAGTTTTTACATCATATTTGAGCGTTTCACGGTCTGAAACGACGATTTTGCATGTATGTTTGGAAATATATTCTACCTGTAGTTTCGATGGAACTAGGTTATTTAGGGTACAATAAGACAAAATACACTGTTTTTTAGTGAATACAACCTTTTGGAGGCACTCCGTGGTGCACTCGGCAGCGCAGCTAGAGTGCCGATTTGAACTATAGAAGTTACTGCAAAACACGTTAAAAACACGTAATTCGCTTAGAAAACGCATTTTCAAGTGATTTGGAGACATGTTTTGAGAAACAGTTTTTACATCATATTTGAGCGTTTCACGGTCTGAAACGACGATTTTGCATGTATCTTTGGAAACATATTCTACCTGTAGTTTCGATGGAACTAGGTTATTTATGCTACAATAAGACAAAATACACTGTTTTTTAGTGAATACAACCTTTTGGAGGCACTCCGTGGTGCACTCGCCAGCGCAGCTAGAGTGCCGATTTGAACTATAGAAGTTACTGCAAAACACCTTCGAAACACGTAATTCGCTTAGAAAACGCATTTTCAAGTGATTTGGAGACATGTTTTGAGAAACAGTTTTTATATCATATTTGAGCGTTTCACGGTCTGAAACGACGATTTTGCATGTATCTTTCGAAACATATTCTACCTGTAGTTTCGATGGAACTAGGTTATTTATGCTACAATAAGACAAAATACACTGATTTTTAGTGAACACAAGGTTTTGGAGGCACTCCGTGGTGCACTCGCCAGCGCAACTAGAGTGCCGATTTGAACTATAGAAGTTACTGCAAATCACCTTAAAAACACGGAATTCGCTTAGAAAACGCATTTTCAAGTGATTTGGAGACTTAATTTGAGAAACAGTTTTTACATAACATTTGAGCGTTTCACGGTCTGAAACGACGATTTTGCATGTATCTTTGGAAACATATTCTACCTGTAGTTTTGATGTAACTAGGTTATTTAAGGTATAATAAGACAAAATACACTGTTTTTTAGTGAATACAACCTTTTGGAGGCATTCCGTGGTGCACTCGCCAGGGCAGCTAGAGTGCCGATTTGAACTATAGAAGTTACAGCAAAACACCTTAAAAACACGTAATTCGCTTAGAAAACGCATTTTCAAGTGATTTGGAGACATGTTTTGAGAAACAGTTTTTACATCATATTTGAGCGTTTCACGGTCTGAAACGACGATTTTGCATGTATCTTTGGAAACATATTATACCTGTAGTTTTGATGGAACTAGGTTATTTATGCTACAATAACACAAAATACACTGATTTTTAGTGAATACAAGGTTTTGGAGGCAGTCCGTGGTGCACTCGCCAGCGCAGCTAGAGTGCCGAATTGAACTTTAGAAGTTACTGCAAAACATCTTAAAAACACGTAATTCGCTTAGAAAACGCATTTTTAAGTGATTTGGAGACATGTTTTGAGAAACAGTTTTTACATCATATTTGAGCGTTTCACTGTCTGAAACGACGATTTTGCAGGTATCTTTGGAAACATATTCTGCCTGTAGTTTTGATGGAACTAGGTTATTTATGCTACAATAACACAAAATACACTGATTTTTAGTGAATACAAGGTTTTGGAGGCACTCCGTGGTGCACTCGCCAGCGCAGCTAGAGTGCCGATTTGAACTATAGAAGTTACTGCAAAACACCTTAAAAACACGTAATTCGCTTAGAAAACGCATTTTCAAGTGATTTGGAGACATGTTTTGAGAAACAGTTTTTACATCATATTTGAGCGTTTCACGGTCTGAAACGACGATTTTGCATGTATCTTTGGAAACATATTCTACCTGTAGTTTCGATGGAACTAGGTTATTTAGGGTACAATAAGACAAAATACACTGTTTTTTAGTGAATACAACCAATTGAAGGCACTCCGTGGTGCACTCGCCAGCGTAGCTAGAGTGCCGATTTGAACTATAGAAGTTACTGCAAAACACGTTAAAAACACGTAATTCGCTTAGAAAACGCATTTTCAAGTGATTTGGAGACATGTTTTGAGAAACAGTCTTTACATCATATTTGAGCGTTTCACGGTCTGAAACGACGATTTGGCATGTATCTTTCGAAACATATTCTACCTGTAGTTTCGATGGAACTAGTTTATTTATGCTACAATAACACAAAATACACTGATTTTTAGTGAATACAAGGTTTTGGAGGCACTCCGTGGTGCACTCGCCACTGCAGCTAGAGTGCCGATTTGAACTATAGAAGTTACTGCAAAACACCTTAAAAACACGTAATTCGCTTAGAAAACGCATTTTCAAGTGATTTGGAGACATGTTTTGAGAAACAGTTTTTACATCATATTTGAGCGTTTCACGGTCTGAAACGACGATTTTGCATGTATCTTTGGAAACATATTCTATCTGTAGTTTCGATGGAACTAGGTTATTTAGGTTACAATAAGAGAGAATACACTGTTTTTTAGTGAATACAACCTTTTGGAGGCACTCCGTGGTGCACTCGCCAGCGCAACTAGAGTACCGATTTGAACTATAGAAGTGACTGCAAAACACCTTAAAAACACGTAATTCGCTTACAAAACGCATTTTCAAGTGATTTGGAGACATATTTTGAGAAACAGTTTTTACATCATATTTGAGCGTTTCACGCTCTGAAACGACGATTTTGCATGTATCTTTGGAAACATATTCTACCTGTAGTTTCGATGGAACTAGGTTATTTAGGGTACAATAAGACAAAATACACTGTTTTTTAGTGAATACAACCTTTTGGAGGCACTCCGTGGTGCACTCGCCAGCGCAGCTAGAGTGCCGATTTGAACGATAGAAGTTACTGCAAAACACCTTAAAAACACGTAATTCGTTTAGAAAACACATTTTCAAGTGATATGGGGACATGTTTTGAGAAACAGTTTTTACATCATATTTGAGCGTTTCACGGTCTGAAACGACGATTTTGCATGTATCTTTGGAAACATATTCTACCTGTAGTTTCGATGGAACTAGGTTATTTAGGGTACAATAACACAAAATACACTGTTTTTAGTGAATACAAGGTTTTGGAGGCACTCCGTGGTGCACTCGCCAGCGCAGCTAGAATGCCGATTTGAACTATAGAAGTTACTGCAAAACACCTTAAAAACACGTAATTCCCTTAGAAAACGCATTTTCAAGTGATTTGGAGACATGTTTTGAGAAACAGTTTTTACATCATATTTGAGCGTTTTATGGTCTGAATCGACGATTTTGCATGTATCTTTGGAAACATATTCTACCTGTAGTTTCAATGGAACTAGGTTATTTATGCTACAATAACACAAAATACACTGATTTTTAGTGAATACAAGGTTTTGGAGGCACTCCGTGGTGCACTCGCCAGCGCAGCTAGAATGCCGATTTGAACTATAGAAGTTACTGCAAAACACCTTAAAAACACGTAATTCGCTTAGAAAACGCATTTTTAGGTGATTTGGAGACATGTTTTGAGAAACAGTTTTTACATCATATTTGAGCGTTTCACGGTCTGAAACGACGATTTTGCATGTATCTTTCGAAATATATTCTACCTGTAGTTTCGATGGAACTAGGTTATTTAAGCTACAATAACACAAAATACACTGATTTTTAGTGAATACAATGTTTTGGAGGCACTCCGTGGTGCATTCGCCAGCGCAGCTAGAGTGCCGATTTGAACTGTAGAAGTTACTGCAAAACACCTTAAAAACACTTAATACAATTAAAAAACGCATTTTCAAGTGATTTTGAGACATGTTTTGAGAAACAGTTTTTACATCATATTTGAGCGTTTCACGGTCTGAAACGACGATTTTGCATGTATCTTTGAAAACATATTCTACCTATAGTTTCGATAGAACTAGGTTATTTAGGTTACAATAAGACAAAATAATCTGTTTTTTAGTGAATACAACCTTTTGGAGGCACTCCGTGGTGCACTCGCCAGCGCAGCTAGAGTACCGAATTGAACTATAGAAGTGACTGCAAAACACCTTAAAAACACGTAATTAGCTTAGAAAACGCATTTTCAAGTGATTTGGAGACATATTTTGAGAAACAGTTTTTACATCATATTTGAGCGTTTCACGGTCTAAAACGACAATTTTGCATGTATCTTTGGAAACATATTCTACCTTTAGTTTCGATGGAACTAGGTTATTGAGGGTACAATAAGACAAAATAAACTGTTTTTTAGTGAATACAACGTTTTGGAGGCACTCCGTGGTGCACTCGCCAGTGCAGCTAGAGTGCCGATTTGAACTATAAAAGTTACTGCAAAACACCTTAAAAACACGTAATTCGCTTAGAAAACGCATTTTCAAGTGATTTGGAGACATGTTTTGAGAATCAGTTTTTACATCATATTTGAGCGTTTCACGGTCTGAAACGACGATTTTGCATGTATCTTTCGAAACATATTCTACCTGTAGTTTCGATGGAACTAAGTTATTTACGCCACAATAAGACAAAATACACTGATTTTTAGTGAATACAATGTTTTGGAGGCACTCCGTGGTGCACTCGCCAGCGCAGCTAGAGTGCCGATTTAAACTATAAAAGTTACTGCAAAACACCTTAAAAACACGTAATTCGCTTAGAAAACGCATTTTCAAGTGATTTAGAGACATGTTTTGAGAAACAGTTTTTACATCATATTTGAGCGTTTCACGGTCTGAAACGACGATTTTGCATGTATCTTTGGAAACATATTCTACCTGCAGTTTCGATGGAACTAGATTATTTATGTTACGATAACACAAAATACACTGATTTTTAGTGAATACAAGGTTTTGGAGGCAGTCCGTGGTGCACTCGCCAGCGCAGCTAGAGTGCCGATTTGAACTATAGAAGTTACTGCAAAACACCTTAAAAACGCGTAATTCGCTTAGAAAACGCATTTTAAAGTGATTTGGAGACATGTTTTGAAAAACAGTTTTTACATCATATTTGAGAGTTTCACGGTCTGAAACGACGATTTTGTATGTATCTTTGGAAACATATACTACCAGTAAATTCGATGGAACTAGGTTATTTATGCTACAATAACACAGAATACACTGATTTTTAGTGAATACAAGGTTTTGGAGGCACTCCGTGGTGCACTCGCCAGTGCAGCTAGAGTGCCGATTTGAACTATAGAAGTTACTGCAAAACACCTTAAAAACACGTAATTCGTTTAGAAAACGCATTTTCAAGTGATTTGGAGACATGTTTTGAGAAACAGTTTTTACATCATATTTGAGCGTTTCACGGTCTGAAACAACAATTTTGCATGTATCTTTGGAAACATATTCTACTTGTAGTTTCGATGAAACTAGGTTATTTAGGGTACAATAAGACAAAACACACTGTTTTTTAGTGAATACAACCTTTTGGAGGCACTCCGTGGTGCACTCGCCAGCGCAGCTAGAGTGCCGATTTGAACCATAGAAGTTACTGCAAATCACCTTAAAAACACGTAATTCGCTTAGAAAACGCATTTTCAAGTGATTTGGAGACATGTTTTGAGAAACAGTTTTTACATCATATTTGAGCGTTTCACGGTCTGAATCGACGATTTTGCATGTATCTTTGGAAACATATTCTACCTGTAGTTTCGATGGAACTAGGTTATTTATGCTACAATAACACAAAATACACTGATTTTTAGTGAATACAAGGTTTTGGAGGCACTCCGTGGTGCACTCGCCAGCGCAGCTAGAATGCCGATTTGAACTATAGAAGTTACTGCAAAACACCTTAAAAACACGTAATTCGCTTAGAAAACGCATTTTTAGGTGATTTGGAGACATGTTTTGAGAAACAGTTTTTACATCATATTTGAGCGTTTCACGGTCTGAAACGACGATTTTGCATGTATCTTTCGAAATATATTCTACCAGTAGTTTCGATGGAACTAGGTTATTTAAGCTACAATAACACAAAATACACTGATTTTTAGTGAATACAATGTTTTGGAGGCACTACGTGGTGCACTCGCCAGCGCAGCTAGAGTGCCGATTTGAACTGTAGAAGTTACTGCAAAACACCTTAAAAACACTTAATACATTTAGAAAACGCATTTTCAAGTGATTTTGAGACATGTTTTGAGAAACAGTTTTTACATCATATTTGAGCGTTTCACGGTCTGAAACGACGATTTTGAATGTATCTTTGGAAACATATTCTACCTATAGTTTCGATAGAACTAGGTTATTTAGGTTACAATAAGACAAAATAATCTGTTTTTTAGTGAATACAACCTTTTGGAGGCACTCCGTGGTGCACTCGCCAGCGCAGCTAGAGTACCGATTTGAACTATAGAAGTGACTGCAAAACACCTTAAAAACACGTAATTAGTTTAGAAAACGCATTTTCAAGTGATTTGGAGACATATTTTGAGAAACAGTTTTTACATCATATTTGAGCGTTTCACGGTCTAAAACGACAATTTTGCATGTATCTTTGGAAACATATTCTACCTTTAGTTTCGATGGAACTAGGTTATTGAGGGTACAATAAGACAAAATACACTGTTTTTTAGTGAATACAACCTTTTGGAGGCACTCCGTGGTGCACTCGCCAGCGCAGCTAGAGTGCCGATTTGAACTATAGAAGTTACTGCAAAACACCTTAAAAACACGTAATTCGCTTAGAAAACGCATTTTCAAGTGATTTGGAGACATGTTTTGAGAATCAGTTTTACACCATATTTGAGCGTTTCACGGTCTGAAACGACGATTTTGCATGTATATTTCGAAACATATTCTACCTGTAGTTTCGATGGAACTAGGTTACTTATGCTACAATAAGACAAAATACACTGATTTTTAGTGAATACAATGTTTTGGAGGCACTCCGTGGTGCACTCGCCAGCGCAGCTAGAGTGCCGATTTAAACTATAAAAGTTACTGCAAAACACCTTAAGAACACGTAATTCGCTTAGAAAACGCATTTTCAAGTGATTTAGAGACATGTTTTGAGAAACAGTTTTTACATCATATTTGAGCGTTTCACGGTCTGAAACGACGATTTTGCATGTATCTTTGGAAACATATTCTACCTGTAGTTACGATGGAACTAGGTTATTTATGCTACAAATAACACAAAATACACAGATTTTTAGTGAATACAACCTTTTGGAGACACTCCGTATTACACTCGCCAGCGCAGCTAGAGTGCCGATTTAAACTATAGAAGTAACTGCAAAACACCTTAAAAACACGTAATTCGCTTAGAAAACGCATTTTCAAGTGATTTGGAGACATGTTTTGAGAAACATTTTTTACATCATATTTGAGCGTTTCACGGTCTGAAACGACGATTTTGCATGTATCTTTCGAAATATATTCTACATGTAGTTTCGATAGAACTAGGTTATTTATGCTACAATAAGACAAAATACACAGATTTTTAGTGAATACAAGGTTTTGGAGGCACTTCGTGGTGCACTCGCCAGCGCAGCTAGAGTGCCGATTTGAACTATAGAATTTACTGCAAAACACCTTAAAAATTCGTAATACGCTTAGAAAACGCATTTTCAATTGATTTGGAGACATGTTTTGAGAAACAGTTTTTACATCATATTTGAGCGTTTCACGGTCTGAAACGACGATTTTGCATGTATCTTTGGAAACATATTCTACCTGTAGTTTCGATGGAACTAGGTTATTTAGGTTACAATAAGACAAAATACACTGTTTTTTAGTGAATACAACCTTTTGGAAGCACTCCGTAGTGCACTCGCCAGCAAAGCTAGAGTACCGATTTGAACTATAGAAGTGACTGCAAAACACCTTAAAAACACGTAATTCGCTTAGAAAACGCATTTTCAAGTGATTTGGAGACATGTTTTGAGAAACAGTTTTTACATCATATTTGAGCATTTCACGGTCTGAAATGACGATTTTGCATGTATCTTTGGAAACATATTCTACCTGTAGTTTCGATGGAACTAGGTTATTTATGCTACAATAAGACAAAATACACTGATTTTTAGTGAATACAAGGTTTTGGAGGCACTCCGAGGTGCATTCTCACACGCAGCTGGAGTGCCGATTTGAACTATAGAAGTGACTGCAAAACACCTTAAAAACACGTACTTCGCTTAGAAAACGCATTTTAAAGTGATTTGGAGACATATTTTGAGAAACAGATTTTACATCATATTTGAGCGTTTCACGGTCTGAAACGACGATTTTGCATGTATCTTTGGAAACATATTCTACCTGTAGTTTCGATGGAACTAGGTTATTTAGAGTACAATAAGACAAAATACACTGTTTTTTAGTGAATACAACCTTTTGGAGGCACTCCGTGGTGCACTCGCTAGCGCAGCTAGAGTGCCGATTTGAACTATAGAAGTTACTGCAAAACACCTTAAAAACACGTAATTCGCTTAGAAAACGCATTTTCAAGTGATTTGGAGACATGTTTTGAGAAACAGTATTTACATCATATTTGAGCGTTTCACGGTCTGAAACGACAATTTTGCATGTATCTTTCGAAACATATTCTACCTGTAGTTTCGATGGAACTAGGTTATTTATGCTACAATAAGACAAAATACACTGATTTTTAGTGAATACAATGTTTTGGAGGCACTCCGTGATGCACTCGCCAGCGCAGCTAGAGTGCCGATTTAAACTATAGAAGTTACTGCAAAACACCTTAAAAACACGTAATTCGCTTAGATAACGCATTTTCAAGTGATTTGGAGACATGTTTTGAGGAACAGTTTTTACATCATATTTGAGCGATTCACGGTCTGAAACGACGATTTTGCATGTATCTTTGGAAACATATTCTACCTGTAGTTTCGATGGAACTAGGTTATTTAGGGTACAATAAGACAAAATACACTGTTTTTTAGTGAATACAACCTTTTGGAGCACTCCGTGGTGCACTCGCCAGCGCAGCTAGAGTGCCGATTTGAACTATAGAAATTACTGCAAAACACCTTAAAAACACGTAATTCGCTTAGAAAACGCATTTTCAAGTGATTTGGAGACATTTTGAGAAACAGTTTTTACATCATATTTGAGCGTTTCACGGTCTGAAACGACGATTTTGCATGCATCTTTCGAAACATATTCTACCTGTAGTTTCGATGGAACTAGGTTATTTATGCTACAATAAGACAAAATACACTGATTTTTAGTGAATACAATGTTTTGGAGGCACTCCGTGATGCACTCGCCAGCGCAGCTAGAGTGCCGATTTAAACTATAGAAGTTACTGCAAAACACCTTAAAAACACGTAATTCGCTTAGAAAACGCATTTTCAAGTGATTTGGAGACATGTTTTGAGAAACAGTTTTTACATCATATTTGAGCGTTTCACGGTCTGAAACGACGATTTTGCATGTATCTTTCGAAACATATTCTACCTGCAGTTTCGATGGAACTAGGTTATTTATGCTACAATAAGACAAAATACACTGATTTTTAGTGAATACAAGGTTTTGGAGGCACTCCGTGGTGCACTCGCCATCGCAGCTAGAGTGCCGATTTGAACTATAGAAGTGACTGCAAAACACCTTAAAAACACGTAATTCGCTTAGAAAACGCATTTTCAAGTGATTTGGAGACATGTTTTGAGAAACAGTTTTTACATCATATTTGAGCGTTTCACGGTCTGAAACGACGATTTTGCATGTATCTTTCGAAACATATTCTACCTGTAGTTTCGATGGAACTAGGTTATTTATGCTACAATAAGACAAAATACACTGATTTTTAGTGAATACAATGTTTTGGAGGCACTCCGTGATGCACTCGCCAGCGCAGCTAGAGTGCCGATTTAAACTATAGAATTTACTGCAAAACACCTGAAAAACACGTAATTCGCTTAGAAAACGCATTTTCAAGTGATTTGGAGACATGTTTTGAGAAACAGTTTTTACATCATATTTGAGCGTTTTACTGTCTGAAACGACGATTTTGCATGTATCTTTCGAAACATATTCTACCTGCAGTTTCGATGAAACTAGGTTATTTATGCTACAATAAGACAAAATACACTGATTTTTAGTGAATACAAGGTTTTGGAGGCAGTCCGTGGTGCACTCGCCAGCGCAGCTACAGTGCCGATTTGAACTATAGAAGTTACTGCAAAACACCTTAAAAACACGTTATTCGCTTAGAAAACGCATTTTCAAGTGTTTTGGAGACATGTTTTGAGAAACAGTTTTACATCATATTTGAGCGTTTCACGGACGATTTTGCATGTATCTTTGGAAACATATTCTACCTGTAGTTTCGATGGAACTAGGTTATTTAGGGTACAATAAGACAAAATACACTGTTTTTTAGTGAATACAACCTTTTGGAGCACTCCGTGGTGCACTCGCCAGCGCAGCTAGAGTGCCGATTTGAACTATAGAAATTACTGCAAAACACCTTAAAAACACGTAATT
Source organism: Harpalus rubripes (assembly GCA_963082715.1). Classification (NCBI taxonomy): domain Eukaryota; kingdom Metazoa; phylum Arthropoda; class Insecta; order Coleoptera; family Carabidae; genus Harpalus; species Harpalus rubripes. Next base: position 39,916,487 of record OY720453.1, read on the forward strand.
CGCTTAGGAAACGCATTTTCAAGTGATTTGGAGACATATTTTGAGAAACAGTTTTACATCATATTTGAGCGTTTCACGGTCTGAAACGACGATTTTGCATGCATCTTTCGAAACATATTCTACCTGTAGTTTCGATGGAACTAGGTTATTTATGCTACAATAAGACAAAATACACTGATTTTTAGTGAATACAATGTTTTGGAGGCACTCCGTGATGCACTCGCCAGCGCAGCTAGAGTGCCGATTTAAACTATAGAAGTTACTGCAAAACACCTTAAAAACACGTAATTCGCTTAGAAAACGCATTTTCAAATGATTTGGAGACATGTTTTGAGAAACAGTCTTTACATCATATTTGAGCGTTTCACGGTCTGAAACGACGATTTTGCATGTATCTTTGGAAACATATTCTACCTGTAGTTTCGATGGAACTAGGTTATTTATGCTACAATAACACAAAATACACTGATTTTTAATGAATACAAAGTTTTGGAGGCACTCCGTGGTACACTAGCCAGCGCAGCTAGAGTGCCGATTTGAACTATAGAAGTTACTGCAAAACACCTTAAAACTCGTAATTCGCTTAGAAAACGCATTTTCAAGTGATTTGGAGACATGTTTTGAGAAACAGTTTTTACATCATATTTCAGCGTTTCACGGTCTGAAACGACGATTTTGCATGTATCTTTCGAAACATATTCTACCTGTAGTTTCGATGGAACTAGGTTATTTATAATACAATAAGACAAAATACACTGATTTTTAGTGAATACAAGGTTTTGGAGGCACTCCGTGGTGCACTCGCCAGCGCAGCTAGAGTGCCAATTTGAACTATAGAAGTGACTACAAAACACCTTAAAAACACGTAATTCGCTTAGAAAACGCATTTTCAAGTGATTTGGAGACATGTTTTGAGAAACAGTTTTTACATCATATTTGAGCGTTTCACGGTCGGAAACAACGATTTTGCATGTATCTTTGGAAACATATTCTACCTGTAGTTTCGATGGAACTAGGTTATTTAGGGTACAATAAGACAAAATACACTGTTTTTTAGTGAATACAACCTTTTGGAGCACTCCGTGGTGCACTCGCCAGCGCAGCTAGAGTGCCGATTTGAACTATAGAAATTACTGCAAAACACCTTAAAAACACGTAATTCGCTTAGAAAACGCATTTTCAAGTGATTTGGAGACATATTTTGAGAAACAGTTTTTACATCATATTTGAGCGTTTCACGGTCTGAAACGACGATTTTGCATGCATCTTTCGAAACATATTCTACCTGTAGTTTCGATGGAACTAGGTTATTTATGCTACAATAAGGCAAAATACACTGATTTTTAGTGAATACAAGGTTTTGGAGGCACTCCGTGGTGCACTCGCCATCGCAGCTAGAGTGCCGAATTGAACTATAGAAGTGACTGCAAAACACCTTAAAAACACGTAATTCGCTTAGAAAACGCATTTTCAAGTGATTTGGAGACATGTTTTGAGAAACAGTTTTTACATCATATTTGAGCGTTTCACGGTCTGAAACGACGATTTTGCATGAATCTTTGAAAACATATTCTACCTGTAGTTTCGATAGAACTAGGTTATTTATGCTACAATAACACAAAATACACTGATTTTTAATGAATACAAAGTTTTGGAGGCACTCCGTGGTACACTCGCCAGCGCAGCTAGAGTGCCGATTTGAACTATAGAAGTTACTGCAAAACACCTTAAAACTCGTAATTCGCTTAGATAACGCATTTTCAAGTGATTTGGAGACATGTTTTGAGAAACAGTTTTTACATCATATTTGAGCGTTTCACGGTCTGAAACGACGATTTTGCATGTATCTTTCGAAACATATTCTACCTGTAGTTTCGATGGAACTAGGTTATTTATGCTACAATAAGACAAAACACACTGATTTTTACTGAATACAAGGTTTTGGAGGCACTCCGTGGTGCATTCGCCATCGCAGCTAGAGTGCCGATTTGAACTATAGAAGTGACTGCAAAACACCTTAAAAACACGTAATTCGCTTAGAAAACGCATTTTCAAGTGATTTGGAGACATGTTTTGAGAAACAGTTTTTACATCATATTTGAGCGTTTCACGGTCTGAAACGACGATTTTGCATGAATCTTTGGATACATATTCTACCTGTAGTTTCGATGGAACTAGGTTATTTATGCTACAATAACACAAAATACACTGATTTTTAATGAATACAAAGTTTTGGAGGCACTCCGTGGTACACTCGCCAGCGCAGCTAGAGTGCCGATTTGAACTATAGAAGTTACTGCAAAACACCTTAAAACTCGTAATTCGCTTAGATAACGCATTTTCAAGTGATTTGGAGACATGTTTTGAGAAACAGTTTTTACATCATATTTGAGCGTTTCACGGTCTGAAACGACGATTTTGCATGTATCTTTCGAAACATATTCTACCTGTAGTTTCGATGGAACTAGGTTATTTATGCTACAATAAGACAAAACACACTGATTTTTACTGAATACAAGGTTTTGGAGGCACTCCGTGGTGCATTCGCCATCGCAGCTAGAGTGCCGATTTGAACTATAGAAGTGACTGCAAAACACCTTAAAAACACGTAATTCGCTTAGAAAACGCATTTTCAAGTGATTTGGAGACATGTTTTGAAAAACAGTTTTTACATCATATTTGAGCGTTTCACGGTCTGAAACCACGATTTTGCATGTATCTTTGGAAACATATTCTACCTGTAGTTTCGATGGAACTAGGTTATTTAGAGTACAATAAGACAAAATACACTGTTTTTTAGTGAATACAACCTTTTGGAGGCACTCCGTGGTGCACTCGCTAGCGCAGCTAGAGTGCCGATTTGAACTATAGAAGTTACTGCAAAACACCTTCGAAACACGTAATTCGCTTAGAAAACGCATTTTCAAGTGATTTGGAGACATGTTTTGAGAAACAGTATTTACATCATATTTGAGCGTTTCACGGTCTGAAATGACGATTTTGCATGTATCTTTAGAAACATATTCTACCTGTAGTTTCGATGGAACTAGGTTATTTATGCTACAATAACACAAAATACACTGATTTTTAGTGAATACAAGGTTTTGGAGGCAGTCCGTGGTGCACTCGCCAGCGCAGCTAGAGTGCCAATTTGAACTATAGAAGTTAATGCAAAACAGCTTAAAAACACGTAATTCGCTTAGAAAACGCATTTTTAAGTGATTTAGAGGCATGTTTTAAAAAACAGTTTTACATCATATTTGAGCGTTTCACGGTCTGAAACGACGATTTTGCATATATCTTTGGACACATATTCTACCTGTAGTTTCGATGGAACTAGGTTATTTATGCTACAATAACACAAAATACACTGATTTTTAGGGAATACAAGGTTTTGGAGGCACTCCGTGGTGCACTCGCCAGCGCAGCTAGAGTGCCGATTTGAACTATTGAAGTTACTGCAAAACACCTTAAAAACACGTAATTCGCTTAGAAAACGCATTTTCAAGTGATTTGGAGACATGTTTTGAGAAACAGTTTTTACATCATATTTGAGCGTTTCACGGTCTGAAACGACGATTTTGCATGTATGTTTGGAAATATATTCTACCTGTAGTTTCGATGGAACTAGGTTATTTAGGGTACAATAAGACAAAATACACTGTTTTTTAGTGAATACAACCTTTTGGAGGCACTCCGTGGTGCACTCGGCAGCGCAGCTAGAGTGCCGATTTGAACTATAGAAGTTACTGCAAAACACGTTAAAAACACGTAATTCGCTTAGAAAACGCATTTTCAAGTGATTTGGGGACATGTTTTGAGAAACAGTTTTTACATCATATTTGAGCGTTTCACGGTCTGAAACGACGATTTTGCATGTATCTTTGGAAACATATTCTACCTGTAGTTTCGATGGAACTAGGTTATTTATGCTACAATAAGACAAAATACACTGATTTTTAGTGAATACAAGGTTTTGGAGGCACTCCGTGGTGCACTCGCCAGCGCAGCTAGAGTGCCGATTTGCACTATAGAAGTTACTGCACAACACCTTAAAAACACGTAATTCGCTTAGAAAACGCATTTTCAAGTGATTTGGAGACATGTTTTGAGAAACAGTTCTTACATCATATTTGAGCGTTTCACGGTCTGAAACGACGATTTTGCATGTATCTTTGGAAACATATTCTACCTGTAGTTTCGATGGAACTAGGTTATTTATGCTACAATAACACAAAATACAATTATATTTAGTAAATTCAAGGTTTTGGAGGCATTCCATGGTGCACTCGCCGGCGCAGCTAGAGTGCCGAGTTGAACTATAGAAGTTACTGCAAAACACCTTAAAAACACGTAAATCGCTTAGAAAACACATTTTCAAGTGATTTGGAGACATGTTTTGAGAAACAGTTTTTACATCATATTTGAGCGTTTCACGGTCTGAAACGACGTTTTTGCATGTATCTTTGGAAACATATTCTACCAGAAGTTTCGATGGAACTAGGTTATTTAGGGTACAATAAGACAAAATACACTGTTTTTTAGTAAATACAACCTTTTGGAGGCACTCCGTGGTGCACTCGCCAGCGCAGCTAGAGTGCCGATTTGAACTATAGAAGTTACTGCAAAACACCTTAAAAACACGTAATTCGCTTAGAAAACGCATTTTTAAGTGATTTGGAGAAATGTTTTGAGAAACAGTTTTTACATCATATTTGAGCGTTTCACGGTCTGAAACAACGATTTTGCATGTATCTTTGGAATCATATTCTACCTGTAGTTTCGATGGAACTAGGTTATTTATGCTACAATAAGACAAAATATACTGTTTTTTAGTGAATACAACCTTTTGGAGGCACTCCGTGGTGCACTCGCCAGCGCAGCTAGAGTGCCGATTTGAACTATAGAAGTTACTGCAAAACACCTTCGAAACACGTAATTCGCTTAGAAAACGCATTTTCAAGTGATTTGGAGACATGTTTTGAGAAACAGTTTTTATATCATATTTGAGCGTTTCACGGTCTGAAACGACGATTTTGCATGTATCTTTGGAAACATATTCTACCTGCAGTTTCGATGGAACTAGGTTATTTAGGTTACAATAAGACAAAATACACTGTTTTTTAGTGAATACAACCTTTTGGAGGCACTCCGTGGTGCACTCGCCAGCGCAGCTAGAGTGCCGATTTAAACTATAGAAGTTACTGCAAAACACCTTAAAAACACGTAATTCGCTTAGATAACGCACTTTCAAGTGATTTGGAGACATGTTTTGAGAAACAGTTTTTACATCATATTTGAGCGTTTCACGGTCTGAAACGACGATTTTGCATGTATCTTTGGAGACATATTCTACCTGTAGTTTCGATGGAACTAGGTTATTTATGCTACAATAACACAAAATACACTGATTTTTAATGAATACAAAGTTTTGGAGGCACTCCGTGGTACACTAGCCAGCGCAGCTAGAGTGCCGATTTGAACTATAGAAGTTACTGCAAAACACCTTAAAACTTGTAATTGGCTTAGAAAACGCATTTTCAAGTGATTTGGAGACATGTTTTGAGAAACAGTTTTTACATCATATTTCAGCGTTTCACGGTCTGAAACGACGATTTTGCATGTATCTTTCGAAACATATTCTACCTGTAGTTTCGATGGAACTAGGTTATTTATAATACAATAAGACAAAATACACTGATTTTTAGTGAATACAAGGTTTTGGAGGCACTCCGTGGTGCATTTGCCAGCGCAGCTAGAGTGCCGATTTGAACTATAGAAGTGACTACAAAACACCTTAAAAACACGTAATTCGCTTAGAAAACGCATTTTCAAGTGATTTGGAGACATGTTTTGAGAAACAGTTTTTACATCATATTTGAGCGTTTCACGGTCGGAAACGACGATTTTGCATGTATCTTTGGAAACATATTCTACCTGTAGTTTCGATGGAACTAGGTTATTTAGGGTACAATAAGACAAAATACACTGTTTTTTAGTGAATACAACCTTTTGGAGCACTCCGTGGTGCACTCGCCAGCGCAGCTAGAGTGCCGATTTGAACTATAGAAATTACTGCAAAACACCTTAAAAACACGTAATTTGCTTAGAAAACGCATTTTCAAGTGATTTGGAGACATATTTTGAGAAACAGTTTTTACATCATATTTGAGCGTTTCACGGTCTGAAACGACGATTTTGCATGTATCTTTCGAAACATATTCTACCTGTAGTTTCGATGGAACTAGGTTATTTATGCTACAATAAGGCAAAATACACTGATTTTTAGTGAATACAAGGTTTTGGACTCCGTGGTGCACTCGCCATCGCAGCTAGAGTGCCGATTTGAACTATAGAAGTGACTGCAAAACACCTTAAAAACACGTAATTCGCTTAGAAAACGCATTTTCAAGTGATTTGGAGACATGTTTTGAGAAACAGTTTTTACATCATATTTGAGCGTTTCACGGTCTGAAACGACGATTTTGCATGAATCTTTGGAAACATATTCTACCTGTAGTTTCGATGGAACTAGGTTATTTATGCTACAATAACACAAAATACACTGATTTTTAATGAATACAAAGTTTTGGAGGCACTCCGTGGTACACTCGCCAGCGCAGCTAGAGTGCCGATTTGAACTATAGAAGTTACTGCAAAACACCTTAAAACTCGTAATTCGCTTAGATAACGCATTTTCAAGTGATTTGGAGACATGTTTTGAGAAACAGTTTTTACATCATATTTGAGCGTTTCACGGTCTGAAACGACGATTTTGCATGTATCTTTCGAAACATATTCTACCTGTAGTTTCGATGGAACTAGGTTATTTATGCTACAATAAGACAAAACACACTGATTTTTACTGAATACAAGGTTTTGGAGGCACTCCGTGGTGCATTCGCCATCGCAGCTAGAGTGCCGATTTGAACTATAGAAGTGACTGCAAAACACCTTAAAAACACGTAATTCGCTTAGAAAACGCATTTTCAAGTGATTTGGAGACATGTTTTGAGAAACAGTTTTTACATCATATTTGAGCGTTTCACGGTCTGAAACGACGTTTTTGCATGTATCTTTGGAAACATATTCTACCAGAAGTTTCGATGGAACTAGGTTATTTAGGGTACAATAAGACAAAATACACTGTTTTTTAGTAAATACAACCTTTTGGAGGCACTCCGTGGTGCACTCGCCAGCGCAGCTAGAGTGCCGATTTGAACTATAGAAGTTACTGCAAAACACCTTACAAACACGTAATTCGCTTAGAAAACGCATTTTTAAGTGATTTGGAGAAATGTTTTGAGAAACAGTTTTTACATCATATTTGAGCGTTTCACGGTCTGAAACAACGATTTTGCATGTATCTTTGGAATCATATTCTACCTGTAGTTTTGATGGAACTAGGTTATTTATGCTACAATAAGACAAAATATACTGTTTTTTAGTGAATACAACCTTTTGGAGGCACTCCGTGGTGCACTCGCCAGCGCAGCTAGAGTGCCGATTTGAACTATAGAAGTTACTGCAAAACACCTTCGAAACACGTAATTCGCTTAGAAAACGCATTTTCAAGTGATTTGGAGACATGTTTTGAGAAACAGTTTTTATATCATATTTGAGCGTTTCACGGTCTGAAACGACGATTTTGCATGTATCTTTGGAAACATATTCTACCTGCAGTTTCGATGGAACTAGGTTATTTAGGTTACAATAAGACAAAATACACTGTTTTTTAGTGAATACAACCTTTTGGAGGCACTCCGTGGTGCAGTCGCCGGCTCAGCTAGAGTACCGATTTGAACTATAGAAGTTACTGCAAAACACCTTAAAAACACGTAATTCGCATAGAAAACGCATTTTCAAGTGATTTGGAGACATGTTTTGAGAAACAGTTTTTACATCATATTTGAGCGTTTCACGGTCTGAAACGACGATTTAGCACGTATTTTTGGAAACATATTCTATCTGTATTTTCGATGGAACTAGGTTATTTATGCTACAATAACACAAAATACACTGATTTTTAGTGAATACAATGTTTTGGAGGCACTCCGTGGTGCACTCGCCAGCGCAGCTAGAGTGCCGATTTGAACTATAGAAGTTACTGCAAAACACCTTAAAAACATGTAATTCGCTTAGAAAACGCATTTTCAAGAGATTTGGAGACATGTTTTAAGAAACAGTTTTTACATCATATTTGAGCATTTCACGGTCTGAAACGACGATTTTGCATGTATCTTTGGAAACATATTCTACCTGTATTTTCGATGGAACTAGGTTATTTATGCTACAATAACACAAAATACACTGATTTTTAGTGAATACAAGGTTTTCGAGGCACTCCGTGGTGCACTCGGCAGCGCAGCCAGAGTGCCGATGTGAACTATAGATGTTACTGCAAAACACCTTAAAAACACGTAATTCGCTTAGAAAACGCATTCTCAAGTGACTTGGAGACATGTTTTGAGAAACAGTTTTACATCATATTTGAGCGTTTCACGGTATGAAACGACGATTTTGCATGTATCTTTAGAAATATATTCTACCTGTAGTTTCGATGGAACTAGGTTATTTAGGTTACAATAAGACAAAATACACTGTTTTTTAGTGAATACAACCTTTTGGAGGCACTCTGTGGTGCACTCGCCTGCGCAGCTAGAGTACCGATTTGAACTATAGAAGTGACTGCAAAACACCTTAAAAACACGTAATTCGCTTAGAAAACGCATTTTCAAGTGATTTGGAGACATGTTTTGAGAAACAGTTTTCACATCATATTTAAGCGTTTCACGGTCTGAAACGACGATTTTGCATGTATCTTTGGAAACATATTCTACCTGTAGTTTCGATGGAACTAGGTTATTTAGAGTAAAATAAGACAAAATACACTGTTTTTTAGTGAAAACAACCTTTTGGAGGCACTCCGTGGTGCACTCGCCAGCGCAGCTAGAGTGCCGATTTGAACTATAGAAGTTACTGCAAAACACCTTAAAAACACGTAATTCGCTTAAAAAACGCATTTTCAAGTGATTTGGAGACATGTTTTGAGAAACAGTTTTTACATCTTATTTGAGCGTTTCACGGTCTGAAACGACGATTTTGCATGTATCTTTCGAAACATATTCTACCTGTAGTTTCGATGGAACTAGGTTATTTATGCTACAATAAGACAAAATACACTGATTTTTAGTGAATACAATGTTTTGGAGGCACTCGGTGGTGCACTCGCCAGCGCAGCTAGAGTGCCTATTTGAACTATAGAAGTTACTGCAAAACACCTTAAAAACACGTAATTCGCTTAGAAAACGCATTTTCAAGTGATTTGGAGACATGTTTTGAGAAACAGTTTTTACATCATATTTAAGCGTTTCACGGTCTGAAACGACGATTTTGCATGTATCTTTGGAAACATATTGTATCTGTAGTTTCGATGGAACTAGGTTATTTAGAGTAAAATAAGACAAAATACACTGTTTTTTAGTGAAAACAACCTTTTGGAGGCACTCCGTGGTGCACTCGCCAGCGCAGCTAGAGTGCCGATTTGAACTATAGAAGTTACTGCAAAACACCTTAAAAACACGTAATTCGCTTAAAAAACGCATTTTCAAATGATTTGGAGACATGTTTTGAGAAACAGTTTTTACATCATATTTGAGCGTTTCACGGTCTGAAACGACGATTTTGCATATATCTTTGGACACATATTCTACCTGTAGTTTCGATGGAACTAGGTTATTTATGCTACAATAACACAAAATACACTGATTTTTAGTGAATACAATGTTTTGGAGGCACTCGGTGGTGCACTCGCCAGCGCAGCTAGAGTGCCGATTTGAAATATAGAAGTTACTGCAAAACACCTTAAAAACACGTAATTCGCTTAGATAACGCATTTTCAAGTGATTTGGAGACATGTTTTGAGAAACAGTTTTTACATCATATTTGAGCGTTTCACGGTCTGAAACGACGATTTTGCATGTATCTTTGGAAACATATTCTACCTGTAGTTTCGATGGAACTAGGTTATTTAGGGTACAGTAAGACAAAATACACTGTTTTTTAGTGAATACAACCTTTTGGAGACACTCCGTAGTACACTCGCCAGCGCAGCTAGAGTGCCGAATTGAACTATAGAAGTTACTGCAAAACACTTTAAAAACACGTAATTCGCTTAGAAAACGCATTTTCAATTGATTTGGAGACGTTTTGAGAAACAGTTTATACATCATATTTGAGCGTTTCACGGTCTGAAACGACGATTTTGCATGTATCTTTCGAAACATATTCTACCTGTAGTTTTGATGGAACTAGGTTATTTATGCTACAATAAGACAAAATACACTGATTTTTAGTAAATACAATGTTTTGGAGGCACTCCGTGGTGCACTCGCCAGCGCAGCTAGAATGCCGATTTAAACTATAGAAGTTACTGCAAAAAATCTTAAAAACACGTAATTCGCTTAGAAAACGCGTTTTCAAGTGATTGGAGACATGTTTTGAGAAATAGTTTTTACATCATATTTGAGCGTTTCACGGTCTGAAACGACGAATTTGCATGTATCTTTGGAAACATATTCTACCTGTAGTTTCGATGGAACTAGGTTATTTATGCTACAATACCACAAAATACACTGATTTTTAGTGAATACAATGTTTTGGAGGCACTCCGTTGTGCACTCGCCAGCGCAGCTAGAGTGCCGATTTGAACTATAGAAGTTACTGCAAAACACCTTAAAAACACGTAATTCGCTTATCTAACGCATTTTCAAGTGATTTGGAGACATGTTTTGAGAAACAGTTTTTACATCATATTTGAGCGTTTCACGGTCTGAAACGACGATTTTGCATGTATCTTTAGAAACATATTCTACCTGTAGTTTCGATGGAACTAGGTTATTTAGGGTACAATAAGACAAAATACACTGTTTTTTAGTGAATACAACCTTTTGGAGACACTCCGTAGTACACTCGCCAGCGCAGCTAGAGTGCCGAATTGAACTATAGAAGTTACTGCAAAATACTTTAAAAACACGTAATTCGCTTAGAAAACGCATTTTTAAGTGATTTGGAGACATGTTTTGAGAAACAGTTTTTACATCATATTTGAGCGTTTCACGGTCTGAAACGACGATTTTGCATGTATCTTTCGAAACATATTCTACCTGTAGTTTCGATGGAACTAGGTTATTTATGCTACAATAAGACAAAATACACTGATTTTTAGTGAATACAAGGTTTTGGAGGCACTCCTTGGTGCACTCGCCAGCGCAGCTAGAGTGCCGATTTGAACTATAGAAGTTACTGCAAAACACCTTAAAAACACGTAATTCGCTTAGATAACGCATTTTCAAGTAATTTGGAGACATGTTTTGAGAAACAGTATTTACATCATATTTGAGCGTTTCACGGTCTGAAACGTCGATTTTGCATGAATCTTCGGAAACATATTCTACCTGTAGTTTCGATGGAACTAGGTTATTTAGGGTACAATAAGACAAAATACACTGTTTTTTAGTGAATACAACCTTTTATAGGCACTCCGTGGTGCACTCGCCAGCGCAGCTAGAGTGCCGATTTGAACTATAGAAATTACTGCAAAACACCTTAAAAACACGTAATTCACTTAGAAAACGCATTTTCAAGTGATTTGGAGACATGTTTTGAGAAACAGTTTTTACATCATATTTGAGCGTTTCACGGTCTGAAACGACGATTTTGCATGTATCTTTCGAATCATATTCTACCTGTAGTTTTGATGGAACTAGGTTATTAATGCTACAATAAGACAAAATACACTGATTTTTAGTGAATACAATGTTTTGGAGGCACTCCGTGGTGCACTCGCCTGCGCAGCTAGAGTGCCGATTTAAACAATAGAAGTTACTGCAAAACACCTAAAAAACACGTAATTCGCTTAGAAAACGCATTTTCAAGTGATTTGGAGACATGTTTTGAGAAACAGTTTTTACATCATATTTAAGCGTTTCACGGTCTGAAACGACGATTTTGCATGTATCTTTGGAAACATATTCTACCTGTAGTTTCGATGGAACTATGTTATTTAGAGTAAAATAAGACAAAATACACTGTTTTTTAGTGAAAACAACCTTTTGGAGGCACTCCGTGGTGCACTCGCCAGCGCAGCTAGAGTGCCGATTTGAACTATAGAAGTTACTGCAAAACACCTTAAAAACACGTAATTCGCTTAAAAAACGCATTTTCAAGTGATTTGGAGACATGTTTTGAGAAATAGTTTTTACATCATATTTGAGCGTTTCACGGTCTGAAACGACGATTTTGCATGTATCTTTCGAAACATATTCTACCTGTAGTTTCGATGGAACTAGGTTATTTATGCTACAATAAGACAAAATACACTGATTTTTAGTGAATACAATGTTTTGGAGGCACTCGGTGGTGCACTCGCCAGCGCAGCTAGAGTGCCGATTTGAACTATAGAAGTTACTGCAAAACACCTTAAAAACACGTAATTCGCTTAGATAACGCATTTTCAAGTGATTTGGAGACATGTTTTGAGAAACAGTTTTTACATCATATTTGAGCGTTTCACGGTCTGAAACGACGATTTTGCATGTATCTTTGGAAACATATTCTACCTGTAGTTTCGATGGAACTAGGTTATTTAGGGTACAATAAGACAAAATACACTGTTTTTTAGTGAATACAACCTTTTGGAGACACTCCGTAGTACACTCGCCAGCACAGCTAGAGTGCCGAATTGAACTATAGAAGTTACTGCAAAACACTTTAAAAACACGTAATTCGCTTAGAAAACGCATTTTCAAGTGATTTGGAGACATGTTTTGAGAAACAGTTTATACATCATTTTTGAGCGTTTCACGGTCTGAAACGACGATTTTGCATGTATCTTTCGAAACATATTCTACCTGTAGTTTTGATGAAACTAGGTTATTTATGCTACAATAAGACAAAATACACTGATTTTTAGTGAATACAAGGTTTTGGAGGCACTCCGTGGTGCACCCGCCAGCGCAGCTAGAGTGCCGATTTGAACTATAGAAGTTACTGCAAAACACCTTAAAAACACGTAATTCGCTTAGATAACGCATTTTCAAGTAATTTGGAGACATGTTTTGAGAAACAGTTTTTACATCATATTTGAGCGTTTCACGGTCTGAAACGACGATTTTGCATGTATCTTTGGAAACATATTCTATTTGTAGTTTCGATGGAACTAGGTTATTTAGGGTACAATAAGACAAAATACACTGTTTTTTAGTGAATACAACCTTTTGGAGGCACTCCGTGGTGCACTCGCCAGCGCAGCTAGAGTGCCGATTTGAACTATAGAAATTACTGCAAAACACCTTAAAAACACGTAGTTCGCTTAGAAAACGCATTTTCAAGTGATTTGGAGACATGTTTTGAGAAACAGTTTTTACATCATATTTGAGCGTTTCACGGTCTGAAACGACGATTTTGCATGTATCTTTCGAAACATATTCTACCTGTAGTTTCGATGGAACTAGGTTATTTATGCTACAATAAAACAAAATACACTGATTTTTAGTGAATACAATGTTTTGGAGGCACTCCGTGGTGCACTCGCCAGCGCAGCTAGAGTGCCGATTTAAACTATAGAAGTTACTGCAAAACACCTTAAAAACACGTAATTCGCTTAGAAAACGCATTTTCAAGTGATTTGGAGACATGTTTTGAGAAATAGTTTTACATCATATTTGAGCGTTTCACGGTCTGAACCGACGAATTTGCATGTATCTTTGGAAACATATTCTACCTGTAGTTTCGATGGAACTAGGTTATTTATGCTACAATAACACAAAATACACTGATTTTTAGTGAATACAATGTTTTGGAGGCACTCCGTGGTGCACTCGTTAGCGCAGCTAGAGTGCCGATTTGAACTATAGAAGTTACTGCAAAACACCTTAAAAACACGTAATTCGCTTAGATAACGCATTTTCAAGTGATTTGGAGACATGTTTTGGGAAACAGTTTTTACATCATATTTGGGCGTTTCACGGTCTGAAACGACGATTTTGCATGTATCTTTGGAAACATATTCTACCTGTAGTTTCGATGGAACTAGGTTATTTAGGGTACAATAAGACAAAATACACTGTTTTTTAGTGAATACAACCTTTTGGAGACACTCCGTAGTACACTCGCCAGCGCAGCTAGAGTGCCGAATTGAACTATAGAAGTTACTGCAAAATACTTTAAAAACACGTAATTCGCTTAGAAAACGCATTTTTAAGTGATTTGGAGACATGTTTTGAGAAACAGTTTTTACATCATATTTGAGCGTTTCACGGTCTGAAACGACGATTTTGCATGTATCTTTGGAAACATATTCTACCTGTAGTTTCGATGGAACTAGGTTATTTATGCTACAATAAGACAAAATTCACTGATTTTTAGTGAATACAATGTTTTAAAGGCACTCCGTGATGCACTCGCCAGCGCAGCTAGAGTGCCGATTTAAACTATAGAAGTTACTGCAAAACACCTTAAAAACACGTAATTCGCTTAGAAAACGCAATTTTAAGTGATTTGGAGACATGTTTTGAGAAACAGTTTTTACATCATATTTGAGCGTTTCACGGTCTGAAACGACGATTTTGCATGTATCTTTGGAAACATATTCTACTTGTAGTTTCGATGGAACTAGGTTATTTATGCAAAAATAACACAAAATACACTGATTTTTAGTGAATACAAGGTTTTGGAGGCACTTCGTGGTGCACTCGCCAGCGCAGCTAGAGTGCCGATATGAACTATAGAAATTACTGCAAAACACCTTAAAAACACGTAATTCGCTTAGAAAACGCATTTTCAAGTGATTTGGAGACATGTTTTGAGAAACAGTTTTTACATCATATTTGAGCGTTTCACGGTCTGAAACGGCGATTTTGCATGTATCTTTGGAAACATATTCTACCTGTAGTCTCGATGGAACTAGGTTATTTATGCTACAATAACACAAAATACACTGATTTTTAGTGAATACAAGGTTTTGTAGGCACTCCGTGGTGCACTCGCCAGCTCAGCTAGAGTGCCGATTTGAACTATAGAAGTTACTGCAAAACACCTTAAAAACACGTAATTCGCTTAGAAAACGCATTTTCAAGTGATTTGAAGACATGTTTTGAGAAACAGTTTTTACATCATATTTCAGCGTTTCACGGTCTGAAACGACGATTTTACATGTATCTTTCGAAACATATTCTACCTGTAGTTTCGATGGAACTAGGTTGTTTATGCTACAATAAGACAAAATACACTGATTTTTAGTGAATACATGCTTTTGGAGGCATTCCGTGGTGCACTCGCCAGCGCAGCTAGAGTGCCGATTTGAACTATAGAAGTTACTGCAAAACACCTTAAAAACACGTAATTCGCTTAAAAAACGCATTTTCAAGTGATTTGGAGACATGTTTTGAGAAACAGTTTTTACATCATATTTGAGCGTTTCACGGTCTGAAACGGCGATTTTACATGTATCTTTGGAAACATATTCTACCTGTAGTTTCGATGGAACTAGGTTAATTATGCTACAATAACACAAAATACACTGATTTTTAGTGAATACAAGGTTTTGTAAGCACTCCGTGGTGCACTCGCCAGCGCAGCTAGAGTGCCGATTTGAACTATAGAAGTTACTGCAAAACACCTTAAAAACACGTAATTCGCTTAGAAAACGCATTCTCAAGTGATTTGGAGACATGTTTGGAGAAACAGTTTTTATATCATATTTGACCGTTTCACGGTCTGAAACGACGATTTTGCATGTATCTTTGGAAAAATATTCTACCTGTAGTTTCGATGGAACTAGGTTATTTAGGTTACAATAAGACAAAATACACTGTTTTTTAGTGAATACAACCTTTTAGGGGCACTCCGTGGTGCACTCGCCTGCGCAGCTAGAGTACCGATTTGAACTATAGAAGTGACTGCAAAACACCTTAAAAACACGTATTTCGCTTAGAAAACGCATTTTCAAGTGATTTGGAGACATGTTTTGAGAAACAGTTTTTACATCATATTTGAGCGTTTCACGGTCTGAAACGACGATTTTGCATGTATCTTTGTAAACATATTCTACCTGTAGTTTCGATGGAACTAGGTTATTTATGCTACAATAACACAAAATACACTGTTTTTTTAGTGAATACAACCTTTTGGAGGCACTCCGTGGTGCACTCGCCAGCGCAGCTAGAGTGCCGATTTGAACTATAGAAGTTACTGCAAAACACCTTAAAAACACGTAATTCGCTTAGAAAACGCATTTTCAAGTGATTTGGAGACATGTTTTGAGAAACAGTTTTTACATCATATTTGAGCGTTTCACGGTCTGAAACGACGATTTTGCATGTATCTTTCGAAACATATTCTACCTGTAGTTTCGATGGAACTAGGTTATTTATGCTACAATAAGACAAAATACACTGATTTTTAGTGAATACAATGTTTTGGAGGCACTCCGTGGTGCACTCGCCAGCGCAGCTAGAGTGCCGATTTGAACTATAGAAGTTACTGCAAAACACCTTAAAAACACGTAATTCGCTTAGAAAACGCTTTTTCAAGTAATTTGAAGACATATTTTGAGAAACAGTTTTTACATCATATTTGAGCGTTTCACGGTCTGAAACGACAATTTTGCATGTGTCTTTGGAAACATATTCTACCTGTAGTTTCGATGGAACTAGGTTATTTAGGGTACAATAAGACAAAATACACTGTTTTTTAGTGAATAAAAGTTTTGGAGGCACTTCGTGGTGCACTCGCCAGCGCAACTAGAGTGCCGATTTGAACTATAGAAGTTACTGCAAAACACCTTAAAAACACGTAATTCGCTTAGAAAACGCATTTTCAAGTGATTTGAAGACATGTTTTGAGAAACAGTTTTTACATCATATTTGAGCGTTTCACGGTCTGAAACGACGATTTTGCATGTATCTTTCGAAACATATTCTACCTGTAGTTTCGATGGACCTAGGTTATTTATGCTACAATAAGACAAAATACACTGATTTTTAGTGAATACAAGGTTTTGGAGGCACTCCGTGGTGCACTCGCCAGCGCAGCTAGAGTGCCGATTTGAACTATAGAAGTTACTGCAAAACACCTTAAAAACACGTAATTCGCTTAGAAAACGCATTTTCAAGTGATTTGGAGACATGTTTTGAGAAAAAGATTTTACATCATATTTGAGCGTTTCACGGTCTGAAACGACGATTTTGCTTGTATCTTTGGAAACTTATTCTACCTGTAGTTTCGATGGAACTAGGTTATTTAGGGTACAATAAGACAAAATACACTGATTTTTAGTAAATACAAAGTTTTGGAGGCAGTCCGCGGTGCACTCGCCAGCGCAGCTAGAGTGCCGATTTGAACTATAGAAGTTACTGCAAAACACCTTAAAAACACGTAATACGCTTAAAAAACGCATTTTCAAGTGATTTGGAGACATGTTTTGAGAAACAGTTTTTACATCATATTTGAGCGTTTCACGGTCTGAAACGGCGATTTTACATGTATCTTTGGAAACATATTCTACCTGTAGTTTCGATGGAACTAGGTTATTTATGCTACAATAACACAAAATACACTGATTTTTAGTGAATACAAGGTTTTGGAAGCACTCCGTGGTGCACTCGCCAGCGCAGCTAGAGTGCCGATTTGAACTATAGAAGTTACTGCAAAACACCTTAAAAACCCGTAATTCGCTTAGAAAACGCATTTTCAAGTGATTTGGAGACATGTTTTGAGAAACAGTTTTTACATCATATTTGAGCGTTTCTCGGTCTGAAACGACGATTTTGCATGTATCTTTGGAAATATATTCTATCTGTAGTTTCGATGGAACTAGGTTATTTATGCTACAATAAGACAAAATACACTGATTTTTAGTGAATACAAGGTTTTGGAGGCACTTCGTGGTGCACTCGCCAGCGCAGCTAGAGTGCCGATTTGAACTATAGAAGTTACTGCAAAACACCTTAAAAACACGTAATTCGCTTAGAAAACGCATTTTCAAGTGATTTGAAGACATGTTTTGAGAAACAGTTTTTACATCATATTTCAGCATTTCACGGTCTGAAACGACGATTTTACATGTACCTTTCGAAACATATTCTACCTGTAGTTTCGATGGAACTACGTTATTTATGCTACAATAAGACAAAATACACTGATTTTTAGTGAATACAATGTTTTGGAGGCACTCCGTGGTGCACTCGCCAGCGCAGCTAGAGTGCCAATTTAAACTATAGAAGTTACTGCAAAACACCTTAAAAACACGTAATTCGCTTAGAAAACGCATTTTCAAGTGATTTGGTGACATATTTTGAGAAACAGTTTTTACATCATATTTGAGCGTTTCACGGTCTGAAACGACGATTTTGCATGTATCTTTGGAAACATATTCTACCTGTAGTTTCGATGGAACTAGTTTATTTATGCTACAATAACACAAAATACACTGATTTTTAGTGAATACAAGGTTTTGGTGGCACTTCGTGGTGCACTCGCCAGCGCAGCTAGAGTGCCGATTTGAACTATAGAAATTACTGCAAAACACCTTAAAAACACGTAATTCGCTTAGAAAACGCATTTTCAAGTGATTTGGAGACATGTTTTGAGAAACAGTTTTTACATCATATTTGAGCGTTTCTCGGTCTGAAACGACGATTTTGCATGTATCTTTGGAAACATATTCTACTTGTAGTTTCGATGGAACTAGGTTATTTATGCTACAATAACACAAAATACACTGATTTTTAGTGAATACAATGTTTTGGAGGCACTCCGTGGTGCACTCGCCAGCGCAGCTAGAGTGCCGATTTAAACAATAGAAGTTACTGCAAAACACCTTAAAAACACGTAATTCGCTTAGAAAACGCAATTTTAAGTGATTTGGAGACATGTTTTGAGAAACAGTTTTTACATCATATTTGAGCGTTTCACGGTCTGAAACGACGATTTTGCATGTATCTTTGGAAACATATTCTACTTGTAGTTTCGATGGAACTAGGTTATTTATGCTACAATAACACAAAATACACTGATTTTTAGTGAATACAAGGTTTTGGAGGCACTTCGCGGTGCCCTCGCCAGCGCAGCTAGAGTGCCGATTTGAACTATAGAAATTACTGCAAAACACCTTAAAAACACGTAATTCGCTTAGAAAACGCATTTTCAAGTGATTTGGAGACATGTTTTGAGAAACAGTTTTTACATCATATTTGAGCGTTTCTCGGTCTGAAACGACGATTTTGCATGTATCTTTGGAAATATATTCTACCTGTAGTTTCGATGGAACTAGGTTATTTATGCTACAATAAGACAAAATACACTGATTTTTAGTGTATACAAGGTTTTGGAGGCACTTCGTGGTGCACTCGCCAGCGCAGCTAGAGTGCCGATTTGAACTATAGAAGTTACTGCAAAACACCTTAAAAACACGTAATTCGCTTAGAAAACGCATTTTCAAGTGATTTGGAGACATGTTTGAGAAACAGTTTTTACATCATATTTGAGCGTTTCACGGTCTGAAACGACGATTTTGCATGTATCTTTGGATACATATTCTACCTGTAGTTTCGATGGAACTAGGTTATTTAGGGTACAATAAGACAAAATACACTGTTTTTTAGTGAATACAACCTTTTGAAGGCACTCCGTGGTGCACTCGCCAGAGCAGCTAGAGTGCCGATATGAACTATAGAAGCTACTGCAAAACACCTTAAAACACGTAATTCGCTTAGAAAACGCATTCTCAAGTGATTTGTAGACATGTGTTGAGAAACAGTTTTTACATCATATTTGAGCGTTTCACGGTGTAAAACGACGATTTTGCATGTATCTTTCGCAACATATTGTACCTGTAGTTTCGATGGAACTAGGTTATTTAGGTTACAATATGACAAAATACACTGTCTTTTAGTGAATACAACCTTTTGAAGGCACTCCGTAGTGCACTCGCCTGCGCAGCTAGAGTACCGATTTGAACTATAGAAGTGACTGCAAAACACCTTAAAAACACGTAATTCGCTTAGATAACGCATTTTCAAGTGATTTGGAGACATGTTTTGAGATACAGTTTTTACATCATATTTGAGCGTTTCACGGTCTGAAACGACGATTTTGCATGTATCTTTCGAAACATATTCTACCTGTAGTTTCGATGGAACTAGGTTATTTATGCTACAATAAGACAAAATACACTGATTTTTAGTGAATACATGGTTTTGGAGGCACTCCGTGTTGCACTCGCCAGCGCAGCTAGAGTGCCGATTTGAACTATAGAAGTTACTGCAAAACACCTTAAAAACACGTAATTCGCTTAAAAAACGCATTTTCAAGTGATTTGGAGACATGTTTTGAGAAACAGTTTTTACATCATATTTGAGCGTTTCACGGTCTGAAACGACGAATTTGCATGTATCTTTGGAAACATATTCTACATGTAGTTTCGATGGAACTAGGTTATTTATGCTACAATAACACAAAATACACTGATTTTTAGTGAATACAATGTTTTGGAGGCACTCCGTGGTGCACTCGCCAGCGCAGCTAGAGTGCCGATTTGAACTATAGAAGTTACTGCAAAACACCTTAAAAACACGTAATTCGCTTAGATAACGCATTTTCAAGTGATTTGGAGACATGTTTTGAGAAACAGTTTTTACATCATATTTGAGCGTTTCACGGTCTGAAACGACGATTTTGCATGTATCTTTCGCAACATATTGTACCTGTAGTTTCGATGAAACTAGGTTATTTATGCTACAATAAGACAAAATACACTGATTTTTAGTGAATACAAGGTTTTGGAGGCACTCCGTGTTGCACTCGCCAGCGCAGCTAGAGTGCCGATTTGAACTATAGAAGTGACTGCAAAACACCTTAAAAACACGTAATACGCTTAGAAAACGCATTTTGAACTGATTTGGATACATGTTTTGAGAAACAGTTTTTACATCATATTTGAGCGTTTCACGGTCTGAAACGACGATTTTGCATGTATCTTTGGAAACATATTCTACCTGTAGTTTCGATGGAACTAGGTTATTTATGCTACAATAAGACAAAATACACTGATTTTTAGTGAATACAATGTTTTGGAGGCACTCCGTGGTGCACTCGCCAATGCAGCTTGAATGCCGATTTAAACTATAGAAATTACTGCAAGACACCTTAAAAATACGTAATTCGCTTAGAAAACGCATTTTCAAGTGATTTGGAGACATGTTTTGAGAAAGAGTTTTTACATCATATTTGAGCATTTCACGGTCTGAAACGACGAATTTGCATGTATCTTTGGAAACATATTCTACCTGTAGTTTCGATGGAACTAGGTTATTTATGCTACAATAACATAAAATACACTGATTTTTAGTGAATACAATGTTTTGGAGGCACTCCGTTGTGCACTCGCCACCGCAGCTAGAGTGCCGATCTGAACTATAGAAGTTACTGCAAAACACCTTAAAACACGTAATTCGCTTAGATAACGCATTTTCAAGTGATTTGGAGACATGTTTTGAGAAACAGTTTTTACATCATATTTGAGCGTTTCACGGTCTGAAACGACGATGTTGCATGTATCTTTCGAAACATATTCTACCTGTAGTTTCGATGGTACTAGGTTATTTATGCTACAATAAGACAAAATACACTGATTTTTAGTGAATACAAGGTTTTGGATGCACTCCGTGTTGCACTCGCCAGCGCAGCTAGAGTGCCGATTTGAACTATAGAAGTTACTGCAAAACACCTTAAAAACCCGTAATTCGCTTAGAAAACGCATTTTCAAGGGATTTGGAGACATGGTTTGAGAAACAGTTTTTACATCATATTTGAGCGTTTCACGGTCTGAAACGACGATTTTGCATGTATCTTTGGAAACATATTCTACCTGTAGTTTCGATGGAACTAGGTTATTTAGGGTACAATAAGACAAAATAAACTGTTTTTTAGTGAATACAAGGTTTTGGAGGCACTCCGTGGTGCACTCGCCAGCGCAGCTTTAATGCCGATTTAAACTATAGAAGTTACTGCAATACACCTTAAAAACACGTAATTCGCTTAGAAAACGCATTTTCAAGTGATTTGGAGACATGTTTTGAGAAACAGTTTTTACATTATATTTGAGCGTTTCACGGTCTGAAACGACGAATTTGCATGTATCTTTAGAAACATATTCTACCTGTAGTTTCGATGGAACTAGGTTATTTATGCTACAATAACACAAAATACACTGATGTTTAGTGAATACAATGTTTTGGAGGCACTCCGTGGTGCACTTGCCAGCGCAGCTAGAGTGCCGATTTGAACTATAGAAGTTACTGCAAAACACCTTAAAAACACGTAATTCGCTTAGATAACGCATATTCAAGTGATTTGGAGACATGTTTTGAGAAACAGTTTTTACATCATATTTGGGCGTTTCACGGTCTGAAACGACGATTTTGCATGTATCTTTGGAAACATATTCTACCTGTAGTTTCGATGAAACTAGGTTATTTAGGGTACAATAAAACAAAATACACTGTTTTTTAGTGAATACAACCTTTTGGAGGCACTCCGTGTTGCACTCGCCAGCGCAGCTAGAGTGCCGATTTGAACTATAGAAGTTACTGCAAAACACCTTAAAAACACGTAATTCGCTTAGAAAACGCATTTTCAAGTGATTTGGAGACATGCTTTGAGAAACAGTTTTTACATCATATTTGAGCGTTTCACGGTCTGAAACGACGATTTTGCCTGTATCTTTGGAAACATATTCTACCTGTAGTTTCAATGGAACTAGGTTATTTATGCTACAATATCACAAAATACACTGATTTTTAGTAAATACAAGGTTTTGGAGGCACTCCGTGGTGCATTCGCCAGCGCAGCTAGAGTGCCGATTTGAACTATAGAAGTTACTGCAAAACACCTTAAAAACACGTAATTCGCTTAGAAAACGCATTTTCAAGTGATTTGGATACATGTTTTGAGAAACAGTTTTTACATCATATTTGAGCGTTTCACGGTCTTAAACGACGATTTTGCATGTATCTTTGGAAACATATTCTACCTGTAGTTTCGATGGAACTAGGTTATTTATGCTACAATAAGACAAAATACACTGATTTTTAGTGAATACAAGGTTTTGGAGGCACTCCGTGTTGCACTCGCCAGCGCAGCTAGAGTGCCGATTTGAACTATAGAAGTTACTGCAAAACACCTTAAAAACACGTAATTCGCTTAGAAAACGCATTTTCAAGTGATTTGGGGACATGTTTTCAGAAACAGTTTTTACATCATATTTGAGCGTGTCACGGTCTGAAACGACGATTTTGCATGTATCTTTGGAAACAAATTCTACCTGTAGTTTCGATGGAACTAGGTTATTTAGGGTACAATAAGACAAAATACACTGTTTTTTAGTGAATACAACCTTTTGGAAGCACTCCGTGGTGCACTCGCCAGCGCAGCTAGAGTGCCGATTTGAACTATAGAAGTTACTGCAAAACACCTTAAAAACACGTTATTCGCTTAGAAAACGCATTTTCAAGTGTTTTGGAGACTTGTTTTGAGAAACAGTTTTACATCATATTTGAGCGTTTCACGGTCTGAAACGACGATTTTGCATGTATCTTTGGAAACATATTCTACCTGTAGTTTCGATGGAACTAGGTTATTTATGCTACAATAAGACAAAATACACTGTTTTTTAGTGAATACAACCTTTTGGAGGCACTCCGTGGTACACTCGCCAGCGCAGCTATAGTGCCGACTTGAACTATAGAAGTTACTGCAAAACACCTTAAAAACACGTAATTCGCTTAGAAAACGCACTTTCAAGTGATTTGGAGACATGTTTTGAGAAACAGTTTTTACATCATATTTGAGCGTTTCACGGTCTGAAACGACGATTTTGCTTGTATCTTTCGAAACATATTCAACCTGTAGTTTCGATGGAACTAGGTTATTTATGCTACAATAAGACAAAATACACTGATTTTTAGTGAATTCAATGTTTTGGAGGCACTCCGTGATGCACTCGCCAGCGCAGCTAGAGTGCCGATTTAAACTATAGAAGTTACTGCAAAACACCTTAAAAACACGTAATTCGCTTAGAAAACGCATTTTCAAGTGATTTGGAGACATGTTTTGAGAAACAGTTTTTACATCATATTTGAGCGTTTCACGGTCTGAAACAACGAATTTGCATGTACCTTTGGAAACATATTCTACCTGTAGTTTCGATGGAACTAGGTTATTTATGATACAATAACACAAAATACAATGATTTTTAGTGAATACAAGGTTTTGGAGGCACTCCGTGGTGCACTCGCCAGCGAAGCTAGAGTGCCGAATTGAACTATAGAAGTTACTGCAAAACACCTTAAAAACACGTAATTCGCTTAGAAAACGCATTTTCAAGAGATTTGGAGACATCTGGATTCTGGATTCTGGATTTGAGGTGGAGGGTGAAGAAACTCCACGCGCACTTAGGCCTCACAAATGGGCCCATTGTACTACCTCCTAGAGCACAGCTTCCGACCTACCGATCTTGAAGCCATTCTACGCTCAGGAAGAAGGCTAATAAGTCAGCGGGGGAAGTTGAGCTAACTGCGGCCGTGGAAGGCCAGAATTCCCCTAACATGGATCCTCTCTTTAGCGCTAGAGCGGAACACTCGAGAAGAATGTGTTTCACTGTTTCGTCATCCATCTCACAGCCTCTGCAAAGAGGACTGTCGGAGATTTTTATGCGGTGCATGTGTTTGTTGAACCGACCATGTCCCGTAAAGACCTCAACGAGAAATTTGAGGTTGTTCCTCGAAAGTCTGATGAGATAATTGGCTAACTTACAAGTTGGTTTAGGAATAAAATTCCTCGTTTGTTTACAGGTGGATATATTTCTCCAACCAGCTGAAAATTTTTCAAGAGTGATGTTTCGAGTAATATTGTAAAGGACCGATTTGGCTAGGGGTAGCATAGGCTCTGGGCCCCAGGGTGAATCAGACGAACCCTGTTTAGCTAGATTATCGGCACAGATGTTACCTTCAATACCATTGTGTCCCTTTACCCAAGCGAGTTCCACGACATTGTTTTTGGATATATCTGACAATGCAAGATGACAAAGTTCAACCAGACCTGAAGTGAATTTAAATCCACTAAGGCTTTTAAGAACTGCTTTGCTGTCTGAAGCTATCCTGATATACTTATTTTGAACTTTATGTTCTTTAATTAGTAGTGCACTATGCAGGATACCTAGAATTTCAGATTGAAAGACGGTGGCATAGGCACCAAGGGGAATACTGACAGACAGGTTCATTTGTTCGGAGAAGATTCCTGAGCCGGACCCTGTCCCACTCTTCGAGCCGTCAGTAAAAATGAGAATGTCAGGTATAGAGGATGTCTGACAGTCTAGTTTAATTTGATATAGTTTCTCAAAATAGAATTTTGGAACAATGTAGTCGTTACTCATCTGTAGAAGTGGAGCCCGCAAGGCTGCTTCTTTGAAGATAGAGCAGTGTTTACTGTTTGCTCCTATTTTAGGCCAGAGATCTAGTTGGAAAAGGCGCAAGACAGACTTCAGTGCAACCTCCTCAATGTAGATATTAAGAGAGGGAAGGCATAGAAGAACTTCCATTGCTGCCGTTGGTGTAGTGCGCATGGCGCCAGTTATTGCTAAACATGCCAGCCTCTGTACATGTTCTAGTTTAGATGTTGCTACGGATTGTCTGATTCTGGGTCACCAGACAATAGCACCATATGTAATCATTGGCCTGATAATGGCTGTGTATAGCCAGAGGGTGAGCTTAGGTGTGAAGCCCCAAGTTCGACTCAAAGCACGGCGACATTGCCAAAAGGCTATACAGGCTTTTTCCACTTTATTGGTTAAATGTAGACTCCAGTTAAGTTTGCTGTCAATTATGATACCCAGATATTTGACACTGCTTGATAAACTTAGAGTTTGATTGAAGAGTTTCGGCATTCTAATATCGCCAATTTTGCGTTTCCTAGTGAAGAGGACTATCTCTGTTTTGGCTGGATTTGCCGAAAGGGAGTGTTCCTTGCACCAGTTTTCGATCAACTTAAGAGCGTTGTTTGCCAAGTTGGCAAGAATGTTCTCAAATTTGCCGTTTAGCAGAACTGTAATGTCGTCTGCATATCCAATGGTGTGGTATCCATTGTTGTTAAGAAGTATCAGAAGGCTGTCTACCAACATTGCCCAAAGAAGGGGCGAAAGAACGCCACCTTGTGGACAGCCTCTGGTGACATATCCTGTAATATTAGTTTCCCCGGAAGAAAATTGTACTACTCTATGCTCTAGCATGAATTTTATCCATTTGCACAGAGGAAGTTCAACTCCGTGTTCCTCTAGAGCATTGACTATAGAATCGAAGGTGGCTTTATCAAAAGCCCCTTCTATATCTATGAAGATTCCCAGGGTGGAATTGTTATATTCCATATATTTATCGATCGTGCTGACCACAGCATGAAGAGCAGTTTCAGTCGATCTACCCTGAGTATAAGCATGTTGGTTAGGGTGAAGTGGATTGCAAACCAGTGCAGTATCCCTAATATATCTATCGCAAAGTCTTTCCAGAGTTTTGAGGAGAACTGAGGTAAGACTTATTGGACGATATGATTTAGGTGTTGAGTAGTCTAAACGTCCAGGTTTGGGAATGTATACTACCTTAACTTCTCTCCACTTAAGAGGAACATAAGTGAGGGTGATGCAAGCTCTAAAAAGCCAGATAAGATGGTGTATTAACAGACTGCAGCCCCACTTAAGGAGAGCAGGTACAATCCCATCTAACCCTGGTGCTTTGTAGGGCTTTAGAGCGTTAATCGCCCAGGTTATGCGTGTTTCATCAACGATCTTCGAAGAGAGTTTGAACGCCTCCTCCGAAAAGGAGTGTCCTTGAACTGCCCAACTACTTCCTTGAGAAATTACACAGCCTGGAAAGTGACACTTTAGCAGAATTTCATTATTTTCTGTAATTGAAGTAGCGTATGAGCCGTCCTCACGTTTGAGGCAGCTGAGTTGTTGGTTAGGGTCCTTAGAGAACATTTTTTTTAAGCGAGCTACAGGGGCAGTTCCTTCGATATTGCTAACGTAGTTCTGCCATGCAGTTCTCTGCTTTTGTCGTATAACTTTTTTGTATTTAGTTTTCTCTATTTGGAAAGAACGCCAATCGGCTTCGGCTTTAGAGTTCTTCGCTTTGTTAAACAATTTCCTAACGATTGTTCTCATTTTACCTAGTTCACTACACCACCATGGTGCGTTCGTGGGCTTAATTGTACTTTGGGGACATGCCCGTTCGTATGATTTTGTAAGAACTTGTTGAAGATTACTAGCGCAATTTTCAAGTGTTTCTATATTGATTTGTTTGGGTACATGATATTCCTTAATTCCCGAAGACAGAAGGTCAAGGAATACGGTTATGTTAATTTTCCTGGGGTTACGAAAAACCTTTTTTTCAATGCATTTAGCATTTAGTGTAAAACATATCGACCTGTGGTCAGACATTGAAAGATCAGATGATACACACCATCCTGATATGTCGCTGGATATGTTTGATGTGGCTAGGGTGATGTCAATTCTAGTTTGAGCACGGGAAGTGACAAAAGTAGGTTCATCGCCCTTGTTAAGTATTTCTAGGGTAGTACGAGTGATGTATTCACTTAAAGATCTACCTCTGGGATTAGCATCTTTACTCCCCCAGATTGGGTGGTGCGAGTTAGAATCGCAACCCACGATTAGATGTTTGTGATTTTGTTCACAGAACTCAATCAGCTTCACCAGTTCAGGACTAGGAGGAAGTTGTGAAGAGTCTGAAGGTAGATAACAGGAGGCAAGAATGATGTCTTCCTTGGTATTTTTGGTGATTTCACTAAGAAGAATTACAGTGAGATCGCGTGTACAAAGTTGTTGAACGATAACAGCTTGTATTTGTTTAGGAACTAAAATGCATGTTCTTGGTTTTTCAATACCAAATCCTGTGAAGGTAGAGGTATTTTTGTCGCCTAATCCACAGATCTTGGATTTAACTACCCAAGGCTCTTGTATTAGGGCTATACTATTCTGCTTGCTGTCTAGGTGCCGTCTCAGAGTGGATGACGCCGCCCGACAGTGTTGCAGGTTTATTTGGATGAAGGATATTGGGGCTTGAGGAGGGAATTTAGGTTGAGGATTGTTGGGAATCATCCTTGGGAGAAACTAACGCAATCTCCGAAGTTAGCAGAGACACGAGCTCTTGCAGTTCAGCAGCCTCGTTGGAACCTAGTTCCATTGGGGTTGCATCCTGCGAAGACTGAGTCGCGGTCTCTGTTGGCTGTGTTTGAGGGGGTGCAGAATCACCAACCTTCAATTTAACGGAGAGTTGGGAGAACCTGTACCTCAGTTTCTTCCCCTTCTCCACAAGAGTTTTGGCATCCTGGTCGTTGATGCCGAAGACCAACAGCCGTCCCAGCGGATTCTCTTTTGGTGCATCATGAAAGACACACCAATTGGAAACCTTGAGGTGGATGTTCTGGACCGCCAACCTCCGGACGACAGTCTCTCTATCATCGGCTTTACCCGGAATCCAGACAGCTGCCTTGACCAAACGAGGAAGTTGGTCCAGCCCAACGACCTCTAACTGGGCGTTGTCCCAAGGAGTGGGGAGTCCACGCACCGTGGATTTCAGCCATTCCAATGAATGGTTGTCACCACAGGTGATACGTAGAATCTCGCCGGAATGTTGCCATCCGTCGAAGACAGGAGGCTGTTCTCCTTCCTTGAGGGCAAACAAGCAGTTGTCCAACTGTTGATACAGTTGGTCCTGCAGGATTTGGGCCTGAGAAGAGGAGATTTTCCCCAATGGGTTGCTACGGCAAATGACCGCGACTTTAAGATGCCTTTTCGTGGCATCTGAATAGTTCCCGACAGGCTTGGGAGCCGAGGGTCTCGTACTGGGGAGAGGACGATTCTTCTTCCTAAGGTTGGGAGAAGGTTCAGAGCCCTCTGACCTAATACGTTTGGCGCCGCCGGGACAGCCAGCCTTCTTCACTGGTCTGGACGATTGTCCAGAACCAGCGGGGTTAGCTTTTCCCTGTTGCGCCGAAGACGCGGGATGAGGTTTGCCACCTGATTTGGCTTTCGCCTCCTCAGCTTGGCGAGCCTTCCTCCTTCGCTTTTGCTCCGCTCCGCAGATGCGGTGCCTTTTGGGTTTGGGAGCTGTAGATGGGGTATCCGAGGACGCACCCTTTGGCAGCAGGGTGTCTGAAGACGCACCCACTGCTGATGTTGGTAACGGGGTATCCGAAGACGCACCCGCTGAGGTTATGGTAGTCTTGTTTCAGCCATCCATAAGGGAAATGTAGATTCATCTCACCGGCGCCCCACCCACCGGGGAGCCCCAAAAGGGGACGTTGAACTTCAACGCCAGGGCATACCGGATCGATATAGCCCCCAAGGTCGACAAGCAACACGAGAAGGGGACCAGCCAGCCGAAGGAGTGTGACTAGCAAACCGTCGTTGGCTGGGCCTCCTGTGTGCTCACCAACCCCAAAGACTCACCCTGACGGCAGTCTGACCCGACGTCGCAGCCGATTGATCGAGGTGGGTTAGCCTCGACCGCCCGTCTAGGCGATATCCAGGCCAAAGTGGAGTGTTGTCTCGCGACTCAGCCACCAGGATCCCTTCATCCTCCGACACGGGTCGCCACGCACGGCACAAACACGTGGGAGGATGGTCCGCGGCGATAACCTTAACAGAACGCAATGGGGTTTTAAGCCCAGAGCGCTTGTATGTAGTTATCACTAACCATATCACCAAAGCAATATGGCCGTTCCCCTATCCGCCACCCGGGGACGCGCCCGGTAGTTATCCCCAAACCTCGGGGAGACATGCTTTGAGAAACAGTTTTTACATCATATTTGAGCGTTTCACGGTCTGAAACGACGATTTTGCATGTATCTTTGGAAACATATTCTACCTGTAGTTTCGATGGAACTAGGTTATTTAGGGTACAATAAGACAAAATACACTGTTTTTTAGTGAATACAACCTTTTAGAGGCACTCCGTGGTGCACTCGCCAGCGCAGCTAGAGTGCCAATTTGAACTATAGAAGTTACTGCAAAACACCTTAAAAGCACGTAATTTGCTTAGAAAACGCATTTTCAAGTGATTTGGGGACATGTTTTCAGAAACAGTTTTTACATCATATTTGAGCGTTTCACGGTAGGAAACGACGATTTTGCATGTATCTTTGGAAACAAATTCTACCTGTAGTTTCGATGGAACTAGGTTATTTAGGGTACAATAAGACAAAATACACTGTTTTTTAGTGAATACAACCTTTTGGAGGCACTCCGTGGTGCACTCGCCAGCTCAGCTAGAGTGCCGATTTGAACTATAGAAGTTACTGCAAAACACCTTAAAAACACGTTATTCGCTTAGAAAACGCATTTTCAAGTGTTTTGGAGACTTGTTTTTAGAAACAGTTTTACATCATATTTGAGCGTTTCACGGTCTGAAACGACGATTTTGCATGTATCTTTGGAAACATATTCTACCTGTAGTTTCGATGGAACTAGGTTATTTATGCTACAATAAGACAAAATACACTGTTTTTTAGTGAATACAACCTTTTGGAGGCACTCCGTGGTACACTCGCCAGCGCAGCTAGAGTGCCGACTTGAACTATAGAAGTTACTGCAAAACACCTTAAAAACACGTAATTCGCTTAGAAAACGCACTTTCAAGTGATTTGGAGACATGTTTTGAGAAACAGTTTTTACATCATATTTGAGCGTTTCACGGTCTGAAACGACGATTTTGCATGTATCTTTCGAAACATATTCTACCTGTAGTTTCGATGGAACTAGGTTATTTATGCTACAATAAGACAAAATACACTGATTTTTAGTGAATACAATGTTTTGGAGGCACTCCGTGGTGCACTCGCCAGCACAGCTAGAGTGCCGATTTAAACTATAGAAGTTACTGCAAAACACCTTAAAAACACGTAATTCGCTTAGAAAACGCATTTTCAAGTGATTTGGAGACATGTTTTGAGAAACAGTTTATACATCATATTTGAGCGTTTCACGGTCTGAAACGACGAATTTGCATGTATCTTTGGAAACATATTCTACCTGTAGTTTCGATGGAATTAGGATATTTATGCTACAATAACACAAAACACACTGATTTTTAGTGAATACAAGGTTTTGGAGGCACTCCGTGGTGCACTCGCCAGCGCAGCTAGAGTGCCGATTTGAACTATAGAAGTTACTGCAAAACACCTTAAAAACACGTAATTCGCTTAGAAAACGCATTTTCAAGTGATTTGGAGACATGCTTTGAGAAACAGTTTTTACATCATATTTGAGCGTTTCACGGTCTGAAACGACGATTTTGCATGTATCTTTGGAAACATATTCTACCTGTAGTTTGGATGGAACTAGGTTATTTAGGGTACAATAAGACAAAATACACTGTTTTTTAGTGAATACAACCTTTTGGAGGCACTCCGTGGTGCACTCGCCAGCGCAGCTAGAGTGCCGATTTGAACTATAGAAGTTACGGCAAAACACCTTAAAAACACGTAATTCGCTTAGAAAACGCATTTTCAAGTGATTTGGAGACATGCTTTGAGAAACAGTTTTTACATCATATTTGAGCGTTTCACGGTCTGAAACGACGATTTTGCATGTATCTTTGGAAACATATTCTACCTGTAGTTTCGATGGAACTAGGTTATTTATGCTACAATATCACAAAATACACTGATTTTTAGTGAATACAAGGTTTTGGAGGCACTCCGTGGTGCACTCGCCAGCGCAGCTAGAGTGCCGATTTGAACTATAGAAGTTACTGCAAAACACCTTAAAAACACATAATTCGCTTAGAAAACGCATTTTTAAGTGATTTGGATACATGTTTTGAGAACCAGTTTTTACATCATATTTGGGCGTTTCACGGTCTGAAACGACGATTTTGCATTTATCTTTGGAAACATATTCTACCTGTAGTTTCGATGGAACTAGGTTATTTATGCTACGATAAGATAAAATACACTGATTTTTAGTGAATACAAGGTTTTGGAGGCACTCCGTGGTGCACTCGCCAGCGCAGCTAGAGTGCCGATTTGAACTATAGAAGTTACTGCAAAACACCTTAAAATCACGTAATTCGCTTAGAAAACGCATTTTCAAGTGATTTGGAGACATGTTTTGAGAAACAGTTTTTACATCATATTTGAGCGTTTCACGGTCTGAAACGACGATTTTGCATGTATCTTTGGACACATATTCTACCTGTAGTTTCGATGGAACTAGGTTATTTAGGGTACAATAAGACAAAATACACTGTTTTTTAGTGAATACAACCTTTTGGAGGCACTCCGTGGTGCACTCGCCAGCGCATCCAGAGTGCCGATTTGAACTATAGAAGTTACTGCAAAACACCTTAAAAACACGTAATTCGCTTAGAAAACGCATTTTCAAGTGATTTGGAGACATGTTTTGAGAAACAGTTTTTACATCATATATGAGCGTTTCACGGTCTAAAACAACGATTTTGCATGTATCTTTGGAAACATATTCTGCCTGTAGTTTCGATGGAACTAGGTTAGTTAGGGTACAATAACACAAAATACACTGATTTTTAGTGAATATAAGATTTTTGGAGGCACTTTGTGGTGCACTCGCCAGCGCAGCTAGAGTGCCGATTTGAACTATAGAAGTTACTGCAAAACACCTTAAAAACACGTAATTCGCTTAGAAAACGCATTTTCAAGTGATTTGGAGACATGTTTTGAGAAACAGTTTTTACATCATATTTGAGCGTTTCACGGTCTGAAACGACGATTTTGCATGTATCTTTGGAAACATATTCTACCTGTAGTTTCGATGGAACTAGGTTATTTATGCTACAATAGCACACAATACACTGATTTTTAGTGAATACAAGGTTTTGGAGGCAGTCCGTGGTGCACTCGCCAGCGCAGCTAGAGTGCCGATTTGAACTATAGAAGTTACTGCAAAACACCTAAATAACACTTATTTCGCTTAGAAAACGCATTTTCAAGTGATTTAGAGACATGTTTTGAGAAACAGTTTTTACATCATATTTGAGCGTTTCACGGTCTGAAACGACGGTTTTGCATGTATCTTTGGAAACATATTCTACCTGTAGTTTCGATGAAACCAGGTTATTTAGGGTACAATAAGACAAGATACACTGTTTTTTAACGAATACAACCTTTAGAGGCACTCCGTGGTGCACTCGCCAGCGCAGCTAGAGTGCCGATTTGAACTATAGAAGTTACTGCAAAACCCCTTAAAAACACGTAATTCGCTTAGAAAACGCATTTTCAAGTGATTTGGAGACGTGTTTTGAGAAACAGTTTTTACATCATATTTGAGCGTTTCACGGTCTGAAACGACGATTTTGCATGTATCTTTGGAAACATATTCTGCCTGTAGTTTCGATGGAACTAGGTTATTTAGGGTACAATAAGACAAAAGACATTGTTTTTTAGTGAATACAACCTTTTGGAGGCACTCCGTGGTGCATTCGCCAGCGCAGCTAGAGTGCCGATTTGAACTATAGAAGTTACGGCAAAACACCTTAAAAACACGTAATTCGCTTAGAAAACGCATTTTCAAAAGATTTGGAGACATGCTTTGAGAAACAGTTTTTACATCATATTTGAGCGTTTCACGGTCTGAAACGACGATTTTGCATGTATCTTTGGAAACATATTCTACCTGTAGTTTCGATGGAACTAGGTTATTTATTCTACAATATCACAAAATACACTGATTTTTAGTGAATACAAGGTTTTAGAGGCACTCCGTGGTGCACTCGCCAGCGCAGCTAGAGTGCCGATTTGAACTATAGAAGTTACTGCAAAACACCTTAAAAACACGTAATTCGCTTAGAAAACGCATTTTCAAGTGATTTGGATACATGTTTTGAGAACCAGTTTTTACATCATATTTGGGCGTTTCACGGTCTGAAACGACGATTTTGCATTTATCTTTGGAAACATATTCTACCTGTAGTTTCGATGGAACTAGGTTATTTATGCTACAATAAGACAAAATACACTGTTTTTTAGTGAATACAACATTTTGGAGGCACTCCGTGGTGCACTCGCCAGCGCATCTAGAGTGCCGATTTGAACTATAGAAGTTACTGCAAAACACCTTAAAAACACGTAATTCGCTTAGAAAACGCATTTTCAAGTGATTTGGAGACATGTTTTGAGAAACAGTTTTTACATCATATATGAGCGTTTCACGGTCTAAAGCAACGATTTTGCATGTATCTTTGGAAACATATTCTGCATGTAGTTTCGATGGAACTAGGTTAGTTAGGGTACAATAACACAAAATACACTGATTTTTAGTAAATACAAGGTTTTGGAGGCAGTCCGTGGTGCAATCGCCAGCGCAGCTAGAGTGCCGATTTGAACTATAGAAGTTACTGCAAAACACCTTAAAAACACGTAATTCGCTTAGAAAACGCATTTTCAAGTGATTTGAAGACATGTTTTGAGAAACAGTTTTCACATCATATTTGAGCGTTTCACGGTCTGAAACGACAATTTTGCATGTATCTTTGGAAACATATTTACCTGTAGTTTCGATGAAACTAGGTTATTTATGCTACAATATCACAAAATACACTGATTTTTAGTAAATACAAGGTTTTGGAGGCACTCCGTGGTGCACTCGCCAGCGCAGCTAGAGTGCCGATTTGAACTATAGAAATTACTGCAAAACACCTTAAAAACACGTTATTCGCTTAGAAAACGCATTTTCAAGTGTTTTGGAGACATGTTTTGAGAAACAGTTTTACATCATATTTGAGCGTTTCACGGTCTGAAACGACGATTTTGCATGTATCTTTGGAAATATATTCTACCTGTAGTTTCGATGGAACTAGGTTATTTATGCTACAATAAGACAAAATACACTGATTTTTAGTGAATACAATGTTTTGGAGGCACTCCGTGGTGCACTCGCCAGCGCAGCTAGAGTGCCGATTTAAACTATAGAAGTTACTGCAAAACACCTTAAAAACACGTAGTTCGATTAGAAAACGCATTTTCAAGTGATTTGGAGACATGTTTTGAGAAATAGTTTTTACATCATATTTGAGCGTTTCACGGTCTGAAACGACGATTTTGCATGTATCTTTGGAAACATATTCTACCTGTAGTTTCGATGGAACTAGGTTATTTATGCAACAATAACACAAAATACACTGATTTTTAGTGAATACAAGGTTTTGGAGGCACTCCGTGGTGCACACGCCAGCGCAGCTAGAGTTCCGAATTGAACTATAGAAGTTACTGCAAAACAAATTAAAAACACGTAATTCGCTTAGAAAACGCATTTTCAAGTGATTTGGAGACATGCTTTGAGAAACAGTTTTTACATCATATTTGAGCGTTTCACGGTCTGAAACGACGATTTTGCATGTATCTTTGGAAACATATTCTACCTGTAGTTTTGATGGAACTAGGTGATTTAGGGTACAATAAGACAAAATACAATGTTTTTTAGTGAATACAACCTTTTGGAGGCACTCCGTGGTGCACTCGCCAGCGCAGTTAGAGTGCCGATTTGAACTATAGAAGTTACTGCAAAACACCTTAAAAACACGTTATTCGCTTAGAAAACGCATTTTCAATTGTTTTGGAAACATGTTTTGAGAAACAGTTTTACATCATATTTGAGCGTTTCACGGTCTGAAACGACGATTTTGCATGTATCTTTGGAATCATATTCTACCTGTTGTTTCGAAGGAACTAGGTTATTTATGCTACAATATCACAGTATACACTAATTTTTAGTAAATACAAGGTTTTGGAGGCACTCCGTGGTGCACTCGCCAGCGCAGCTAGAGTGCCGATTTGAACTATAGAAGTTACTGCAAAACACCTTAAAAACACGTAATTCGCTTAGAAAACGCATTTTCAAGTGATTTGGAGACATGTTTTGAGAAACAGTTTTTATATCATATTTGAGCGTTTTACGGTCTGAAACGACGATTTTGCATGTATCTTTGGAAACATATTCTACCTGTAGTTTCGATAGAACTAGGTTATTTATGCTACAATAAGACAAAATACACTGATTTTTAGTGAATACAATGTTTTGGAGGCACTCCGTGGTGCACTCGCCAGCGCAGCTTGAATGCCGATTTAAACTATAGAAGTTACTGCAAGACACCTTAAAAACACGTAATTCGCTTAGAAAACGCATTTTCAAGTGATTTGGAGACATGTTTTGAGAAACAGTTTTTACATCATATTTGAGCGTTTCACGGTCTGAAACGACGAATTTGCATGTATCTTTGGAAACATATTCTACCTGTAGTTTCGATGGAACTAGGTTATTTATGCTACAATAACATAATATACACTGATTTTTAGTGAATACAATGTTTTGGAGGCACTCCGTGGTGCACTCGCCAGCGTAGCTAGAGCGCCGATTTGAACTATAGAAGTTACTGCAAAACACCTTAAAAACACGTAATTCGCTTAGATAACGCATTTTCAAGTGATTTGGAGACATGTTTTGAGAAACAGTTTTTACATCATATTTGAGCGTTTCACGGTCTGAAACGACGATGTTGCATGTATCTTTCGAAACATATTCTACCTGTAGTTTCGATGGTACTAGGTTATTTTTGCTACAATAAGACAAAATACACTGATTTTTAGTGAATACAAGGTTTTGGAGGCACTCCGTGTTGCACTCGCCAGCGCAGCTATAGTGCCGATTTGAACTATAGAATTTACTGCAAAACACCTTAAAAACACGTTATTCGCTTAGAAAACGCATTTTTAAGTGTTTTGGAGACATGTTTTAAAAAACAGTTTTACATCATACTTGAGCGTTTCACGGTCTGAAACGACGATTTTGCATGTATCTTTGGAAACATATTCTACCTGTAGTTTCGATGGAACTAGGTTATTTAGGGTACAATAAGACAAAATACACTGTTTTTTAGTGAATACAACCTTTTGGAGGCACTCCGTGGTGCACTCGCCAGCGCAGCTAGAGTGCCGATTTGAACTATAGAAGTTACTGCAAAACACCTTAAAAACACGTAATTCGCTTAGAAAACGCACTTTCAAGTGATTTGGAGACATGTTTTGAGAAACAGTTTTTACATCATATTTGAGCGTTTCACGGTCTGAAACGACGATTTTGCATGTATCTTTGGAAATATATTCTACCTGTAGTTTCGATGGAACTAGGTTATTTATGCTACAATAAGACAAAATACACTGATTTTTAGTGAATACAATGTTTTGGAGGCACTCCGTGGTGCACTCGCCAGCGCAGCTAGAGTGCCGATTTAAACTATAGAAGTTACTGCAAAACACCTTAAAAACACGTAGTTCGATTAGAAAACGCATTTTCAAGTGATTTGGAGACATGTTTTGAGAAATAGTTTTTACATCATATTTGAGCGTTTCACGGTCTGAAACGACGATTTTGCATGTATCTTTGGAAACATATTCTACCTGTAGTTTCGATGGAACTAGGTTATTTATGCAACAATAACACAAAATACACTGATTTTTAGTGAATACAAGGTTTTGGAGGCACTCCGTGGTGCACACGCCAGCGCAGCTAGAGTTCCGAATTGAACTATAGAAGTTACTGCAAAAC
This sequence comes from Harpalus rubripes, assembly GCA_963082715.1. NCBI lineage: Eukaryota > Metazoa > Arthropoda > Insecta > Coleoptera > Carabidae > Harpalus > Harpalus rubripes. The sequence goes on from OY720453.1 coordinate 39,954,189, forward strand.
AAATTAAAAACACGTAATTCGCTTAGAAAACGCATTTTCAAGTGATTTGGAGACATGCTTTGAGAAACAGTTTTTACATCATATTTGAGCGTTTCACGGTCTGAAACGACGATTTTGCATGTATCTTTGGAAACATATTCTACCTGTAGTTTTGATGGAACTAGGTGATTTAGGGTACAATAAGACAAAATACAATGTTTTTTAGTGAATACAACCTTTTGGAGGCACTCCGTGGTGCACTCGCCAGCGCAGTTAGAGTGCCGATTTGAACTATAGAAGTTACTGCAAAACACCTTAAAAACACGTTATTCGCTTAGAAAACGCATTTTCAATTGTTTTGGAAACATGTTTTGAGAAACAGTTTTACATCATATTTGAGCGTTTCACGGTCTGAAACGACGATTTTGCATGTATCTTTGGAATCATATTCTACCTGTTGTTTCGAAGGAACTAGGTTATTTATGCTACAATATCACAGTATACACTGATTTTTAGTAAATACAAGGTTTTGGAGGCACTCCGTGGTGCACTCGCCAGCGCAGCTTGAATGCCGATTTAAACTATAGAAGTTACTGCAAGACACCTTAAAAACACGTAATTCGCTTAGAAAACGCATTTTCAAGTGATTTGGAGACATGTTTTGAGAAACAGTTTTTACATCATATTTGAGCGTTTCACGGTCTGAAACGACGAATTTGCATGTATCTTTGGAAACATATTCTACCTGTAGTTTCGATGGAACTAGGTTATTTATGCTACAATAACATAATATACACTGATTTTTAGTGAATACAATGTTTTGGAGGCACTCCGTGGTGCACTCGCCAGCGTAGCTAGAGCGCCGATTTGAACTATAGAAGTTACTGCAAAACACCTTAAAAACACGTAATTCGCTTAGATAACGCATTTTCAAGTGATTTGGAGACATGTTTTGAGAAACAGTTTATACATCATATTTGAGCGTTTCACGGTCTGAAACGACGATGTTGCATGTATCTTTCGAAACATATTCTACCTGTAGTTTCGATGGTACTAGGTTATTTTTGCTACAATAAGACAAAATACACTGATTTTTAGTGAATACAAGGTTTTGGAGGCACTCCGTGTTGCACTCGCCAGCGCAGCTATAGTGCCGATTTGAACTATAGAAGTTACTGCAAAACACCTTAAAAACACGTAATTCGCTTAGAAAACGCACTTTCAAGTGATTTGGAGACATGTTTTGAGAAACAGTTTTTACATCATATTTGAGCGTTTCACGGTCTGAAACGACGATTTTGCATGTATCTTTCGAAACATAATCTACCTGTAGTTTCGATGGAACTAGGTTATTTATGCTACAATAAGGCAAAATACACTGATTTTTAGTGAATACAATGTTTTGAAGGCACTCCCTGGTGCACTCGCCAGCGCAGCTAGAGTGCTGATTTAAACTATAGAAGTTACTGCAAAACACCTTAAAAACACGTAATTCGCTTAGAAAACGCATTTTCAAGTGATTTGGAGACAGGTTTTGAGAAACAGTTTTTACATCATATTTGAGCGTTTCACGGTCTGAAACGACGAATTTGCATGTATCTTTGGAAACATATTCTACCTGTAGTTTCGATGGAACAAGGTTATTTATGCTACAATAACACAAAATACACTGATTTTTAGTGAATACAAGGTTTTGGAGGCACTCCGTGGTGCACTCGCCAGCGCAGCTAGAGTGCCGAATTGAACTATAGAAGTTACTGCAAAACACCTTAAAGCACGTAATTCGCTTAGAAAACGCATTTTTAAGTGATTTGGAGACATGTTTTAAAAAACAGTTTTACATCATACTTGAGCGTTTCACGGTCTGAAACGACGATTTTGCATGTATCTTTGGAAACATATTCTACCTGTAGTTTCGATGTAACTAGGTTATTTAGGGTACAATAAGACAAAATACACTGTTTTTTAGTGAATACAACCTTTTGGAGGCACTCCGTGGTGCACTCGCCAGCGCAGCTAGAGTGCCGATTTGAACTATAGAAGTTACTGCAAAACACCTTAAAAACACGTAATTCGCTTAGAAAACGCACTTTCAAGTGATTTGGAGACATGTTTTGAGAAACAGTTTTTACATCATATTTGAGCGTTTCACGGTCTGAAACGACGATTTTGCATGTATCTTTCGAAACATAATCTACCTTTAGTTTCGATGGAACTAGGTTATTTATGCTACAATAAGGCAAAATACACTGATTTTTAGTGAATACAATGTTTTGAAGGCACTCCCTGGTGCACTCGCCAGCGCAGCTAGAGTGCTGATTTAAACTATAGAAGTTACTGCAAAACACCTTAAAAACACGTAATTCGCTTAGAAAACGCATTTTCAAGTGATTTGGAGACAGGTTTTGAGAAACAGTTTTTACATCATATTTGAGCGTTTCACGGTCTGAAACGACGAATTTGCATGTATCTTTGGAAACATATTCTACCTGTAGTTTCGATGGAACAAGGTTATTTATGCTACAATAACACAAAATACACTGATTTTTAGTGAATACAAGGTTTTGGAGGCACTCCGTGGTGCACTCGCCAGCGCAGCTAGAGTGCCGAATTGAACTATAGAAGTTACTGCAAAACACCTTAAAGCACGTAATTCGCTTAGAAAACGCATTTTTAAGTGATTTGGAGACATGCTTTGAGAAACAGTTTTTACATCATATTTGAGCGTTTCACGGTCTGAAACGACGATTTTGCATGTATCTTTGGAAACATATTCTACCTGTAGTTTCGATGAAACTAGGTTATTTAGGGTACAATAAGACAAAATACACTGTTTTTTAGTGAATACAACCTTTTGGAGGCACTCCGTGGTGCACTCGCCAGCGCAGCTAGAGTGCCGATTTGAACTATAGAAGTTACTGCAAAACACCTTAAAAACACGTAATTCGCTTAGAAAACGCATTTTCAAGTGATTTGGAAACATGCTTTGAGAAACAGTTTTTACATCATATTTGAGCGTTTCACGGTCTGAAACGACGATTTTGCATGTATCTTTGGAAACATATTCTACCTGTAGTTTCGATGGAACTAGGTTATTTATGCTACAATATCACAAACTACACTGATTTTTAGTGAATACAAGGTTTTGGAGGCACTCCGTGGTGCACTCGCCAGCGCAGCTAGAGTGCCGATTTGAACTATAGAAGTTACTGCAAAACACCTTAAAAACACGTAATTCGCTTAGAAAACGCATTTTCAAGTGATTTGGATACATGTTTTGAGAAACAGTTTTCACATCATATTTGAGCGTTTCACGGTCTGAAACGACGATTTTGCATGTATCTTTGGAAACATATTTACCTGTAGTTTCGCTGGAACAAGGTTATTTATGCTACAATATCACAAACTACACTGATTTTTAGTGATTACAAGGTTTTGGAGGCAGTCCGTGGTGCACTCGCCAGCGCAGCTAGAGTGCCGATTTGTACTATAGAAGTTACGGCAAAACACCTAAATAACACGTATTTCGCTTAGAAAACGCATTTGCAAGTGATTTAGAGACATGTTTTGAGAAACAGTTTTTACATCATATTTGAGCGTTTCACGGTCTGAAACGACGGTTTTGCATGTATCTTTGGAAACATATTCTACCTGTAGTTTCGATGAAACCAGGTTATTTAGGGTACAATAAGACAAGATACACTGTTTTTTAACGAATACAACCTTTAGAGGCACTCCGTGGTGCACTCGCCAGCGCAGCTAGAGTGCCGATTTGAACTATAGAAGTTACTGCAAAACCCCTTAAAAACACGTAATTCGCTTAGAAAACGCATTTTCAAGTGATTTGGAGACGTGTTTTGAGAAACAGTTTTTACATCATATTTGAGCGTTTCACGGTCTGAAACGACGATTTTGCATGTATCTTTGGAAACATATTCTGCCTGTAGTTTCGATGGAACTAGGTTATTTAGGGTACAATAAGACAAAAGACATTGTTTTTTAGTGAATACATCCTTTTGGAGGCACTCCGTGGTGCACTCGCCAGCGCAGCTAGAGTGCCGATTTGAACTATAGAAGTTACTGCAAAACACCTTAAAAACACGTAATTCGCTTAGAAAACGCATTTTCAAGTGATTTGGATACATGTTTTGAGAACCAGTTTTTACATCATATTTGGGCGTTTCACGGTCTGAAACGACGATTTTGCATTTATCTTTGGAAACATATTCTACCTGTAGTTTCGATGGAACTAGGTTATTTATGCTACAATAAGACAAAATACACTGATTTTTAGTGAATACAAGGTTTTGGAGGCACTCCGTGGTGCACTCGCCAGCGCAGCTAGAGTGCCGATTTGAACTATAGAAGTTACTGCAAAACACCTTAAAATCACGTAATTCGCTTAGAAAACGCATTTTCAAGTGATTTGGAGACATGTTTTGAGAAACAGTTTTTACATCATATTTGAGCGTTTCACGGTCTGAAACGACGATTTTGCATGTATCTTTGGACACATATTCTACCTGTAGTTTCGATGGAACTAGGTTATTTAGGGTACAATAAGACAAAATACACTGTTTTTTAGTGAATACAAGGTTTTGGAGGCACTCCGTGGTGCACTCGCATGCGCATCTAGAGTGCCGATTTGAACTATAGAAGTTACTGCAAAACACCTTAAAAACACGTAATTCGCTTAGAAAACGCATTTTCAAGTGATTTGGAGACATGTTTTGAGAAACAGTTTTTACATCATATATGAGCGTTTCACGGTCTAAAACAACGATTTTGCATGTATCTTTGGAAACATATTCTGCCTGTAGTTTCGATGGAACTAGGTTAGTTAGGGTACAATAACACAAAATACACAGATTTTTAGTAAATACAAGGTTTTGGAGGCAGTCCGTGGTGCAATCGCCAGCGCAGCTAGAGTGCCGATTTGAACTATAGAAGTTACTGCAAAACACCTTAAAAACACGTAATTCGCTTAGAAAACGCATTTTCAAGTGATTTGAAGACATGTTTTGAGAAACAGTTTTCACATCATATTTGAGCGTTTCACGGTCTGAAACGACGATTTTGCATGTATCTTTGGAAACATATTCTACCTGTAGTTTCGATGGAACTAGGTTATTTATGCTACAATAAGACAAAATACACTGATTTTTAGTGAATACAATGTTTTGGAGGCACTACGTGGTGCACTCGCCAGCGCAGCTAGAGTGCCGATTTAAACTATAGAAGTTACTGCAAAACACCTTAAAAACACGTAATTCGATTAGAAAACGCATTTTCAAGTGATTTGGAGACATGTTTTGAGAAATAGTTTTTACATCATATTTGAGCGTTTCACGGTCTGAAACGACGAATTTGCATGTACCTTTGAAAACATATTCTACCTGTAGTTTCGATGGAACTAGGTTATTTATGCTACAATAACACAAAATACAATGATTTT